>VZTE01000199.1:718899-884788 GCA_013397775.1 Eulacestoma nigropectus
AAAAAAAAAAAGGCAGATAAAGAGCTGATCGCAGCCCCAGTACAAGCAGGACATGAAAGAAAGCTGGTTGCAGCCCTCCAGGTAGGACACCAAAGACTTTTTCTGTCCAGACTGTGTTTGGTGAAAACCACAGTGATTCTGCTAGGACTTGACTCGGTCTCTACAGGTAGCTTTCCTCTGCAATACAAGGCGTTAAATAATTTGCAAAATGCTTGTAATTGCATTGATACATGCTGGCTGTACTGGCCATGAGCATTTTTTGGGAAGCATCTCAATCCAAGCACCTCCTCAAAACTTTTCCTCTCCGAGATTGCAAGGACTCAGGACTTAGAAGCTGAGTGAAGGGAAAGCTGTTGTGATTTCTGAAGCAGGGTGTTCTATTTCAGGGCACCCTGAGGCAAATAGCTCCAGAGAGCCCTGTCTCTGTCATTAGAGACCACAGTTAATGCAGGGCTGAGAACAGAAATCAACAACACTCATGGACCTCTCTTCTAACCTTCCTAGATGAAAACCTGATTCTAAAATATTTTAAAAATGAATTTTTATAACACGCACTTACCACATATATGTCTGAGTATCATGGTATGTTGAAGCATCAGTTTTAATATAACAGCACCACTCTCCTGCTAACATGTCCCTAAATGATCTCAAACCTCTCTTTATCCAGAAAAGGTTGAGATTTTGTGCCTTAATTCCTTAAATTCAAATAAACTCCAAGGAGTTTCCCAAAGTCAGCCTTGAGCCTGGGGGGAGATAAACAGAGCTGGTTATTTTTCAGCCCACAGCTGATGCAGGCCCTGGTTGCTGCCTATCTCACCCAGTGAGACCTTGGGTGAACCAGCCTGGCCCCACCAGCTCCCTTATCAGGTCGTGTGAATGCAATCTAAATTCAGCAAGCAGCCCTAATTAATGCTCCTTATGTTTATTTGACTCACCGAAGATACACATCAACCTAAGTAGTAAAGCTCATCGTTGCATAGGAACTACAGGGATCAGTTCCTTTCCAAACGTGTCCTGGATAGAGCCCAAGATATCTAATACTGTGGGGAAAACACATATTGAGTGTCAAATAAAAGCAACAGCAGCGATGCAACAAATGGCAACTTCCTCCTGGAAGAGTCAAAGATGGCTGTGACTGCTGATGGTTTTAAATGTACTTTCAGATTATTAATAGAGACAATTTAAAATAGTTCCTCTCACTCCAATTCCTGCTTTAACTCATACCCAACTGCTAAACATACTGTGGCTGCTCCTGCTAATATGCTCTCTAACAAATCACAGCCATGCATAGGTTTCCTTTCAGTATTTCCAATTTACTCTTTAATGGGGGACAAATGCATCTTATTTGCTGACTGCTTAATGAGTCTGAAAGAATGTCCAGGCATGCACTGGGATGATGCTTATTAAAGCTGCTTGCAAATTGTTTTACTTGCTTAAATCTGTGGCCATAGGATATTCACTGGCACCTAGATGCTGGACTGGCTGGTGCAACACTAATGTGTAAATCAGCGTATTATGTAAAAGAAGTAGAAATTTTGGTAGGACTGTTCCCATTTACACTTGACGAAGAGTCAGAAACCAACACACTGAGCTGACAAGAGGTACATGTAAATAGTTGCTTTGCTCAGGTAGTTGCAGGATAATAATTGCTGTCTGGCTTCCTATTGTAGAAATTTACCAAGTACCTGATCCTGGCAACTTCAGATCTGTTGAATTTCATGCTTCTGGGGTTTACTATTGATTATTCAGAGGGACTCCTTGTTTTGGTGGCCATGCAAAGGAAATATGCCTCTTTGTGGATTTGTACATGTATTTTGGGATTGGATTTTTTTTTGTAATCATTTTTTCTGAGTGTGACAACTCCACCAGGAAACATTTCCAAGCGCAGACTTCCTGACATAAATATTTATACTATCACCTGCCTTTCCACCTGCTCCCAGACACTGGGTCAGAGGTGGGAAGCATGGATTAAGGGCTGGGAACAAGGGGAAATGCAGCAGGGAGAGAAGCTGAGAGGGCTGAGCCTGAGGCAAGGGTACTTGGGGCGTGAGAACGGCTGGAGGAGTTGAGGGAGGGCAAGGGATGGAGTCATGGGCAGGGGCGGGGGATTTGTAAAAGTACAACACAAAAAATTTAATTTTGGCTAGGATGGGAATGGGCTTTCACTGGCAAATCTCTCAGTGTCCATCGCTCTTCCTTCACAAAGGAAGGGTGGTTCGTGGGTGCTGGGTTTTGTGCGAGCTGTGGGTACGTGGCTGCAGACACCGCAATGCGCCTTCGGCAACAAAGAGTCAGATGCGGCGAGTTTGATCAGAGTCAGATGGGGTTTGGGGGAATAAAGCACCCCAAAATAGGTGGTCATTGGAATAGAAACAAAAAGAGAAATTGTACATTGACCCTGAACTCATGTGACCGAAAAAAGGAATAAATCCCTCATTTTTCCAGCATAAAAACTTATGCAGTTTTTAGAGACTAAAAGGCCTTAGATCTTATTGCTTTGTCTTTCTTACTACTAGTAGGGCATTCAACCTTAAGAAAACCATTAAGGATATGCTTTATCAGGGTATCTGAAGCTCTTTGCTATTCAATAACGGGGGAAAAGACGAATTAATATTATTCTGTTGGTTTCACAAACTGAGAGGGAGGACTTTAGGGTATTCCTCTCTTAGAAAAGTTTTTCTTTTCAGCTCTCAACTATACCAAAATTAGCCACATTTACTGCAGAATAGCCCTGTCAGTGTGTAGCATGTATTTGAAATATAGAGGCACACCAGATGAAAACCAGCAGTGTGAAATCAGTGCACCAAGAGAAAAAGGCAAGGATCAGATCAGACCCTCTGGGGCTGGCTGCTGGCAAGCCTGCAGCGTGTGTGTGCTTTCCCCTCTACTCCCAGTGCCCTTGATTTCTCAGGCTGCTTTGAAAGACAAAAAGAAAGTTAGTAATCATACACCGACAGATGGTTCCTTGGTTAGTTACTCTTTATTTAGATGGAAACAACTGCGATTCATCAGCTTTTTCTTTTTTTTTTTATAGCTACTTCATGGTGAACTTTCAACTCCTAATCTATTTCGAAGAAGTATTGTGTGGCAAGTGTCTATTAATAACAAACCTTGAGCTGACTGGAAATTTCCTTTTCTGTATTCATATTCCAGTGTTTGAGATGTTTTCACCCAATTTTGTTTCACTTTTCAATGACAGAACTATCTAGAAAGTTTCCCAGTGAATATCATATTAAAGATACTGCTTACATGCCTATAAATAGAACTTAGATATTCCTTTCTTATGGTTGGACTTGCTTTCTTTACCTTAATTGTGAATTGATAGCTAATGAAAGACTTATTTCTTGTTTTGATCATGAACAATTTTGATTGATTGTTTTGGGGAAATACGCTTGTAGCACCTTCCTAGGCATATCAGAGTTAAGCTGTATCTTTTGAATGGTATTTTACAGAACTCTATATGCATTTAAAGTTAAGAATGTCCCAAACCAACTTTTCTAGATGGAGGCCTGAAACAAAGATTTGGAATGATTGGCTTAAAGTTGAAGAGTGGCTGTCTACAATAAATGGGAAAAAAATCGTATTACATCCCTGCTCATGCCTAGAGGTTCATTTTGCATTTGGCCCTTTGGGTTGATGTCGGATTTCACTGCACATCTTAGATCCAAGTGAACAGTGATTTCTACAAGTTTCACTAATTAAAGGAAAATCCTGTTTAAAAAAATCCAAACAACAAGAAATTCAGATTCTTTGGGGGCTTTCGTTTCACGTTTCCTACGATCCATCATCACAGACCTGCACCAGAAGTTCTGAGTGCAAACAAACGTGCAGATAAGTAGTGTCCAAGTTTTCTTTTACAGACACAGGGGAGACTTTCACTGATCTATTTTTTTCCAGCAGCTGAAAATCAAAATATCAGAATTACTCACTTTTTCAGGTATTAAAATGGGTTGAATTTTAAAAAGATTACTACCTTGATCTTTCAAAAATACATTAAAATATTTCAGATTTAAAAACAGAAGGAGACCATCTCTATGCTTAGTTACCAGAAAGCACTTAATGCATCTGCGGTTATTCATTTTTCAAGGAATTCATTTGAATTTTGCAGGGGAAAAATCTCAGGGAACTCAAATGGTCAATTTAATGTCTAATTCTAAAATAATCTGATCCAAGTCAGCTCTAAACTATTTTATATGTGGACTTGATCTACCTCAAAACCCGTCCATATCTGACCATATTCAGGTCACTCAACTTCTTGGAAAATCTTCCCTTTTTTCCATGCTATTAACACTATCAGATTTTTGCCTCAAGGTTTGTTCTATAGCAGGCAAAGTGAGAGAAGTGTCCCGTTTTCACAGGATATACCACACTGCTGGCCTCCTAGACAAAAGCTGTGTACACTGATTTCTCCTGAGGGATGGCATGCTGTTAGGACATGGGATCATTGGCATGAACAACTCACTTCCTTGCAAACTGCTGTCCTCCTCATCTCCCTTTGGCAAAAAGCTCTCATTGATAAACCTCAGCAGGCAACTGGACATTTCTTCTGTTGTTTTATCCTCAGTTCACCTGTCTGGACTTGAGCTTGCCCAAGTGCTGCTGAAAGGCATTGGCCTGATGCCACGTTTTTGCATGGAGAAAAAGACTCCAGTGGAAGATGCATTGGGAGGTCCCTTAGACAAACCTACCCAAAGGCCTGGACCACTATTTCAAGGATTCATTTTGTGCATGTCCTCCTTGCAGGAGAGCTCAAGGTAGCCAGGACTGTTGTCCTTCTCCAACTCCTCATGGTGAGAAATGGTCACATCCCCAGCACGCAGCTTGGAGATTTGCCCTGCAGGCACCTCCCTTCCCCTGACTCCACAGATCCTCCAGCTGCCCTCCTTCTCCTCCTCTTCCCCTCTTTGGCCCTGATCTGAAACCCCCATGGGTCACACAGTGGGCAATGAGATTAAGACTGGGATTTGTAAAGATGATGCCTTTTTAGAGAGCTTAATAGGCCAGATGCTCAGCTGAGGATCAGGCCATCTGTCTGTTCAAGCCCTACCTGTACAGCAGGTTACTGCTAAGAGAGAGAGGGAGACAATTTGGGACTGCAACCCCAAAACCCAGGGACACAGCATCCTTCTGACACAAAAAATTCAGAAGAGAAAATGGCAGATGATGTTCCTGAAGCACTAGTAAGAGGGAGACAATCCCAACTGCGTGCATGACAAAGGACTTCTTTGCTCTTCCAGCAGATATTAAAGAGCCCAAGTCAGCAAAAACCATAATTATGTTCACTTTAAAATCCTTTGCTCTACCAGAGTAAAGTGAGCCCCCCCAGAAATGAGAGTCAAGCCCAGTCTCCAAAGCCAGCTGCTGCTTTAGTGCAGTGATCTGTCTCCATACTCCCTGATAAGCAGTCTATGCCCCGTGACTTATAATAAAAGGGAATGATGGTCCCTGAACAAACCCAGAGAAGAGGTATTGATTTGCAAATAGTTTAAAAGAATATTCAAGGGTCATGAGCTGACCCTTTTTCAGCTCTGACATTTTATATCAGGGGGGATCCCATTGAGATGGGAATTCATATCCTAGACATTGTTTTGTCCTGTTTCATAAATAAGTTGAATGGCTTACTTGATTGACACCCACTGCACTTTCCCAGCTTCCTCAGGCTCAAAAGTACACTGCTGTTTTCTGCCATAAATAATATGAACTTTCAATCAGCTGCCAGGCACAAAAAGGAACTGAAAATTCTTCATACAATAGCTGCAATCTGGCATACGAGGCACCGCAGGTCTAAATGGAGAGCGGTATTTGATGTCACCAGGTATTAATTTTCTTCCTGTGGCACCAATAGCATTTTCCTACCCAAATGACCTAAATCCTAAAGAAGAAGCACCCAGGAGCCCCTGCAAGGAGGAAGACTGGTTTGTCCTGGAGTTTATGTGTGGGTTAAGAAACTGGTTTGCAATACTGTGAACACAATATGGAACCACATGCTGGATCACCAAGTCCAGTCCCTTGGAAGTGCTGGTACAGCATCCCTTCATCTTTCTTAGATTCTGGTCCAACTTCATCTCAACCTGAGTGACATTATTCTCCCCCAAGCTCCCCATTTGTCCCCAGACCTCACTCCTCTGATTATTACAAAACTATTCCTAATTTTCAATCCATGCTTGTGTTTAATTGAGATCAATCTGTTCCCATGGCAAGTTTATTCTTTTACTTAAATCGTTCTTTTCCTCCCTGGATATTTAGTCCCCAATGGATTTTGTTTTCATTGCTCCTCCTCAGTCTTGGTTGCACTACGGGAAATGAGCTACACACTTTACATCTCTTATTTTTAAGACAATTTAATGGCCTTTTCAGCAATTCTGGTGACTTTTGGAGAGCTCTTGGCTAAGATATAGCCCACACTTTCAAAAAACGGATCCAAAAGGGGTGTGAAAGTGTTGAGGACTTCCTTTCAAGGAAAGAAGGTGTGGATGTAACTACTTACCTTCACTTGCCCAAGTTGGAAAATGTTAGCTTCTGACCTCCCTGTGCTTTAGTTTCCTCATCTGTAAAACAGAAAGAACAACACAGACCTTAAAGGGGAGTAATTAAGTTTTCCAAAGTGCTCCAAGATCTTCAAGTGAAAAGTTCAGTTCTAAATGTGAAGCTCTTTTGTCTGTTGTTCTTTACTTGTTTCTTCTTAAGTAGTGCAAACCCTGGAGAGAGGGCACTGAGCCAGACTAAAGCCAATGCAAGTTCCTCCATTGATTACAGTGGGAACAATTTATGCAAAAGGTTTCATAAGGGGTAACAGGCATCTGTTGCTAAGATAGAGCAATAAACACTGGAAGAGAAAGAATACTGACTGAAACCATTGCAAGGCCAAGTGAGAAGACCAGTAGTTTTTCTTTAGAAATAGCAGCAAACAGTTAAATCTATTTTTCTTGCTTTGCTTCGGAAGAAATTTCTCCAAGGATGATCACCATAGCACCCTCATCTGTAATTAATAAATGTTTGGAAGGACACTTTCCCACTCAACATATGAAATTATAGATGATCCCTTAATTCCCCAGACATTTGCAAGCCTTCTCTTGTCAGAATTGAATTTACTACAGCTGATTACCCTGAGAATGCACTGACCTTCTTAGCTCCTGCTGTGGTCTTTATTTTTTCCATGGCAGATAATATGGGGACCAGAAACTGGGGACTTGGTAGTACGGATTATGTGATACTAATGAGACAAAGCTTATTGTTGATGTTAACTGTTATTACCACTAAAAAAACTGCACGACTCCAGACAGATGGACTTCACTTTGTTACACCAGGAGGGAGCGAATGCATTTTGACAGTAGCAGCATCTATTTAAAATCTGGACCACATCTGGTGCCTCTCTGAAGCAAACCATATCTGATCAATCAGAATTATGGCTCTTCAGTCTCCAGACGAGTTAGAAGAAATTCATTATCTGTTTTGAAGCCTGCTTCTCTTTCATCTGTTAAAAAAAAAAAATGAATTGTCATCGGATCCATTTAGCTACTGAAAGAAAAAAAAAAAGGACAGTAATTAAACTAACTAGCAAGCTCCACATCTGAAGATATGATTAATTCTTTGAAACACAGTGCATGTAGGTACTTGGCTCACGCTAGGCTTCAGTCAACAGTTTCTTAGCTGATGAAATAGATAGCCTAGGACTTATCTCCATTTCTGGTTAATTCATAAACTCTTGGAAATACCCACATGAATTTCTCCAAACTTCGTCAGAAGTCAATATTTGTCTTTCAGTAACATTTAGCCCCTGGGCATGGGGCTTGAGAATCACCACCTTGAGGACAGCAGTGTCTCCATGGGGCCTCCTGCTCCCAAGGATGTCACCCTTCTCCTGTGTATCCCCTTCTGGACCAGCAGTTTTGAATGATAAAAATTGACACTAAATGCTGTGAATTCTTCCATGTGAGCTCTGCTGAACCCAAAAAAGGTAGTGAGAGCCTGGGCTTACATATAAGCAAAAGCAGAACACAAAAGGATCCTCTTCTGGATCTAACTTTAATTTCTTCAGTTTTTTCTGATTACAGAGTTTCTTCATGCCTTTGCTGATGAGCACAATTGTGACACCAACTAGAACTCAGCCTCTGAAGTTCTTATCACTGCTTCCATCCTTACCATGTTTTGAGAGCACAGTTCAGAAAGTAGCCTTGTGAAAGTAATTGACTTATATCTCACACATTCACAACTTTTCAAGGAAAGTTTTAATTAAAAGAGAAAGCATTTTATAGGTGTTACAACCAAAGTTAGTGAGAGGGTGGGGAAACGCAGGCTTTGTGTTCAAAAGTATAACCTTAGAAGAACAATTTAAAATGCTCGTCAACATTTATGAAATATTTCTCAAAGTTCCTTGTCAAACTGTTATTTTTAATTCATGCCAATGAAACCCAGGGAAATTATCTTTTTAAGTGAGGAGGAGGCAATGACTGCAACCTTCCAGAGGAGCATCAGGTGTGCAAAAGAGACCAAGGCTGGCATTAATTTCTTCTGTAGCAGTGATAGCTCAGGAGCAAATGATTTTGACTGCTTGTTGATCACGTCCAGATGGGTAAAGCACAAAATGAGGTTATAATAGCTGCCTGTCTCAATGCTAAACCACCCTCAAAATTAGGTGGGGTGGCTCCAAAGCCATTTATCTACCATGGGTGCAGGACTGTCATGGGAAAATTGACTCAGGATGATGTACATCAAAATCTCCTGCTGGCAGCAGTAACTCCTCTGGAATTTCTACAAATCATGGATGACAATTTTCTAACCAAGAAATAAAAGCTAACGGTAACTAAGGTGGAAATGATTATGTTGGATCCCTGTCTGAGTCAGTTAAAAACACATGGTATTTCAAGAGAGCCAGGTCCACAAAGCTGAAGCAAGTACAAGCCAGTTGTAAGGAAGGACTGAAGACTAAGGGTGATGTCTGCAATGAATAGTTCAAAATTACTTAGCTAGAGGTAAAAAGAACCAAATAACAACAACAAAATCAGACTAAAACTGTAAGTAAGGAAGCAAGCATGGTTCCAAAAAATCTAGAATAGAAAAGGATGCAAAATAAGCAATAATAATGGATGGATGTTTAGAAAACAGATGTTGTAAAGACTGAAAACACATCCTGGAGATATACAAAATTAATAAGGAAGCAAAGGGATCCAAGGAAATACATATGGACAAAAAAAAAAAAGACAGTAAGGAACAGATGTTTGAGTCCATTGGGACCAAGAGTAACGCTACTAAATACTAAAAGCCCATGAACAGTAAGAGCACCAGAATAGTCAGTAATAATGCAGAAAATCAAAAGGGTTTAACAAATGCATCCCTTCCCTGCCCAGGAGTAAACCAGGACATGTTCATACCGTAAGGAAAGAATGAATATTTTCTACTCAAACCATAATCAAAATGGAAGTAAAACAGTCACTACTACGGTAACTTTTTAACAACCAGATGCGTGGCACCAGGACTATTAAAAGTGCAGGTTAGGAAGTTCCTCTGGATGCTGCTTTAAGTAACTCAGGCCCAGCAGTGGCATAAACATGAGAGAAAGCAAATACTATTGCAAAGTTTGGACATGGTAAAGGAAATGATCAAATAAGTATAAATCTGTCATCCTGGCACTCACTAAATGTTGCAATAACAGAAAATTTTTACAAGATTTAACTACTAAAGAATTCAAGGAGGTACTCTAAATATTTTGCAATTTATGGAAAACAGATCTTCTAAAAGTTGCTGATATAATCACTGCCAAAGACAGAGACAAATAACACTTATTGCTTTCACTTGTTCTCATCTCCAGAAAAGATGGGAAATTTTCCCTGTATTCCCCACGTAAGAAATATTTGGGATTTAGAAAAATGTGACACAAAATTCAGACTTACTTTCTTTGAAAAAACATTTGTTATCAAACTTAGAAGGATGAAGGAGGTCCTAATTAGGGCTGGTACAATTTGACCTCATTTTTAATTTAAAATTACCAGCTGTAATCTGTAAAATTTTTTTTAGTTGTGTGATGAAGTAATAATTTTTTGTCAGTATTACATTTTAAGAGTGGTATAAAGCTTTGAGGCAGTCCAATCCAAAACACCTGAAGACACCCACAGCTGATACAAAATACTCTTCTCCTCTCTATTTTTACATAGGCTTCAGTAATTAACCTCTGATATAAAGAAAGAAAGAAAGAATTTGTGAAAGAAGTGGAAGAGAAACAGTCAATTCCATCTAATTTCCACCCAAGTCAGAAAGAGGCATGAAGCATGGTCTCCATAAATAACTGAAATGCTCCTTCTTCCTTTCTTTTTTTTTAATCTGTCATTTCTTTGCTGAAATAAGGCATATCAATTCACTGAGGTGAAGAGATAAATTCCCTTTTTGTCCTGAACTTTCTGAAATAATCTCCCCACTCCCAGATGGAGCGTGCAATGGCAGGTTACCGAGTTCAGGCAATGACTGTGGCTCGTGCTGCCGATCGCTTTGTGCTGTTATTTCTGCGTTTCCCAACAGCCCTTTTACCATATGGAGATGAAACTCACTTTCAATCTCTGAACCATCACACCTGCTTTAAAATTGTCTGTGACTTGAGGGGTGGGATTGAGATCCAAGATTAGGACACGGGAGCACACCAAAGTGCCCAAATTCCCGCTGTGGTCAGTGGAAATGGAATCAACGTGGTCTGAGAGATCTGGAGAGCTATTTTCCTGTAGAATGCACTCACTCTTATCAGCAGGTTAAATTCCACACAAATCCCTCTAACATCAATTTTTTTCAGAGAAACTGACCTAATGTTTTGCAGCAGGAAAAGAGAGCCCTCTTTTCCAAGGAAATACTTCAATCTATGTTTCTGTCTAATAAAATTTCTCCCTAGGCCCATAGAGAATGCATTGCTTGCTGTTCTAAAGAAAATGTTCTTTTAAAGACCCCATAGCTCCTCAGCTTTTGTAAACTCCTCTGCTTCACAGGTCTGTCCTCTCAAATCCTCATGTCAGATGGGTGCAGCTACACCCAGATTTTTGCAAGTGCCATTCAAGAACTAGTAAAACCAAAGCTTTGCATTGATATCAGTCTGCTTTTGGCTCTCTGTGAGAATTTATTCCTCCTTACTTCTAGATGTGCCTGTTGACTCTTTTGAAGGAAGGAAAAGGACAGCCTTCTCCCAAATGCTGGGTGTGCCATTCTATCTCCAGCTGGAAATAACAGCATTGGAGCCAGGCTGGCAGGGGTTGCAGATCCCTTGTACCAAGACTGTCCTCCTCAGACAGACAAACCACAGCCACCTCTGTCCTGCAGCAGAGAGCTTGGAAATGACAAGCAGTTTTTGCTCCGGTCACCCTGAGCCATAACCTTTGGTGTGAACTCCCCCACTTTCAGGAACAGGGTGGGAGGTGCACAGCATGAGAACGCCCGAGGGGAGGAGGCGTATTTGCACCACATCTCTGATCATCAAGATCTGCTGCCAGGAGACTGTTTATGGGTACTCAGTTATTGCATTATGATTTGGAATATTCCAAAATACAGTATAAAAAAAGACCCCAAACTGAGACAATGCCCTGCAGCACCCACTCTGATGGTAGAAGCAGATTTTCCACACCTGCTGACTTCACACCCAAACCCACGTCTGTTTAATAAACAGTAGCAGGAATAAAAAATACCAACTCCAGAGTTTCATCAACAATTAGAGTGAGCTTGTTATTATGTCAACAGTCAGCTATTTCTGCTTGACGACTGTCACGCACATTCACATAAGAATGTTTCTGAGTTGTTCTTATTTGGGACAAGGGCATGATACAGGTGTATACTAATTTTAAAAGCACTCAGATAACCTGACATGGATTGCTTTAAAAGGACTCTTATGGTGGAACTCAGACACAAAGTTATCTTATTCATAGATGTGGTATCAGCACATTTTCATCTCTGATTGAGTTTGAATTTTAAAGTTAATTACATCAAGTCAGACAAGATGAGGAGATTTTTAAGTGTGCTGACAGTCTTTTTGCTTTGCAAGCCTTGCCAAATGCCAGTGATTAGCACCTTACAATCTCCTGATCTTCATCCTTAACATTTTTCTTCAAAGTCTTGTATTTCAGATTCTTTAGGCATTCTACAGAGCCCTACCTAATCTTCCCATTTTAACATTGTTCACTCACCCTCCACACATGCCAAGCATTACAGTGCTTGTTGACTTAGCAGTACTGCTTTGCAAGACCCCAACACACTTGTCATCACAAGGTTTATAAAGAAAATACTCCATGGAAGAAAAAAGAAAATACTTCTTTTTTCTTTTGTTTTGCTGAAATACTGCATTTTGTTTATTAAAAAAAAATATTAAACACAAAATGTTAACAGTTTTTATGGCTTGTACAAGAACAAACATACTAAAGCAAGACATTGAGATGGACCAGGAGTGCAACAAAGCATTATAGTCTTAATTCCTAAAACCAAGTAAAAATTCAGGATCATGGCAGGAGTCAAGGTTCCTCCAGCTGATTATTACAGATTTCAGTAATCTGAGAACTTTAATAAACCTGGCCCAAACCCTTCAGCTGTTACATCAGCCTACAAAAGAGAACCCCTTCGCCGGGGTCCCCACTGAAGCACCGTCTGCCATCAGCTGCGGACATGTAGGTCCCAGCACAGCCGGGACGTGCTCCCCTTTCAAAGCCAGCCAAATCCATTTGTGTCACACGCTCTGCCTGCCCAGGACCACCCCCTTTCTGCCCCTGTGCCCATTTGGCAGGGTCCCCAGCCCTTCCTCCAGCCCATGCTCCTGTCACACACACAGATTGCAGCCTGAGCACTGTTTTGGCACCTCAAACGCACAACACCTGTTTTGAAGGTTAACAGATAGTGACAAGTATAATCACAGCTTCTGCTGAAGTTTTAGCCTGCCAGACAGCCAATTATGCTATTATTTTCAATAGTTTTTTCTCCCCACACACAAAACCCATCACTTTTGCAAGGCAGTGCCACAGGCAGCTGCAACACGCTCTGTTTTTGAAAGGTGGTCACCTTTCCTTACACTCCTTCCTGATGGCCAGCAGCTCTCAATGCCATTCCCCACCATGCCATGGCATTTCTCTGTGATGTTGCTCCTCAAAGGCCATGGTATGAGGATGCTCCAGCAGCTTTTCCCACCTTATGTCCATCAGGTGAGGTTACATCCAGAGCTCTGTCCTCACATTTCACCTTTCGGGGCCCTGGGGTCTGTGGCCAAGAGCAGTCACGAGCTGTCCCAGTTGTGGTCGTGCTGCAGGACTGGGATTGGAGCCGGGGTCACTGCCAGGGCAGGAGGGGGAGGCTCATATATCCTTGTCTAAAGGTTCCCACGACCAGAAAGTTCCTCATAATCTCAGCGCAGGGGGCTTTCATTTGTCAGCGAGCATGCTTTGACAGAGGTCTTCTCCCCAGGCAGGCAGCTGGGCTCGTCTCCTGTGCAGGGAGGAAGAGAGGGAAAAGGGACTTAAAAATGGGAGTGTAGCAACACCCCCAGCTCCCCCATCCCCTACAATGCACAGTTTACTGGCGTTCAGTCCTGCAGCCTCAGTGAGGACACAATTCCTGGCCATCACAGTGTGCACAAAAACACTGTCCTAAACCTTCCTATATTCAGCATTAGGCTTCCAAAACTTCAGACCAGAAGCAATTATTAATTTTTCAGTTCACCATTTTGATGTCATCTTGGCACAGAAAGAAGAGACCAAGCTTTCTCTTTCCTTTCCTGGAAGAAGGTCTAAAGACATCTGCAACACATCCAAGGTCCATTGCAAGGTCCATCTCTATCACAAACCCTGCTGACCTGAGCTGAGCAGCACAGACACTCAGTGAGGGTTTTTTCCTTCAGGGTGCTTAACACACTTTGCAATTGAATCCGAGGGGCAGAAAACAAACATTGGGACTGCTGGATGTAATCTGGAGGGACAGAAGGAAAAACAGGTTGTTATTTCACAAAACAGGGGTAAAAAACTTTTTGAAAAGGCTTCCTTTTCTGATTAAGCTGAGAAAGAAAGGCAGCTTTAAATACTCATTTGAGGGGTCATTATTTCTGTCACCCAAAATTAAGCAAATATAGCAGCATGGAAAACAGCCATGATGAGCTGACAGTCTGCAGCACTCCTTTCCAGTGAAATCCGTTGCTTGTTTCCACTGGAGCTGATGTGCTTTCTGTAGGACTACACAAAATAGATAGCTCTGTCCCCATCTCATGAGTGTGGACAACAGCCATGTTCAGCAGGTTTGCAGATGGTGACAGGGACAGCACTGGCATTTTCATCCTGGAAAGTCAGAGGCTCAGGATATAACTAGAAAAAATTACATTACCGGTGTTTATGATGTGCCAGCATAGGAAAACTCAGAGGACTATTTCCTTTGGAGTGGGAAGGATGGATAGGGAATAAGGTTTTTCTCTTTGCTTGCTTGCCTGATACCTAGCAGGATCTGCAGATGAGCTTGGCATTTTTCTAGTTTTGGGGAAGGTAATGTTTCCCCTGCAACTTTCTGGCAAAATACCAGTTTGGGGGAATCCACAATTTCCCTGCAGACAGGAAGCTGATGGCAGCACAGTTTCCAGTGGCCTCCCTTACTTGCTCTAAGAAAGTTCACAGACCTGCACAGAGGGGACCTGGAGATGTCGGATGCCAAAATCTTGTGCCAGCTTTTCCTGACCTAAGGTTGCACTGGGGATACTTCAAGGCATCGTATCCCAGAAGACAAACGGAAGGGCTTGGCATGGGAAGTGGAGCTAAGGAGATAAACAGCTGTCAACAACAAGCCCAGATCCCATCTGGTCTGTGCAGTGAGAGGTCTGGGAGAGAGCAGGGAGAACAGGAAGGTGGGATCAGCTCCTGTGCATTCCAGAGCCTCATGCAGCAATTGTCTTCAAGAGATGGGAGATCAGCCTGTCCAGATGTATCTCCTACCTGGGCCATGGGGTGGGAGGGGAGTCATGGCACATACCCAACATTGCAGATGGTGATTGCCTGACATGGAGTTTCACAGCAGTTCATGATCCACCTGCTTCTGGTGTGGATCCCTCCAAATGCTAAAATATTGGCCACTATTGTGGATGCTAAGAAACCAGAACAGCTCAGCAAAACCGTCTGCAGGAGGGAGGAGGTTATTTAAAGGGTGTTTGCCCAGGCTCTGCACCAGCAATGCTGTGTTTGGAGGCTGACAACCCTACTGGGGGGAGCAGTAAGAGGTGAGGAGTTAAGTGCCAAGTTCTCATCAGCCTTTTCCAACCACAACACTGCTGCTAAATTTAAACAAAATCTGTTCCCGTCTGTTCTGCCTGCCGTGCTCTTCCCTGTCACACTCAAGGCGACCTGAACTTGATACAGCCCCCAGGCATTTATTTATTTATTTATTTTCAACCTGTTCACCTGGTGACCACCCATCCCTCCAGAACATCCCATGACCTCCAGAGCAGACCATGTGCCAGGGGCACCCGGCCACCACTGCATGGGAAAGGACAGAAAAATGCAATAAATTTGCTGATGAGGTGCACTCACAGTCTCCAGGAATTGTTAAGGACCTGCAGGTTGTCCAGCTCTCAGGTAGGCTGGGCAACCATGGGGGTACCTTTTCCACTAAAAGTAAGGCTTACACTCGAACCAAAGCTGTTCTCTAAGAGAGGATAAGTTCACAAACGCTATTTTTTCTGAGTGCAGCTCTCCTTGGCTAATGCTTTTCCTTCTTCTGAGAGAGGAGAGACAGAGAAAATGTCTGCTCAGAGCTCTTGTGTCCTCAGCTGCAGGACAGGTCAGCGAAGAGCAATGAAACACCCCATCAGCTGAGCCCGTGCTATTAAATTCAAACCAGTGATGCCACACAAGTTTTCCCTGTATCATATAATCAAATAAAACTGAAATTTCCATTCCTTTTCCATCCTGCACTAATGCCACTGGAATGACGTGTAGGATGGCACCAGGAAAGTTACTGCTGCAAAGTAAGCACCTGGAGCTTAGTTTGCACACTGCATGGGCTGGGGGTTATTACCCATTTAATACATTTCTTTTGTCATGTATCAGAAGAAGAGCTTTTGACAAAAAATCTGTTTGTATACTGCCTATAACTAACAATGCCAGTTAAAATATTGTGTGGTATATTGTTAATAGGATACCAGAAAAGCCCAAAACAGGAAGAATACCATTAACAAAAACACAGAGTATGTCCTCAGCACAAAGAAAAGACAAAACACACCTATATTCCACAATAGTATCCAAAATTTTCCCATTTGGCAAAGAGAAAATACTGTCCTGAACACAGCACTTTTGAATGAAATCCAAGATGGGTGGGTGGGAAAATGCCAGACCCTTTTATTTTTTCTTCAAAAATTTCTGAAAGGAAATAATAATTTACAAAATCTTTCTTACTGGTAAAAAAATATAAGAAAAGGAAAATATAAAAAAAAGGAAAAAATGAAGGAAAGGGAAAGGGAAAGGGAAAGGGAAAGGACAACTAAAAATTCTAGCTACATATGATCCTGCCAAAGCAGTTTTTGTAATTACTAACCCAGGAGAGATCTGGGCTATGAATTGGGTTTCCTAGTGTTTCATTAACTAATGTCATACAGAACAACATTAAAGAACTTGTTGGTTTTGTCCTGGTCAGTTAGGACCCGGCATGGGACCTGTGACCAAACTACCAGGACTTTCTTGTGTCTGGTCCCGTCATGCTGGGATTTGGTTTGTATTAAGTAACTCTGCACAGTCTGCATGAGCTCTCCAAACAAAGCCAAAGTTGTGAGCACCCAGTGCCACTGAGCACAATCCCCCTGATGTGCCCAACAGCTCCCAACCTCACATCTAGCCCAATCCCTTCCTGAAGGATAACATCATCCCAGGACTCATCTCTTTTAGCCGGTTACATTTATAAACAAAGAGGATATTTCCTTCTTCATAACTTTCCTTTAGAGTCTATATAGCCTCTTAAACAAGAATGGTGGGCTTTGGCAGGATTTAAAAAATCTCATCTTGCTTTGAAAATCAGAAGTGAGACTCTTTTTATTACACAGGCAAGTGTGCAGAGAATCACCCTGAAAGCTGGACCCAACCTCTTCTGCATTTCTGCTTAGCTGAAACTAATCAGATAAATAATTACTAATTAATGCTGGTTAATGCTGAACCACTCTGTGGCAACCTACAAGTGATCTACAGAAGCTACAGAAGGCACATGACCAAAGCTTTCACCCTGGAATAATCTGGAAGAAGGCTCATATTTCTGATTCAATATCTGTTTTTGCTACAGAGGATAAATGATTTCTGCAATACAGACTTGAAGACAGCTCTGCTAATGATACCTTGTCAACACGGTAGCAGAAAGGCAAGGGCATTAGTCTTTCAGTCCCTGTGTATGGAAATGTGGATGGATTTCTGGGCTGCTGCTCAAGCCCAAATACCACCTCTGCACTGTGTTTGGAACACCAGATAAATAAAGCCACCTACATCACTTATGAATAACCAAAAATGGTGGACAACATGGAGCACTTCCTCAGGCCTTCAGGAGAGGGCCATAGCCGATCTAAGAGCAGAGACTGCTCCCTGACACATTGTTGAGAGCACTCGCACACCACTGCGTCATTCCCTATCACCAGGAAAGCTGAATCCATCCCTGGTGACCTCTCAGGATGAGGTGACCCCAGCATGGGAGGCAACAGAGGGACAGCATCCACCTTCTTGACTCGTCTCTGTGTAGCACTTTGCACCACAGAGCAACAGTGTGGGAGACACCAGCCTTGTTCTGAAGTGGAGCATCTTCCCCAGTCCCCAGCCACGATTCCGCAGTGCCAGGCCTGCCCACAGCCACTCACCACAAGAACACCACGTATACATTCATTTTAAATATAGAGAGGTGATCCACTCCCCCGCCATCGTGCAGCTCAGTGATGCTTAGCCAATTAGATTGATCCAAGCGTCCTAAGTGGGATATAGTCAGCATTTAAGTAGATCATTGACAAAAATAGAAAATCAGAAGGACCTAGGAGCTATTTTGGTCTAGCCTTTGACTGTAAATGGTGTGGCTGATAGCTGAGATGACTGGCTCCATTACAAGTAAAAGCCCCATCTAGAGTAAACAGATGAACTGACTCAAATAGACCAGCTTCTGGTTTTACATTTTTAAAAGCCTTTTCCGATGAGAAGTACTCTTAACAAGGTCTGCAATGCCTTATCCCAAGGTCCTTTACAAGTGAAACAATTAACCCCTACTCTCACCAAATACCTTCTCTCTTTCAAGTGTATCCAGTTATTCATGTACACAACTGTTTTTAGATTATGCCATTTCATTCAGAACAACAATATCAATATATGAAAATACAGCTCATATCTTCTAGCAATATCAGAGGACTTAGTTTCCAGTAGATAAGATTGCTGCACTAAACCATGTTTGGGAATGCAATATCCAGCCTCTGATCTCTGACTGCCTTAATATTTGCTTCCCACTGTAGCATTTGAGAAATGTTAATGGTCGCTTTTTTTGAACAGCCAACACCTGTGAGAGGGAGGGAAGTGGTATTATCTCTGTTTTACAGAGGATTGCTGTTAGCAGAAACAAGCAAAGGTCAAGGTTATCTGCAATGTCTACAGCCCAGCCAGAAATAGTTCATCTGGGTTCTATGGAGGGTATTAAAAAGGTAAGAAAGTTGGTAAAAATATTTCTTGGAAAGCAAACTTCCCCTGGCAGTAGAAGAATGCTTAATCCTGAAAAAAAATCAAAACAAAAACCAGCTAACCAAAACAAACCACCAACACAAATCCCAGAAGGTGGAAGTTCAATTAAAGCACTGAAATAGAGAATATTTTTCCCAGCTGTGAGGATAACCTTACCATGACCTCCCAAAAATGGGGTACTTCAATCCCTCATTCAAGAGTTTTAATACAAGCTCATTTGGGAACTCTGAGCTTGATACAAAATGATGTCGTATGGTTGGACCATGTGGGAGGTCAGACTGAAAGAGCATCACAGTCCCTTCCAGCCTTAAAGTCTATGACAGATCAGTGTCTTTCATATGGATAGCTCTTGCTCCAAGCAGATGCTGAATTATTTCAGCATTTAAGTGTTTTGCTGCTGGCTCTGATAAGATTCTATGCTCCTACCATGCTGCTTTCCAGCTCTTTATCTTCAGGAGAATGCCCTGCTGGTAAGGGCTAACATGAGCTTTGTCTTCCAGACACCATTTTATTATAAAAAGTACCAGATCCAGTAATGGACTGACAACTCAAGATAAGAGAGTGGCAGAATATCAATTTACAGCCTCTTGCTCAAGACAGGCACATCCCAGAAACACTAACAGAACACATGGACAAAATGCTTGTTCACACTGCTACAACATGCAAAGGATTCTCAAGTCTATCTGCCTGGAAAATTTCCAACAATACCTGAGATGCCAGAATTGTGCTTTAGTAGATGACACCTCCTAATATGTCACCTTGGACTGATGTCTCTTGCGGAGGAACCTATTAGAGTTCAGCCTAATTGCAAAATCATGGGATAATTTAGGATGTAAGGTACCTCTGGAGACCCCTACACCAACCCTTGTTTGAAATAGGGTCACCTGCAGAGGTGTCTGCTCCACTTTTAAGTATCTTCAAGGATGGAGAGTCTCCAAACTGAAACTACTGAAAGAAGAGCCATAAGTAATAGAAACAAACTCTTCTTGCCAGTGGTAGACGGTAGAGCAAGAGGCAGTAATAAAGGGGAGCAGAGGACATTCCCAGTTGCATCTCAGAACGCTCAGACTGGCAGCTTTGGGATCTGTAACTGGAGACGGGGTAGAAACTCCCCACTTGGAGGTTTTCCAGAGTAGGTGACACAAAGGCTGTGCTGGCCTCACCTCTTATGGTCTGCTTTGAATAGAGGTTGGACTATACATCTCCAGACAACCAGTGTGTCTGTGATTCTGTCAATAGATTGTTCTATGGATCAATCAATCAGTGGAAGCCAATGTAGTTTTTTTAAAGGTAAGTTGTACCTCAAAATCTATCAGATATTTTGGAAGGATTGCCAGCCATGATGGACAGAGCAGCTGGGTTGATTCACTGCACCTGGGTTTTGAAAAACACTGATAATTGGTAAAGTCTCCAAATAATTTATTGTCATGTTATTGTCATAAAGTCATACCAGATTAAAACATAGGAAGTTAAAGGAAGAATAAAGGATGGTATGAATGCACACATACACATACGGGTACATATTTTTGCATATATATGTTCATTCCGACATATGTAACAGACGAAGAGTTTCTGGAAAGTTCCCCAACACCTTGTGACTTGTGCTGGAATTTCAGGTGTTTAGTGCAACCATAGTCATCTGGGAAGAGGATGAGTGATGGGTCAAATGACCAATGATGAAGTATTAAGAGTTATCCAATATTTTCTTATCTAAGCCTGAATGTGAGTAATTGTGGAAAGATGACAATGAGCAGCCAGGCAATGTTAAAAGTCAGTATCAATAAACACAGAAAAAGAACTGACATAATTGAGAATAATTATCTGAAAATTTCAGGCCAGAGGCTTCGAAAAAGAGAGTGATACGATTTATCAGAAGAGAGCAGGGAACAAAATTAAAAGTCCATTGCACACCCTCAAATTTTGTGGAGGGAAACACTGATCAGAGACCTGGAGTGGCACTTGTGTGCCAAGTGACTGCATGAACTCTGTAGCTTGCAAAGAGCTGATGGTGGGGTGTGTCCCTACATGCAATGACACCAGAAACAGGCTGCTACATCTGTGGGTTGACTTTCCCCTGACCCTGGCACAGGTTCCTTGCAAAAAAAGCATTACTATGCACAGTTCATACCCGTGCACCCAGATGCCACCCATAACGTGTGCGGAGGACAGGACAATGAGCAGCCTGACACTATTTAAATATTTCATTCGGCAATGGACAAATGTTATATATGTGACAAGGTCCACCAGAAACCCCCCATTTCAGTCTGCAGAGGCAGAGTGAGAGAAGGGAAGAAAGCAAGAGACAGACGTCTGACTCACAGGTGCTCAAGTGTGATAAGAATAAAAGAGAAATGGCTCAACATAAGATGCATCTTTCACACTCACAGGCTCCATGATGGGACTGTAACAACCATGCAGTCTTCAAGTGGCATCAGGAACAGCAGGGATTCCAGTTTAAGGCCACTACTGTTTACTTATAAATAGTATCAGTGGGTGGAAACTCCTATTTCCAGTTTTGTAAGAGAACTAATTGCTCTAGAAGTCTCTGCTATCTGCAGAAAAATCAGTGTCAGGGGCTGTGGCAGGCAGCTTAACAGCCTGGAGGACAAGGTCTGGGCACCAAGAGCAGAGAACAGGACACTATATTGCATGGGCCAAATTTGGGCTGGTGCACAAAATTTGACTGTAACTGTTCCCAGGTAATGAGTCCAGTGAAAGAAAAGCTGTCTGCTCTCAGACCAAGAAGAGCTTTCTCCATCTCTGGGCCACATGTTTCCATAACAGGCAGGGCCTGAACTGCCAAGTGTTTGTGACAGCTGAGCAAATCTGTGTCTGGTGGGCAATCCTTTCTAGAAAGATTTTCATATAAAGTGCTTAAATATACTGGAAGATTTACAATGTAGGTTGTTAAGAGCTGGGATGTCAAAATGGTCAGGCTTAGAGCTCCCACCCATTCTCAAACCCAGTTTTCCAGGTATGACGTACAGACCCTTGAGCTCTTAGCATGATAACCATCACCCAGACAGATTTGGGCTTTTACTCCTAGTACAACCAATGTGTAAGTCATGCATGCAGTAGTATTCTTGACAGTAGTATTTTGACTTCTTACTGAATATTGTTCTGCTTCTTAGAGAATGTTGTTACGGAGGCCTGTAAAACCAAGCAATACCACTTTTGCATTTTAGTTGTGCCTGACAGGTTTCAGAAACCAAAACTCAGCCCCACAAAGTTTTGCAAGCAGAGAGTGTGACAGGAAAGTTGGCCAGCACCCAAGCCCATCCTGACAGGGGAAACTGGCTCAGCTGTTTCTGAAAACACCTACTCAGTTCACCCATGCACTGAGCAGTTTTACAAGTTAGTCATTAACCACCTCACCCTCACTGAGGCACATAGAGTATAACAACCTCATGATGTGGCTCTCTGCAGCCAAGTGCCTTGCAGATGTGTAATGGATCCAAAGGCTTACACACTCGTTTAGGGTCTTGGGCAGGAGGAAAAGAAGGGGTCTTGGAAGGAAACTCCCATCACGGTTTCAATGAGACTCCAGCTGACAAAGAGGAGTCAGGATTCTCTGTAGGTGCAGAGGCAAGTGCTGAAGGTGAGTTACAGAAAGTCAGCTGAAGCATTACAGAACCTGAAAACAGCTGCTGGAAGCTGCACTGTGTGACGCTGCTTGCTGGCAGGAGCTTACCTGCCTTACCTTCTCATACCTAGGGCATGAGAAAAGAGCTTGTCTTCCACTGGAAGAGGAAAAGGCTGGAAAAGCCTCAAAGCCCCATAGTGCTTGGAGGGTGTCTCAAACACAGGGTTCAGGGCATGTACCCTCACAGGAAAGACTTGTGGGGCTAGAAAGGGGCCAGGTGGAGAGAAATGAGACCTGGTAATTCAGGCATGCAGCAGAGTCCTCACTCCCACTTCTTGTTCACAACTTAAAGATACACAACTTAAGCTGAGTATCCTTATCACTATACTATGCCTCCAGTCTCTAGGACAAATTCTGTATCACAGAATTTTCTCATCCATTCATACTATAGAGGCCAGTCAAATCTGGAAGGGCTGGGAATAGATCACACAGAAGAGGACCAGCCCTTTTTGCTCCATTTTGAACACATCTACTTTGAGAGAGTTGCTTCCTGCTGTGGTTCTTTGTCCCCTCAGAGCAGGACAAGGCTCATTAGCACAGGGGAAGATTTCCCGACCTCCTTCTGGCACTTGGGGAGATTGCAGTGAAAGGCTGGAGAGAATATTTCATAAACAAAAGGCTTCCCTCCCCTTCACATCAGCAATATTACAGAAGGAAACGGAACAAGAAGTGACAGTGGGCTGAGATAATGCCCTGCACCCCTGTACCCCAAAATCCCCTTGCAGGCAGTGGCTGTGGGGGTACTGACTGTTCTCTTCTAAGTGTGTCACTGCAGCCAGGGCGTGGGCTGGCAGGGGGCACGTCCCCAGCTGGAAATGGGGTCCAGCCACAGCCGTGTGGTGAGCTGAGCCCCTCAAGCCTCCCTGCTCGCCTCAGGCCTCGCTGAGCCCCGCCACGCGCACTGAGGGAAGGAGTCCATTCCCATCTGGCAGTTCTTGGAGCAACAAATCAAGCAACGCCTTGTTAGTTTTAAGACAAAAGGGGAGGGGAAGAACAAAAGGTCAGAGCGGGACTGATTTCTGTCTTGTTGGCCTCCCTGAGGCTCTTTCCTGTTTATTGGAAAGTTTGCTGAGGGCTACGGATGAGCCTCCAGTGCAACCTCTGCTCCAGACAGCCTCGAGCACTTGGGAGAAGGAAATGACTCCAAACTTGGCAGCATGAGGCCCATCTTTGCTGGAGTGTCCTGCCACTCTCTGGGGGGCAGAAAGCCAAACGCCTCAGAGGAGGCTTTCAGAGCACAGCTTTTTGCCACAGGCCTCCAAGCAAAGGCAAACACACACTGAAACTGTGGCTTTTAAAGGGATGCAGGCAACCCCTGTGTCTGGCAGAGTCATGGCTGTCAACAGCACGTCTAGAAATGAGGCCGTTCTGCCATGGGTTATCACACAGGGTTTCTCATGAAAGTGACTCAAAGAGAACAAAGATCTCACCCTTCGAGGTTGCTGAGTTTGCTTATCATGCTCACCTGTGAACACTTTTAGCCTACAACCCTCAGGCATGTGGACAAATAGTTATGAGAAGACATGGCCCTGTCCAGATTGCATTGGCAAGGAGGCAGCATTTGCTCCTCTTAGTTCCTGCAGTAATGCTTGTAGGGCTCTGGTTTAAGATGATTTTTTTTTTTAAATAGGAGCCAAACCTCAGTTTGCAAACACAAGAGCCACTTTTCCCTTGAAACAGGCAAATGTGGTTGTGAGGCCTAGCTTACGAGCACAAGTGCAGACTTTGGAACATGCAAGGGAGCCTGGTGGCTCTACAAGGACACCCATATGTTAACAAAATCACTCACCAATGCTCTCTCCTCATGCTCATGCCTTCTCTACAGGTGCAGGTCTGGATTTTACCCACCAGTGATGCTGGAAAGGATGATGTGCAGACACCTTGCACCTGTGCACCAGTGCTCTCAACAGGGACCTCAGGGTGATGAACAAAAGGCCAAATAGCTTGCGTGGGGAGAAAAAAGTTTAAAAATATATTTTACCCAAAGGAAACAAAAATGGGCCATGGCAGAGATCTCATCTCCCTGCTTACCAGCAAACCTTTTGCTGCATGACCCTGGAGAGCTGAGACCACTCCCAAAGCTTCAGCAACAACCACTGGCAACAACCGTAACAAATGCTTTTCCCTGAGTGAAGCTGAGGGACCCTTACCCTGCCCACAACCCTTCTGTTCAAAATGACCAGCTAAAACACGCCCATTGCCATGCCCAGGAAAAGCCCTTCTGAGGCCCCACATGTAAAAGATGAACACACAAACCATCCCCATGACATGAGGATTGCATGGGTGAGCAAGAACAGCTCAAAGGCACTCTGTCCAACAGCAGGGCAATGCTTTCCTTCTGCCTGCAGCCCTGAAAATGCAGGCTGTGGTCTGAACCCCCCTCCCAGGTTCAGTATCAGCACATGGTCGCCGTGCAGTGCCCCTTGGGCTGCAGCTGTGTCTCAGTCCCTTAGCACCCTGTTACGTCTGCTGGCACAGGGGTACCCTGGCTGCTGGGAAACAAAGGAGATGGCTCAGCTTTCCAGTTCCCAGATGAGTCTCCAAGGCAGGCAGTAAACAACCCACAGCAAACAGAGCAAATGGAACCAGAGAGACAACAAAGCAACCAAACCATTTTCAAATGGCTGGAGTATTTTGCAAGCCAGGGATGATTTAAGTGGAGCTGACACCAGGTTTGCACATAGGCTTTTTTGTCCAAAATTCAGCACATCCTACAAAGCTAAGAGAAGGAATCAGAGGAGATCCTGCAGAATGCAAGTGCTGTGTGCCCAAAGCATCCTGCAAATGTAGGAGCCCATGCTTGCTGGTATCACTGGTATGCAGAGATGCCTCTCAAAATGGGATGGAGCTACAGTTGCACCGCATGAAAGATGTCCTTACCCTAACCTGCTTTTCAGGCTGACTAATTCCTCCTCTAATAGAACCTCTTCCCTAGTCCTGGGCATTCAGGGGCTGTTGCCTTGCAGGGCTCTTCCCTCCCACAGTCTCGCCATGGTCAGGTCCCTCTCTGGCCAGAGGAGCAGCCTCCAGAGCAGCTGTGAGCTGCTGGTCCCCCTTACAGGCAGTGAGGCTCCCCTGGCACAACCCAACTCGTGCCACCCAGTCCCAGGGAGGGAACACTCAGCCACAGAAGGGCAGTTGTTCCCCAAGGCAAAGCCCGGAAGTATCCCCCTGAGGGCAGGTCAGTGCCAAGGGACACTCTTGAGCTGGGGTGACACGTCCCACATGGGCAGTGGCCACCACCCCTGCCAATGTGCTACAGGTGGCCAAAGCAACTGCAAGCTGTCCTGAAACTGGAGCCTTTACAACTAGTTAGATAACAGATATGGTCCATTAGTTTGGCAGGCCGACAGGCCCCCGTGCCAAAAAGCCCATCTCTACTCAAAAGAGACACTGTTAACAGTAACTCAAGAGGATGCAACAGAAGAAAATAAACAACAGTTGAGGCAGTTGGTGTAATTGGCCAGCAGATGAAAATAAATTTATGCCAGCTTGTGAATACGGCTGCTGAGCATGATTCAGTGAGTAAATCGTGTGGCACAGAGCACAAGGCAGGCAGGAATAAAATTAAATAAGAGACAAAAGCCAGGCTGCCTCTTGGAGAATATCACCCCTCCAACCACTCAGCTTTTCCCATGTCTGCCCATTTCACTCTCATGTGTCCCCTCATGTTATTAATGTATGGGTTTCCCAGCCAGCCATAATGTTTTTCAAGAGAGACATATGCTTGAACCACTGCTAAAACAAATACCTAAACCCCACAAAACCCAAGCAGAATTAAAAAAAGAAAATGTTCAGCAGAAAATCCCAACCATTTCAAGTGCTTTTTGAGCACCATACATGAATAACAAAGAGTGAGCCTGCCATTTATTCCTTTGCGGATCACTTTTAAGATCAGCTTTTGTTCTGTGCTTTTTAGAGCAGCTCAAGTCCAATGGACAAAAATTCCATTCCCAGGAGCACACAAGAAAGAACTAGGAGCCCTGGGCTGCACATTTCACCTTTACTTTTTCATTTTATACTACAAATGTTCTGCATGGTCTTAACAAACTGAGCCAGCGTCTTCCTTTAGGCAGTGGGGCCGGCAGCTTGGAAACTGGAATTCTGCAAGTGGGAGAGGAGGATAGAGGCTGTAGATGATGTGAATCACCTAGAGAAAAAGAGACCTCAGCCAGAGTGGATGGGACCCTACCAAACATTAACACAACCTCTGCTTTGCAGATGTTGCTTCCTGATCTTACAGGCAGCAGAGAAAAGAGCTCCCCTTTTCTCATCCTGGCCTGGATACACAGAAGGCATTTTAAGACACCTGTTTATCTCCTGGTTTAGCTGCAAACCACTTGCTCTTATCAGCTCTCTCTGTGAAACACCAGCTTACCTCTTTTTTTGCAGAGAAGCTCCAGTTCTTGCTGGCTCAGAGGTGGCTTCAAATGCAGCAGAACCCCAGTGTTCATGCTATCTACCACCTTCAAAGTGACATCCCATCTTGTTGCTAGCTCAAGCCCATCCTTTGCAGAGAGCTGGGGGGTCTCCTTCCTACAGAAACAAGCTCCTAGCAAGAGTTGGTTTTCTTGCCTTTTTCCTCAAACTGATGGACTGCTTGTTTTCCCCTGGTTTATTCACTCTTATCTTTTTCAAAACAGTCAACCAAATCACAGTGCAAAGCAATGAGGTCACTATAAACTCCACAGAAGATGTTATCACTGCTATCCTATGATTCCCTCACAGTCTTTGCTTTGACTGCCTTGTTTTCCTGAGCCATATGGGAAGATAGTGCCTCTCAGCAAAATATAGATGTGAGAAGTCTCAAGGGCTCTGCCTCAGATAACAAAGACACCAGCATTTCCTTGACAATTACAACTCTAAGAAATAGAATTTTTCCTCTTTTTAGTTATAGAAGAAATATTTGGGCCATATTTTCAAAGAGTATTTCAAGTCCCAGGTAAGCATGGCAAATAAACGGCCTGGATATTTCCCCAGATCCGAGAGGCTCTTTGAAAAATCAGGTCACAAAAGTGACAGCAGGAGCTGCTGAAGGCAGAGACCTTCTACCAAACCTTGCCCTAAACAGCTTCCTGTGCTGACAGTTACTTCACTTTTCAGCCTCCCATGGAGCTTGGGAAATAATGTCACACTGGCAGCATTAGACAGGTGTAGGAGGTAGGGACCACGGAAGTTAATGTTGTTAGGTATAGGTGACACGTTTAAGCAGATATGTTTTCATGCTCTAGTAGGGTGAAACCAAGGCCAGGAAGATCCACAGCAGGTGTCTAGCCTGGATTCGTATGCCCAGTACAAAAACCATTTCCTTCTTTGAATATGACAAACACATCTGTAGGATGGCCACAGAGTCTCCAGGCACGAGGCATTGTAGGGTGAGGTTAACTAATTAACAATGAACTGTGTTTCGTGCGTTTGAAACAACAACGTTCCTTTGGGAAAGCTGTTGGTGGGCACGTGTGGTTGTGCACAGACACGTGAAGGCACTGGCTGCTGCTCCTCAGCGAGGAGGCTCTAATACGTGTCCTAGTACATGTAAAATCACTCATCCAAAGTCCTCCAACTGCCTTGCAAACATTAATTGCCGACCCGTGTCGGTGAGGATGCAGGTAAATATCAACCACCCTGTTTTACAGACAGGTCGACCGTTGCATAATCTCAGCTGATGTCATTCAGAAACTAAAACCAAAAGGTCATTTTCTGTTTTAAGGACAATATCCCTTTCCCTGTGTTGTGCAATATTTCTTCATGTTATGAAACCATTTTTCCTGGTATTTTACATGTGTGTCCATCCTAAATTCTGCTGCCTTCCATGATTGTCTGTTCTGCAACCACAGATAAGTGTCCTGCTTATTTATCAGAGATATCCCTTATCTGCAGGCTTTCATCACATGTTGGAGTCCCCAGTAGCTCCCAGCCCTATAGAGCAGCACCAAGCACCATGTGCAGGTACTCAGGGGGACTGTTTGGACCCAAACTTTGAGCAGATATGACTGAGTCAGGCTGTGAACAAGGCGCTCATATATATCTAATGACTGTCTAGACACATCTGGACATCTGAAATCCTACATCAAGCCTGGGTGGGAGGCACATCTGCCCAAAGTAACAACTGGCAAATTTAAGCTGTCTCTGGAGGCTAATTTTCAGGGCTTGGCACAAAAATTCCCCCTTTATTTGGAGAAATGCCACTGTGATCAGAGGATTTTCAACTCCCCAGACCTCCCTAGGGTGGTGGGTGTGTTAAACCACACCTCATAAAGGGAAAAGGTGTGATCTCAGGACAGACAGCTACTGCAGAGTGACACAACCATAGGGATGCATATCTCAGTTGTGGGGCAATTTCTGCTCGTATTATCGGGACTTTCTGCTGCCTCATTATTGAAGTGTGCAATGACAGCCAGCTTCAGAATAACCTTGTTTGCAGCAGGTGCAGCTCCAGATTTCATATCTCCAAGTTCATCTTTTGTTTGCTTTTCTCTTGTTGGCCAAACTTCTGGTAGAGCTCTACTCAGGGTGACAGCACCAAGTTACAAAAACTGGGTAGATAAGGAGCAGGAAATGAGTTTCTCTAATGGATACAAAATTCAGCATCCAGATATCAAGGTCAAGCAGAAAATGAGATTTTTCCCCCTCCATTTTTAATTTTTTTTTTTTTTAACAGTGTGAAACGAGTGATATTCTTGTCACAACTGCAATGTAGCTGGTGACAAGAGACATGAGAGGCTGTACTTGACTCTCCAGTGTCCCATGGAGGATGTCCACAGGAAAAGAACTACTTTAGACAAGACTGTGATAAAATATGCAGCCCAGGATGGTCACCATGGGAGCAGCCAGAAGACTGATTTCCCAAGGAAAGCCATGGCCTGACATAATTCAACAATTCACCTCCTTCATTGTCTCGTTCCTCCTGAACCTGGGGCAAGCAGGCTTCATATCACCTCTGCCCCCACACTACACAAGGTGTTATCCTTCAAAATAACTAGGCAAGACACCACACAGCCTTTGCACCTTCTCAGTATTCATTGTGGAAGTTCCATTTTCATCCCACCATAGTGGTGGATCATGCATTTGGACCTGTATCTACCAATCCAATAGCTATGCTGGCACTTGAGGCTAAACCATCATCTTCTGGGCAAGTTACCTTCAGCTTTAAACCGATTTCTCTTTCATAAGGACAACATGATCTTTCTGTTCCAGATGATAACAACCTAGGAATGACCACAGTTCAGCACAAGTTAGAAAGATGAAGAGTTGGTACCACTTAGGGAAGGTGCCCTCCCTGCGCAGCAGCAGTTAAAGTTATACAACACCTTCTAGGTTTCCCAAAGGACCATTTTACTCTTAGACAGGCCCTTGAACTTTTTTCTTTTTCTTTTATGCAGCACAGAAGGGAAAACACTAGCCTTGCTGATTGAAAACTGTGTTTCAAGCAGTAAAAGCTGGCAATACTGAGAAGAAACATAAGCTCGAGAAGGAGCTGTGCTCCAACGAGTGCCCTATTGTGAGATAAGTTTTTCTTTTAGTGATGAATCAACATAATAATCCATCTGTAACACTAGATGCGTCTGCCTGTACTACAGCAAAGGGCCATCTGCCCATCTGCATATATGTTCAAAATGCTGCTGGGACAACCACGATGGTCTCTTAATGAAAGGCACTTGGCAATTAGTACTTCAGTGAAATCGTGCCTGGGTGGCTCTGAACCCTCATTTGTCCTTCCCACTCCAATGCAACAAGTGTCTGTAACTTTTTCTCTTTGTTTTTATTCCAGCAATTTCTCTTTAAAGCCTGGTGGGGAGGGGTGGACAGGTTCTGATTCCTGCAACAGCAGGAGCCGAGGCAAGTTGTAATCAACATATGTCCTGTGTGAGCTGTGCGGCCGCGAATTAGCGGGGCAAACCGCTCCTCGTTTCCAAAATACCCACCTGCTCGGGGGCCAGGCTGCAGCAAAGCCATCCACTACGTGGCTCCATCTGTCTGACAAACAGGCTGCACATTTGCTGAAAGCTGAATGATTTTGCCTCTATTTACTTCCTTTCTTTTCCCCCCTCTTCTCCCCCGCTCTTCTAATTGGGGCTGGTTTGAAAGGTGCAGACACCCACAAAAACAATGCAGCACAATGAGGCCACGGCTGACGTTCGTTAAACTGCTCCAACTGAAATCCGCTGAGGCTGAGCGGGCAGAAAGGAGACAGACCTTGTCAGCCTCTAGTCAGAGCGGGAAAATTTAAAAAAAAAGTAGTCAGGCGACAAAACAGTGCAGAAAATCCATTGGGGAAGCCTTGCGTTACAGTTAGAGGAAGTAGCTGCAACCAGGATGCCAAGGGTGCTGTAGCAGGTGGGTCCTGCTGGGAAAACCAGGGGACAGAAAATGTCAGATGTTAAAAGTCCTGAGGACCACCTCTCCAGCACCTCTCAGCCGAGGGGCAGCACAGGGGAGACTGAAGCACCCTTGAATCCGCCCTCAGCTCTGCTGCAGGCGCTCTCATCAGTTTTAAGGTATAGCCCCAAGAATTAGATCAAGCACAGGACTTGAGCACAGTCCCCAGAGTATACAAGAAAGTATTGAAAATAAGAAAATATTGAAAATATTGGCATTGCAGTGTCTAAGCAGGTGTAACCAGGAACACACAAGCCCTTGGAGGAGGTCTTCCCTTGGTGTCCACAGCCAAGAATCATCCTGACAGTCGTGTGGTCAGTAAAATAAGCATATTTCTATCCCTGCTGCAAAAAAACCAAATGATGGCCAGGAGGCTGGATCGCTCCCAGTCTGGAAAGCACAGACTGCTGCATGGAGCTTCTAGGCCAGGACATACTGTGGTCATGAATTTCCTTCATCTAATCACTTAACCTCATTAGGGAAATGACAGGTTTCTCCACTAATCAGACCTTCCATTTCACTTACAAAGGAGAGACTAAAAAGGGGAACTAACTGTGATTCTAAAAGACATTTTACTAAAAACTTTCAACAATCTGCCAGACAGTAAAGACACATTATTTTCCCAGTAGTCTGGACTACCTCCGTAGTAATCTGTTGTGTTTTCAGATGGACGACTCACAAAATGCATTAAAATTAGACTGTAAAAGCTATTTGCAAGGATTATCATTGGTAGAAGCACCAACTTTCTGGAGAGAGAGTGAGACATGGAGAATAAGCAGGTCTCAAACAAGGTTTTGACAAGGCAAAAAGGGTTTTTCTGGGGAAAGCCCCACCTCTCTGCAGATGGTGGTGAGATTTTTCACCATTCTTTGCCACCGCCTCACTGGGTTGCTCTCCAGCACGGCACAGAGAGGATCTGAGAGATGCATCGAGTTAATATTTAGGATAGGAAGACTGTGGGAGAACAAGGTTCACTACACATCTGAAAGTGTTGATACACGCAGCCGATATTGCTGCCAAGTCCAGTAAATTTCTCTGTGGGTTGCACTGCTCAAACTTGGCTTAATGTCTTTAAAAGTGGAGCTCTTCCATTCTTTCTGTCTATGATTCACTCTTTTCCTTTGGCTTTGGAAACCCACACACTGACCTGCCCATCCAAGACAACCTTCTTTCCCCAGAGACATCTCACCACGATGAGCAGCTTTTCTTCAGCCCCCCATGAGCCCCCACTGCTTGTTTGTCCCTCCTGACTCCCTGTCTCCAAGCAATGCAATTCATTGTTCAAGAGCCCAACAATTTACATGCCTAATTGCAGTTCAAAGTTTGCAGGAGTGGATTTCAACACCTGAAATGGTGCTCAGCCTTCAGCCACATGAATTGCTGATCCTGTTTTCCCAGCCTTTCTCCCACCTCTGCCCAAAAGGAGGGTGATGAATTCCCTGCATCCATGTGTGCGGTGCCCTGGCTGCACCGAGGGCAGAGCGTCCCTGCATCCTGCCCTTGGGCCGCCCATCACACGGTGATGGGGGTTTTGATGTCAGTGTGGACACAGGGAGGGCTTTCCAGGAACAATTCTAGAGGAATGTGTGTTTTGCAACCACTCACTGTGCAATGACAAGGGAAGAGGTGCTGGTGCAGCTCATCCACCCACAGTGGGTGGCTCTGGAGAGAGTTTGCTTTTTGGCTTCAGCGGGCAGAGCTCCCAGGCACTGATGCGTGTTTGACAAGGGATGAGAAACACAAAGACTGACGGGGTGCCAAAAGATAGGGAGGAAGGAAGGGGCCCAGGCCCTTGTAAAAGGTCTTTGAGGCATCCTGACCCTCTTTCAGCCCAGCCCAAGGCCATCAGTCCCTGTCCCCATGATGCTGTGGGGTGCCAGACCACAGCTCCACACCATGGACACTGCGGAGTCAGGACAGTCGTGCAGGCTGATGTCCTGTCCCATCCAGCCCCGTGCCTGGGGCTGCCCCACTCCCTGGCTGGGGTCACCCAGCCCTTGCTCCCCAATATGCATCACCAAGCCTGAGACCCCATTTCATAGCCTGGCAGGGGGATGCAGCTGCCCCCATGCTGGAACCCCCATAGGATACCCCGCGGGAGCTGAGCTCAGATGGCATGACCCATTCAGATGTCTCCCAAACCTGGAGCTTCCACCACACTGCAGAACAAATCTGACAGCAGGGCAATGAGGAGAGGTGGGCACACCACCCCAGGAACCCCAGCGCATGGTCAGAGGGATTAAAACAGGAGTAACAACGGGATGAGCCAGCTTGCTGTGGCAGAGCCTGGATGTTTGTTGAAATATCACAATTTTTAATCTCTCCGTGGCCAGTTTCAGACAAAACTTTCCTGCATGGAAAGAGATGAGAATGGGAGGGAAGAGCAGGTCCATGGGCAGTCACCCATCCTGCTTTACAAAAGCCAATGCACTGACCTTGGGAATCCAGCATTCCTCCCCTGAACAACTGGAGTTTTTGGGCATGCCATGGGGCCGAAGGCAAAGTTTCAGCAGGCAAATGGCAAAACTCATCCCAAAGCACTGCGGGCACACACAACGGCCTGGCTAAGGAGCAGGCTCATGATACAAAGCCCAGCTTCCATCTTCAGCCGTGGTCCAGCTGCCTTTCTGTGTCCCTCTCCATTTGCATAACTATCTATGGGAGGAGCAGGGCAGCCCTGCAGCCGAACAGCTGGCCACTGGCAAAATGGATTATATCACCCTTTTGTCCCCATGTCTGGCTCACTCCGTTTGCATATTCAAGCTTTTCCCCCCACCCAGGCATCTCCTGTGCGGGAGCTCGAGGTGCTCCTGGGTCAGCCCCTCGCCAGCAATTCAGTTTGTTCAGCTATACAAATATCCCAGTGAGGAGAACGGAAACAGATCCACTGGGACAGAGCCCTCACCATGAGGGAAGTTGGGAGCGTGGAAATGAGGTTGGCTGTTACCATTTGCAAGTGGATTTAGGAACAGGTGTAACTCTGAATACTGGAGTCTGTGAAAATGCAGCACTACACAAATTAGAAAAAAGAAATATATTTTGAAGTCACTCTTTTCCTGTCTGAGAGTCACTGCTACCATTCTGAACAGCTCTTGCTGTGCAAGATACACGTGTCTTCAGGAGTTCAAGGTCTAGACAGCTTTATATATGCACAAATAAGACGAACAGTCCCAGTGCTTTCCCGCCTATGGGCTAAATTCACATTCTTTTCCCTAAGGGCAATGGTTTTAGGAAACTTTTCTTGGCAAGAACTCAAAGAGATTGGTGCCTAAAGATTATCTCAGCCATTCCCACTAGCTCTGAGTAAGGCTGACTTAAAGAAATTCCTTCCTTTGGAATGAATGTGTGTTTCAGACCAAAAGAGTAGAACAACTTGCATTTGGTACAGTTCAAACATTGTGCCACAACCCCTTTGGTTTAAATTATGGTTGCCTATATTGGACCTTTTTTCCTATTCAAATTTTGCTGTTTCTGTTGAGCTCCAGTATAATGACATTTGAAAGCAGAACATCCACATCAGACAGACAAGTCAGACACACTCACCCTGCCCTACATGATGGAGAAGAGCTCCAAGATAAGGTCACCCAGCATTTTTCATTACAAGCTCCTGACTTCAAACTTGTTTCCAATGACTTAAAGGTGTTCAGACTGAAATTCTTCCATGACAGGTATTTGCTTTGGGTCAGTTCTTTCTATTTGTTAAAAAAAAGCTAAACTTGTTCAACACCAAAACCAAAACAACCAACCAACCATCTAGGTAAGAAGCCTTAGCATCCACAGGGACTCACTTTCCTGTGATCATCACAAAACTAGTGTCACAAATCAACATTTGTGATTCCTATAAAGTTCCATCCAATTTTGACCTTGCTTTAAGATATGAAAAAACACACCAGTTTTTAAACTCTTATTTGAGATTGGAGATTTCAGCATCTCAGCTCTCTAAACATTTCACATGGGATGGGAACACACCTGCTGTCCCAGCTCGCTCTCACTGCCCAGGTAGCCCACACACCACCCTAATCCTTCCAACGAACCAGCTCTGGACATAATTTTCTAAACTGAGAGAGGATAATGGATGTAACTGGGCAGTATGGAGGACGGAACAGAATGATGGGGATGAGGAGACATTAGGGATGCTTATGAGTCAGAGGGGAAAACCAGAACTAGATCATCTTGTAATAGCCAGACTAAATTCCAGAGTAAATCCTATGCTCCCTAGGCATGGACATTGCTTTCTTGGCAAGTAAAAAGCTATGAAGACATCTGCAAAACATGTATCTTATTTCCTCTTTGGTGGATCCATTCTATCAGACTATAAATGAAGTAAATCTAGGCTGTTTGCTTGCATAAGACTGACTCTGACATGGGCCACACAGAATGACATAGAGTCACTGGGGTTGGAAAAAACCTCCAAGGTCATTGAGTGCAACCTTCTGACCAACCACCACCTTGTCAACTGGACCATGGCACTGAGTGCCACGCTTAGTCATTTCTTGGATACCTCCAGGTACAGTGACTCCACCACCTCCCTGGGCAGTCTGTTCCAAGGCTTAACAACTCTTTTTACGAAGAAATTCTTCCTGATGTCCAAACCGAAACTCCCCTGGAGCAGCATGAGGTTCTGTCCTCTCATCCTGCCACTGGTTGTCTGGCAGAAGAGGGTGGTCCCCACCTGGGTCCAACCTCCTTTCAGGGAGTTGTAGAGTGACAAGGTCTCTCTTGAGCCTCTTTTTCTCCACTTTTTCTTTCCAGTTCCCTCAGCTGCTTCTCATAGGACGTACAAAGATCATGACAATGCTGATGATCAAATCTGGACAATTAGCATATTTTCCTGTCTTATTTCAGTGGAGGAGTTATATCACATAATGTTTTCAAAACTGTACTGGAGGTAGATGGACATTGAAAAGTCCCTCAGAATTAGCAAACAGCAGAGGCAAGGCTGCCTGCAGACTCTCAGTTTGCTCTCATGCACCTTTCTGCATTATGCAAGATTGTCCATTCATGTAACAGCATGCTCCATTTTCCATGGGGACACATCTCAGTGCATGGAAAGAGCTTTGGGAGGATGAAGCTGAGTCATGCAGCAAAATCACAAGCAAGGGCTACAGCACTGACCCTTGCTGTACCCACCTGGTGATGAGCTCTGACACTTCAGAAACCTGTTCAGACAGTGTCCCAAACCCTCACCTGACGCAGAGTAGCTGTAAGATGAAGCAAGGAAGAGCAAAGAAAAAAAAAATTATGCTGGGGCAGCTGAACGTCATCTCAGCCCATACCTGAGTGCTCTGGGAGGACATCCTCACTCCACACTGCTGCGAGGAGGAGTTCAGCCAAGTCTGTTTGGGAAAGTGGGACACAAGTTTTGAGTACTCTACAGAAAAGTCCTCACTTCCCATTCACATCACCACTCACATCACACGAGCTTACCTGAATCAGGAGACCACAGCTCTTCGCCCAAACTGAGGCATCATGAAACATTTAAACTTATGGTTTGGGTTTTAAAGAGTTTAAGAAATGAAATGCTGCTCTAAGGAAGATTTAAACTTGTTTCCATGGAGTTCATGCCATACTTCTCTGGCTCAAAGCACTCATAGCATAGATCTCAAAGGCATTTTACAACAGCAAAAAACCATAAAAGCAGTACTGCTGATGGGTCCAAGAAGCTGCAGATAGTGAAAGCAGCCTCACTTTCCCTTAGTAAATACCCAGCATTTCAGCATGCCAGTGACTATTGTGATGACCAGATGGTGGTGGGAGCAGTAAATTGGATGATGTTAACTACACACAAACTCCAAAACAACTGATGCCCAAACTCACTTTGAAAACACACCAGAATGGGCTGCTCAGCATATGGCAGCAACGCTCCACTGAAACTGCATCTTGTGTCCTTTAAACAACTAACAGGCTCCACCAAGGGGTCCAAGGGCCGAGCAGCCACAGCAAGCAGGGCCCCAGACTCTGACTATTTGATGCTCATCCATTTATAATGGTGATGAAAAGGTGAAGAGATGTGGTGGAAGTGTCAGCCTGCAGCTCCTGGACCAGGCCCTTTGTAAGGTGAGCATGTGCAACACGTGCCACCAGCACGGCTGTGTCACCTCTTCTAATGACAAGACCTCGAAGGAAACATCCCAGGTGATTTGCTGAGCAGCACTGGATGATTCCTAATGAAAGGATGAGCCCCGCTGTGAGAGCGCACTGTGCAAGCACACAGATCTAGACTTGGGGACTTTAAACAACAAACAATGCCTCGTTTGCAAAATAAACACAGTGAACAGATTGAGAAAAATTATTCTGGCATCTGCTGACCTCCACTGAAGGCTCTCCAACAAACCTGTGTGTTTTCAGAGGAACTGCAGAGGCCGTCTTTACACCAACAGGTAAGCAGCAACTTCACCTGTGATTTGAAAGCAAAGGTAAATTCACTAGGCACCACCCCTCAGAATGGACCTGCAAGCACAAAAATGCATATTTATGTTTTTCTGAGAGATGATTTAGCCCAAAGTTACACCACAGGGGCCTATAGTCTAACAATGTCAGCTCTGAGCAGGATCCACAGATCCCAGGTGAAGCATGCATGAGAGCTCCTTCCTTTCTACTCCAGAGTGCTCTCCTTGCCACCTTATTCTCAGCTTCTCTTCCTCCAGAAGTTATTTACCTTGAAACCTCCAGGCTTGCTTGGAGCTGAAAGCTGCACAGATCCAGAGGAAAATGGGACAGGAAAGGACTGTGGAAAGTCAGCCAGGCATGTCCCCTGCCCCAAAGCAAGCTGAAACACAGCTACTGCTCCTGACAGATGCTTGCTCTTAACAGATCTCCATTTGTGGAACGGCTACTACCGGCTCCCCACACATCTGTTCAGTGACTCCCTACCATTTTTGTTTTAATATTTGGCCTTAGAAGAAACTACCACTCATCCTAGCTACATTTTAAGCTCCATCTACCATATGATTTCAAGCTCAGTTCTTCCTGCGCATCCTCATAAGTGCCTTTTCCCACATTTTCAAGATATCAGTCACGCCACCCTCCACTGCACTTTTCCTGCCCTGTGTGCAGTGTCTCAAGCTGCACCTCTAAAGCACAGCATTATCTTGAATCTCACCAAATGCACCACCATTTGTGAACCCCAGCCTGAAGCTTTTCTACCACCAGCAGGACAAGCTGCCAGATCTTTTATCCGAAACAGTGCTCACTAGCTGGCACGACTCTGAATTTGTGCAGTTGTTTTACCCTACCTAAATTTAGAGCCTTGCTCAAAAAGGATCTTGTCTTTCCCCACCATCTCCTCCCTGCTGCAACCATTTCTGCAAGTCGCCAAGACTATTTTGAATTCTAATGCTATCTTATCTTTCACATCTGTTCAGCTTCCTGTTGACTGTAGATTTAATGTGCATACTACTTTGTTATCCAGGTTGTAATAAAAATGAAAGATAAGTGACCTAGAGCACCTCCCTCAGCCCCACGCAACACGGCCTTCCGTTCTGACACTGGGTGCAAGATGGAAGGAAACCACTCCCAGAGCAGAGCTGCCTACAGCCCACTCAGCTGCTTCCAAGCACAATTCAGTCTCTGAAACCACACTTTCCCTTCTTGCACACCATCCTCTGTTTGCCCAACAGCCACGAGACCACTCTATAAGCAAGTGCAAAGGTGCCATGTTCGTTATCTGTGATTTTCTTTTAGAGCAGGACTTCAGATGCCGTGGGGAGGATGCAAAGTCCAAGCCTGCCCCATCTGAAGGAAATTTTAACCAACAATTCCTTCTGCTGTTAGTTCTCATGGGGGATTACATTGGAATCTGCAGACAAAGTGCACAGATTCCTTCCAGCAGATTTCTTCATTTGTGAGTGTCACTGCACAGCTGTTCAACTGCTTATTTTCCTGTCACCGACTAACATAAGCCTAAACTAGCTAATTACTACTTCCTACTGTCATGAAATTCATTCTTCAGTATCCAAACCCACTCCTTTCTGTTTACTTCCATGAAAGGGCTATTTAGAGTTTTAACAGCTGGCTTAGCAGGAGACTGAGTCCTGTGTTACCATGAGCAAATGTATCTGTAACTTCCCTTGGGAAACCCCTTCCTACCCTAAGGATCGGGGTAGGAATGTGGCTTTGTGTTGACTGAAAACACACCTACAAAAGCAATTCATTACCACCACAAGGCAGGCCATATTTCAGAGCTAGAACAAATATCATATGGCTGTCTACCCTTGCCTTTGCTTTATCACCATCTAATTAATAGCTTCAGCTCTTGTTATTTTTTCATTGACAATGCACATCTTAACCTCTAAGGCATTTTCTTCTTTTACTTCTTCCAGGAGCTTGTCTTCCTTGGGGGAGGAAGAGCTAAATGGATTGCCACATTAGCTTTCTCATTCCATGCCATTACACTTTTAACTAGTGCTTTCAAACAGGTAAAGTAGCTTTTAAGTGATCCCAGTTGTACCACTGGCCTTTGCTACAATCCTGCATTAAAGCTGATTCACTTTTACTTACCTCTATTGCTCAATTAAGACTACACAGAGAGGAAATGCAGTTCTGCAGCCAGCAACTGCAGTCCAGGAGTAAGCTGGGTTGTTCCATCACCTACAGCGTCTCATCACTACACTGTGGCACTTTTCCTATCCACCCATGAGGGCAACTGGCTGTACCCCACTCACTATTTATTGAGAAAGCACCAAGATCCTCCATCACATGAGATTATTCCAAATGGGTGTATGTGCCAGCACCTGCATGCTCTGTACTGCCCCAGAGCAAGCATCTGTGGGATGAGACATTCCCAACAGGAGCTTCTGAAGGAACTCAAGGTCTTTGCTCCAACAGCAACTCCTTTATTTACTTATCCAGAAAAAGGAGAATGATTTCCATCAACAGTGAGCAGCTTCACTTCTCCCACACAATGTGCAGTAACACATCAAGAACCCAGCAAGACTCCGCACTGTTCTTGCACCTTACTACACACATGTACCAGTATCAATAGCACAGATCATTGCCACTTGCAGTAGGAGCCATGAAAGAAAAAGGTTTAGGGCATCTTACTGACTACCCTGACTTTTAAAATTTTGTTTAGATTCTGAGTTATGTGCACTTGTTCAGTAATCAAGGGCCAATTCCCTTTATGATCAAATGCTGATGCTAACCACATGGCTGGATCCTATATCATACCTTGCCACAGCCTTTGGCACATCTCTAAAGGTACCCTTTTTTTCATATTTTAATCATATTGCATTAGCTGACTTAAAATAGGTTGCTGTATTTTGGTTTTATGGCACAAGTTCCAGTAGGAGTTGGCTCATTTAAACACACTAACATGATGCACTCAAATGCCATAATATAAGTTTCCCATTTCCTATCCCCTTTAACACCATTTTGAGATCAGTTTCCTCCTTGTTGAGGAAATTCCTTATTGCAGCCGAACCAAAAAAAAAAGTATGTGTTGCAATAGTCTGCAATGAGTGAAATATGACATTTTGAGATGATTCCAGTGTATGTAATCATTGAGACACTTTTGGGATCCAGCATGAGTTATTCTGCAGCTCTCCAGACAAACCTGATGTCACTTTCGTTTCAGATGACCAGAAATCTGCCCTTCCCCTCCACCCAATTCCACACATAAGTACTACATTACAGAATCTGCCACAGACTGCACATTTTTCACCAGTAAAATCCATAAACAGACTCAAGTGCAAAGCAAAATGTCTTTTTATTTAATTCAAGGACTATTTTCCTTCTAGTATTGCTGAAGGGATCACCTCCTGGGGAATTGATCATTACAAAGTCCCTGTCTAAAAGTTCAAGTGCTCTTGTTGTACATTCTTTTGAACCACAGAAAACATAATGACCAAGTAGGTGGGCAGCTACTTGCAGTTTTAGCCCACCTAAATTAGCATTGCTTCAGGCTAGAAAACAATTCAAGTAGTAAAATAATGAAAAATGTTAACCTTTAAGGTCACTACCATATTTTGATCAAAAAGTCCTGAATGTATTAAAAGAACATTTGTACATGTTATGAAGTTGTTTTTTAACCAGACACTGTCAAAGATGGCAGTTAAGTATTTTGGACCAGTTGTCAACCAGATATTTAAGAGTTCTATCTGAAGGTTTATCACCAATTTTATTATGCAATTCACTTTTCACATTAAGCTCTTTAACAAAAGCAACATAGACCCGCACCAGAATCACTGTAGACAGATTTAGTTTTATAGAATGCCCTTCTGAAAATTCATTTCAAAATAGAGATGCTTTTTCTCCAGAACTGTAAAAGCCATAAAAATGCAAAATATTTGTTAGGAAATTTTTAATCAAAATTATTCCTTAATGTTCAAAATAACATTTAACCTCCTACTTTTTTTTGTTGTCATCCACGTATTGACCAATAGACTAAACAGGTAACAATGGTTCACGTTTTTCCCCCACCTGAAACATTTCTTCTAACACAGGCCCAAAGATAGGCAATACAGAAATTCAGGGACATGGATTATGCATGGCAAAGGTAATCCTCTATCACTTTAATTTAGAACAATTCTGATTCTAGCACACAACTTGGAGTCTCAGTTGTTTTCAATCTGCTCTAGGTCCAAGTCCCCACAGTCTAGAGGGAAGATTCCTTCTTCAGTGCTCTCACAATCACTCGTGTCCTCATCGCTTTCACACACTGCGTCTGCTTTCTTATAATCCCTTGTTTTGAAGCTACGTTGGCATGACCCGTGGTGCCTCCCTTCATCCAGCTGCTCTTTCATCGGGCTGGAGCCAGGGGTGATGATGTTCATAAGATCATTTGAGTCACATGGGGATGACACAATTGTCTTCATTTGTGTGTCATCATCATCATCTTCATAGTCAAGGGAGCAAAGACTTTTGGAATTTTTTAAAGTCTGCAATAAAAAAAAAAGAGAAACCATGACTATATTAACCATGACTGGACAGGAGGAACAGAATAAATTCCTTACATTCTTGAATAGTTTGAGTATATGTACTCAAGAGTGCCATGTGTTTAAAGTAATCCTGGAAATGAAAGGCATGAAGAAAGAGGAAGAATGGTATTTACTTACTACATAGGTTTTGCCCAGAAATTTTGCCTATGTTGATTCTCATTTGTGAGAAAAAGTCCCCTTTTTTAGGCAGGAAGTTCCAAAAACCTACCTTTGGTCAACTACATGAGGAAGCAGAGACACCCACCCAGTTTGCTGTATTGGGTTTCTGGCAAATCCAGTGCAGAGCATTTGGTAACACCAGCATTTAGGTCAGACAGCTGCACTGCAGCCTGGCCAACACAATTTCTCATGCAGACAATGAGCCCTCAAGCATCACCTCAGTGAGACTTGCCAGGACAACTGGCACATTTGGGTAATCTCAAACAGAAGAAACCCAAGCCTCTACTGGGAGCATCTTGCTCCAGAGTCAGCTTAGTTTGTCTTTCAGTTGGGTGCTGTCTGAACAAGAGCTCAGGAACAATTCTGTTTAAATCCAAAGGATATTAAAACTAGAGGGGCACTCATCTTTATTTATACAAAGGCAAAAGAAAAGAAACAGTCAGTAAATGTGCTACTTCTATCCCACAGATAAAGGAAAAATGCCTAAGCTCCTCATGGAGCTGTAAGAGATCCTTGGCTAGAATCCAGAGACAGAAAATTTAAGAAAAAAAACCCAAAAAACCCACAAATATAACAGCAGAACTTGGATTTTAACCAGTGACAAACTTCCAAATTGTGCCTCATAGAAGCACCCAGTGAGAGGAAGGTGAAATAGCCAGGGCGCCTCTCAGAGGTGGTGCAAGACAGAATAATGTCGTGCTCATTTTCAGTCTCTCACTGGTTAAGTGACTTCAGTCTCACACACGGCAATCATTGTATTACAAGGAGATCCACGGGGAACAAGACCAACTTTCACACCCATTTCCAGCTTCCTCCCCCAATTTGTCATTTCTTAAGTATTTTATATTTGTTTATTTGAAATGGGAACATTGCAACATTCCAATATGCTGTATTCCAGATGCTCTTCCAGAGCACAGGGTAATGCTCCTACTTCACCAATGCACATCAGCACCCACATAAGGAGTATTACCAGTATCTTGGGGTATTTTTTAAACAAAACTTCATAAATTCAGAAGAAATATGAATTAGGCTTGTCTGTATACAGCTGGTTAAAAGAGAAAAGCTCACTAGGGGGAGGGGGTTCGCCTGATCCCCTAGGTTGATGTCACATATGGAACACCTTGCAGACAACCCCACTGCCATGCTGCAAGGTCATACAGTTCCTTGGACACACCTACATCAAATCTATACAGAAAGATCACTGGAGGGAAAGCTCAGACAAAGGTAAAAAGCAGAACACTCGAGGTTTGGAGCTCAGTCACAGCACAGGCAGGCTGAGGGTGATCAGCAGCACTGGGATGGGATGGTAGTCCCCTTCACTGGTACCCCTCCACAGGGAAGGCACTGCAGCAGCATTTCCTGAGCCTGCACCACATTTAACACATAATATAACATTTCTCTACTGATCAGAGGTTTGTTTTGCTCTTCTCCTGCTCAAACAGCTTCCATATCTAACAACACCCATTAGATGATTAGTTAACAAGTCACACATTTCCAGCCAGAAAGATCTATAAGGGATAATCTAGTTTGTTTGAACAGACAAAAAAGACCTCATTTAGGAGCTGATTTATGTAACTCCAAGGCCTGCTTTCAAAGATCAGCTCTCAGAAAAAAAATTACTGTTGGTCATAGTTCTGTCAAGAGGAATTCAAAGTCTTTGTGAGCCATGGTTAAAGCCCATATCCAATTTTGCATGTGACTAACACCAACAAGACAAATAACCTTGCATGATCAAAAAGATTTCTGTTTTCAAATTCACTCCCCTATGAAAAGAGCTTTGGTATAATATGCATTCCTGTTTTCAAAATGCTTCTGTATAGCTCACAGCTTATTCAAGTAGAAACATGTGAGAACATTTGAGTTTCTTTCTATGACTAACAGGTACAAATTTCTCTCACGTTTACTTAAGAGAAAACCAGTATATTTTTAAAGTAAAAAATGTTGAAGTATATTTTAATCCTAAGTCTATTTTAGGATTAAAATTATTATTGCTTTGAAAAACACAACAAGATGTGTTCTATCTCCATACAGGGGACAATATTTTCAGTTCTTTAAACTTAGAGTTGGTACTGGGAAGGAAAGGGACCAAATAAAGAGAAGCTTTGAAAGTTCTGCTTTCAGTGTTTTAGAAAGGAATTCCTGAGTCCCCCTTCAAAATATCTTTTATTCAATTTACTGCTAGAAATTAATCCAACCACACAGCTGTCTTTCTAGAAGGTTTGTGTACATAAATGGAAAATTGCCTGTTAGCTGTACTGTGCTGAAACCACTTGAATGGGAACTTTTAGCCGGTTTCAACACAACAGCAAGTGCATTCAACTGGTTCTTTGTTCACCCACTTGTCACAACCTCACCAAACTAAAAATAGGTGGATTTATTATCTCGCAGCACAATCCCGCTCCTTTCACAAAGCAAAAGGTAGAAATTGCAATGCATTCAGGCCCTCTGAACTGCAGCTTTCCATGTTACACTGGTACAGTACCACACCTTTCAAGCACAATTGTGCTCAGTGGGGAGCCTGCGAGTACTTGCTCAATGGTCCTCATTTTATAAAAGATGCTGGACTAGCAAGACAAAAGAGTCCACAGTTGGCAATGGATAGAACTCAATCAGCTAAAAGTATTCTTTTGTGTGATGGAAAAAAAGAAAAAAAAAAAAAAAAGAACCTCAGAGTTTTAAAAGAAGTGAGGCGATAAAATGTCTGAATATTAAGAAAAAAACCCCAACTTTATACCAAAAACAATGGTGGGGAAGGAAATAAAAGAAATCTCTCTAGACCCTTGCCATACAAAGCAAACAAGAAAGGCCCAGAGCAGCTTGAAAGGAAGCTAATGTCTGTACTCTTTACTAAACCCTCAGATCAGAAACCCGTAATACATCACTTTCCAAATATAAGCAGCAATAAAAAGGTTGTTTTTGTTTTACTAACAAAACTAGAGCATTTGCTACAGTAGTCAAGGGATAAAGTAAGACATTTATGTGCATGAAAACCTAGTGTACAATGGGAGCAGCAGTTCTCATGCTTCTCCCCCAAGCCCCCATCATCCTCCAAGTCCACCCCTTAGCTTTGAGTGGGGGTGAAGATCCAGCTGCTCTGAAGAGGTGCAGCTGCAGCAGCTGGCACACAGTGAGGAGCAGAGGAAGCCCAAAACCACCATGAGCTCTGAGCCCATCCTTACTGCTTTCTCAGCACCACAGGATGGGCTGCTCCCTGAAGTCACAGGCTTAGGAAGAGAGGGAATTCATCAGACTAATCAGACTGGTTATCTGGCTTGCTTCCTGTCCCAACCTGAGACTTTTACCTATGATGGCACAAGAGATGCTGCTTTAAGATAAGACTGGCACACGAGATTTCTTGACTGCTAAGGTCCCTCTAGCAGGGACACGAAACGTGGCTGGTACAGTGGTCCTTATGAGGAGATTCTGGAATTTCCTGATGCATCAGCATCTAATCCAGGAGTAAAACACTGAAGCAGCAGAACCCAAGCAAGGAGCAACATGAGGCTTTTTTGTTCCTTCTCTGTATCTAGCCAGTTGATGGAGATGGGGCAAGTTAGATGCGCTGCACTTCTCCCTTGAGAGCTTCATGGGTCCTTACTTCACTTCCTTGACTTATATTTCCTGTAGATTAGGGAGACTGGCTGAAAAACAAATGCCTTTACTGATGGTAACTCATAGTTAAGTTTCAGACCAGAAGCACCACAAACAGCATGATGTGTTCATGTCTCCGACACCAACCCATCCCCAAAGAGGTCACAGTTGAGTCTCAGCAACAACAAAATCCAACCATGGTACAAATTCATTATTTGAAGAGATTCCATTCAGTGAAGCTAAAACAGAGGCTTAAGGAAGGACTTTATAAGAACTGACACAAAAGCCTGGTGCTGAGCAGCTCACAATCACACTGAGAACAAACCAACACCTGGCTGACATCACATCCAACCACACGCAGATGCAAAGGGTGTCCCTCCCTGTAAACTGAGTTTTCACTTAATGCACCTAATTACTTATATTAATACCTTCACCTCTGACAATTCAAACTGGAGATGATTAGAAATGTCAACTGATTGTATAATTAAAAAATATCCCATCACAGTCTAATCCCTGCACCTTCTACTATGCATAAAGTAAAAAATAGTAAGAAAAAATGCTGTGTTTATGTAACAAACTACTAATCTTTCTGTAGAGTAAATCTCTTGACATTTGACTCAGACTTTTCTGTCTTGAATTGCACTGAGCATTTCGTGAACACTCCAGTGTTTGCAGATAACTTTTGATTTCAAGTAACTCGCAGCTGAGTAGAAATGTTGCTTCACTGGCACAAAGCCATGCTGACAGGAGGAAAAGAATATAGTATTCCCCATGATGTTATGTGCTTGAGGTTTGCTAATGCACTAAAAGTTAAAACCCAAAGTTAAGTGGGAAAGAATTTCTCCCTGTTCAAACAAGAAATTAAAAGGTATAGAAATACATTACATTTTAGAATTCAAGTGTCTAGGAAAATACTTCAGGTCCAAAATCACTGCAGATTTTCAAGTTATGCATTTGAAATAAACCAAAAGAAAAGTAATGATTTTTCTTGCACCAGGTTAAAAAACAAGTAGTGAACAAAACCATTTCTACTTATGTATTATGCGGAAACAGGCAAATCTCAAGAAAATTCCTGACACCCTCATGGGCAAAATCAAATTCATTTGGGTACCAAAGATGCTGTTCACTTTTTGTAGCACTGCCGTCTTCCCTCATTTTCCTGGAAATTTGACATGTACTTTTATATATTAAAAAGGCAATGTTTATGTCATCATGTATAGCTAGGAATCAGAAAAGAAGTGGAATACTGGATATGAATGAGAAAGAGCAAACAGCCTCTAACATTCTGCCACATAATGAGACACTGAACTATAATAACCATTCCTTCCAGCAGAGAAAGAATTACTGCTGCAATTCTTGCAGTCAAATAAGGTAAAACTCTATTTGCAATGCCAAAGACCCAGTTAAAAATCAATACAAGCTGACAGCAATACACAGCAATATGGCTATGACTTGAAATGACAATTGTTCAGTGCTTTGTCTCTGCTGTATCTTCAAAGATTATTTCAATTTTTTAGATGTAGGTGCCCAGGAAGGGAAGGAAACTGCCATCAACTCATTTCACATCAGATGCTAAACAGCATCATGATGTAACAGGCTTTCATCTCCCACTAGCCAGACTGTTCTAGATTTAAGCATGCAGTTTTCTGGTGTAGTCTACCATGAAAGTTGATCTATTTACTGGCCTAGATATTTACGCTTACATTTTAAATTATGCCACAGTATCCTTGTAAGTTTTGTTTATAAGCTGCAAGAACCTGTGATTTAATTTGGCTTTTTATTTAGTGCTATTAGTTGAAAAAAAATTATGACTTAAAGAAATATGTAAGCAAAATGCTGAATTTATCTAATTATACTCAGATATGCCAGAATACAAGGCTGCTCATTGTATGAAGTAAGTCTCCAAGCGAGAAAAATAAAATGCACAAAGACTGGGGGACAGGAGGGGAAATTGGGGTCCAGTTCCCTGACTGAGCACCACTGCACCCACACAGGGTCCCCAGCACTGGTGAGGGGATTTCAGAACTCAGGCACTGCAGCCTTCAGAGCTGTAAAGCAGCCTACTGACCTAGCCAGGAAACTTGTAGGACCCAATTAACATCACTGCTATCACACCACAATCCAAACAGCCAGGCTGGAGGCATGGCAGATCCCAAATACATCAGGGATTACAAATACCATAGATTGAGTTCAACCTAAAAGCCTGCTTCCCCTTGCCCCAAACTCAGACAAAAATCATTCATCACGGGCACTGCACATATGATATTAAATTCCACACTCAAACTAAATATCCTCTCAAACAAAGTATCTTTTCCTTTTAGTGGTTTGCAAAGACGATCTGAACAATTGAGAGCATCCCCAGCCCCCCTCAGAGCTATCAGCTCACCCCTCACGTGCTTACAGAGTACATGCACTCAGTGAAATTCCAACATTAAGTAAAACAAACTAAGGCATTTAAGCAGATTAAAGAAAAGTTTGTCAGTCTAAAAGTGTTTAAACTGAATTTAAGCAGTCGACCCACTACTGTCATTTTGTAGTTACTCCTTTGAAAAATGAAATTTTGGTCGGATAGGGGCAGTTTAGTGCAGGAAACCCAGTGCGGGGGTCTAGCAGCTTCTACAAGTTCAGGACCATTCATCTCAGGGGTTAACTTTTGTTTGCTTTTAAAGACAAATTGAAAGCTAAGTGAGTTAATACAGTACTTAATGTAATACAGTCAAGAATATGATTCAGCGCTAGTGCTAACATGAAGAGGGTGAACATACATAGCAATTTTCCCCTTTTATAAAGCCCAGACCAACATTAAATCACATTTTTAAAAGTTTACAGTATGGAATTTTAATCAAGATGTTAGTCTCTTAGATTTTCTAATTCAGTGGATCTGTGAACTGCAACCTTTTACCTTCCCTGAGTAAGTATAAATCATGCAAGCTTTTATTGTAAGAATGTGGAATTACACTCTACAAACATCAGGCCTACCTATTTCACCTGCATATAATTAAGCAGAGAAAGTTTCAGCTATTCTTAGGACCAGTCCAGCAAGCACTAATACCTCCAGATGCTATGAATTATGCCATTAGCTACCACAGAGGAGGCTCACACAGTGGATTTAACTCTTCTGAACTGGCTGATAATCAAGACAGTGCCAAAGTGGAAGGCAGTGACATTGCTTTGCTCAGCTGTACAATACAGTACAAGGCTTGGGCCAGGGAGAAGGCAGTTAAAGCCAAACAGGACAATTACCAGATACAGCAGCAGTGTTCATCTGAAATGCACCGATGCATTAAAACAGAGGTTTCTTCAAAGGCAAGGAAGCACCACAGGAAAAATTATTCAAAGGGGCACTGAAAGAGCAGGGAAAGGGCCTGGATGATGAGTGCTTGCTCCGGTCTTACTTCAGCAACAGCTGCAGTCAGGGGTCTCTGCAGTACCACAGAATTTTTTCTGCCTTAAGGTAAACCACTGTCTTTGCACACCTTCATCCAGATTATTTTCCTACTCACTGCTTGACCCTAAGCACATCTCTATTATGGACAGTGAGCTTATTCACCTTATGGATAGCCTGAAGAGCTGGATAATGTGGAATTGGGGCTCTACTGTGCTTGAACTGCATAAGCTCAAGAGGCTTTGGTCTGGCAAATCCAATCAGCCAACAGCACTAATGAGCAACGGTGTGATGAACAAACAGCTGCACCACTTGTGTGCATACAAGGATGATAAACACATCTGGTTTTGTGGTAGAAGGACACAGAGGGAAACAATGTAAGCATATGCTCTCTCCCAGCAGAAGTGATTCATGCTTTGCCAGAGTCATTCCCTCTTTTCCTAATCAAGAACTATCACCTTTCCTTTCAGAAAAGAAACAGGCTGCGGAAGCAAGAAACAACTTAAACTGCATATTACCATCTTCATTAGTAATATGACAAAATAATTTTATGAAGACTTAATTTAAATCATATCTAATTAATACAGATGAAAGACGCATCTATTTTTCCACATTTTAGACTGGGAAATAAGAAGGCGCACACACATCATTAACATGAGCTACACACACATCCCTGAACAGAAACACAGGCACAAAAGGAGCAGCACAAGAAAACTGCTTAACAAGACTATGATTGCTTGCAGTACCATCTCTCAGTGTTCAGCATTCAGGATCCAAAAACAAAGACCACCCTGGGTAGTCAAAGCCTTCTGATGTATTATTCCTCTGACAGAGGAATTAACAGACTACAATCAGCTCTGAAACAACATAAACAAAAAAGTTAACTCCAACCCCAGGAGTTTTAATAAATTTCTCAGTTTCTAACTAGATACATTTAGACAAGAAGAGAAAAATCTGTAGCTGTGCTTCCACAAAAATCCAAATAATCAGTGACATTTCAAAGTTTGCTTTGCCATGCCAAACTCTGTTCTCAAGTAACAAGGTTTAAGTTGACTGATTATGCACCGGAGTAACATAGGACAGGATTTGACCCTTGTGGCTTCAAAACATGACCATATTGGCTTCATTTCCTGCCATTTATGTGTCATCTATTTTTATAGAGAAGTTCTATTCCTGAGCAGTGTAGCCAAGGTCTTCCTTCATGACTTTGCTATGAGCTGCAAGCAATTACTTTAACAATTGAATCACATATGCACCAATTGCTGCAGTGTACATCCATGTACCTACTTCTCTTAAGATTCTTGCATGTTCTCTTTTTTTTATCCTCAGGTCCAATATTAAGTTGATATGATGGGTCAAACTTAAGAGAAATTAGAGAAGTAAACCCCAAATCCTGATTCCAATGCTGCTCTCATTAGTTACTGACAGATGTCAGACTCACCTATATTATTGGGTTATGCTGGAACTCCATCATAACTAGCATTTTAAGGGATTCTATAATTGGGCCATAAAGTTCACTTCTGCCAGGGAAGGGGGATGGGGAAAAAAAGGGAAAACTACCCCATCAAATTGGGAACAGTTCCCCCTTCTTCAGACCAATTTTCCACTACAGAAATACTTGTCCAAAACAAAGCCTTAAGATCTCGCTATGCAAGTGCACAGAGGCACACATGGGCACAGACACACAGACAAAGCACAAGTGCTGCTATGAATCTTTTGCTCAGCTCAATGCAAAATCCACAATTTAACAGTAAATTCTTCCAGGAGCATTAATTCAAACTGTAGGTGGACCTTTACCACTAATTATTTCCAGGGACAAGTTAAGCTGAACACAATGTATTTGTTTAAGAAGAAGAAAATTAGTACCAGAGATTGAAGGTGAATGGTGCATGGACTGCATTTTTCTAGCTTGGTATCTGATTTTGGACTATTTGAACATTTTTGAAATAGTGTGGGTCAGGAAGAGTTCCTGACATGAAGTTACAGGACTGCTATATATTTTAAATACTAAGTCAACTTGCACTAAAACTTCTGTTTGATAAACACATTTCAGACAAGTTTGTTTATTGGTTCAAATACCAAAGCTGACAACATGTCAGCAGTTGATGCTCAGTATGTTTTTTTAAAAAGTCAGGAAACCATATATGTGGTCCTTTATCCTTCAGTGCAATATATGTTTTAAAATATATCGAACCAAGTCAGAGGAGAAGCAAAGTACACACAACCTGTGTAAAGCAGAGTCAACACTCAGATTCCTAAAACACTGAGGTAACACTAAAACTGAGCTCAGCCTCTCACTGTACAGCCTCAGTTTTCCTCTATTGTGTAGTAAACCTAGAGTTTGCACGAAAAAGCTGAAACATTCAAAAAACTGTACATTCAATTATGACATATGGTTTATTTTGAATATGAAGATTTGTTTATGCTACCCCAGCTTGCAAACTTCCTAGCATACTATGAAGGCCTTTTGAGTTTTAGTCACATGGTTATTACTATAAAGAAAACTGAAATCAGGAAACTCATCAGAAGTCTCATTTATTTAAAACTCCTTTTCTGCTAATACTTAAGTTTTATTGCAAAGCATATGTCAGCAGCAGCATAAAAATAAATGAGTACTTCCAAATATAGGAAGAGATGAGCTGTTTGATTATCTGCAGCTCACCTTAACACTAAACCATCACCACCTAGATCACTTATGCAGAAAACATCTCCTTATTAACTATATTCCATTAAAAATCGCATCTAACAGCAACTTAAGAACAAACTTCCATTCAATTTGTATGTACTTGAAAAAGCATGTAAACAAGTCAATATTTCCCATCTTAATGGAAGAACTGACATCACTAAGTGATGTAGAGAAATTCCATCAGTTCATTTTCACAGGCCTGAAACATCTGTTCTGCTTTTATCACACCTATGCACCAGTGCATACATGCAGCAGGAATTGATCTATGCAATGCAAGACTAAAAGTGACAGTCTAACTTTCCACTTTTCCAAGCGATTTTAATAAACCTCTCTGCAAAGAAAAGCCTCAGGTTAATCAACTTGGTTTAAGGTCTCTCTAAGATGATGATGCATCAAGTCAAAAAGTGACTGCCAAAAAGCAAGGAAGTTTCACAACAGGTAACAGAGTATGGAAGAACAAAGTCTAGTTTCAGAGTTAAGTCCTTGCATTCAGGTACCATAAAAATGTACTAATCAATTAATTTGATTATCACGTTATTACAAAAACACTGAATATTTAAAGAACCCTCTCCCCAAACTACCCTGAGTTAAAGTCAAAGATGTACAACTTCTTTTTCTAATAAATTTTAGAAGATTACACTGGGATTTTATTTTTTGCCAAAAAGTCTGGAAAAAGTTCCCATGTCAATGATGAAACACTACTCAACACTTCTGCTAGCCGTCATCTTTTGCAATTTAGAGCAAGAGAAAAAAAAACTTAATCCCCTGCCACCTGCCAAAACCCAGATGGTAAAACCTGAGAAAAGTGCTCTCACCTCTCTTTAAACCCTCTGGTGCAGCTTAGGCACATTAACTATAAGTACCCTATATTTAACACTGAACCATAGCTTTAAACTCAGTATTGTATTGTTTTTGAAACAACATCACCAATAATTTTAGCATAATCCAATTTTCTGATGGCCTAAGTAATAATTAAAAAAAGAAACATCCACAGCTGGCTGAAACCTGGCATGTGAGTCAATAGATGGCCCCTTTCTTTTCTCATAATGTCAAATGCAGCTGGTCTGGTACTCATTAGCTCTTTCAGCAATGAATACTTATTGTACATACAGGAACTTGCCAGAAAGAAAAAGCAACTCTGCAGCAGATATTAGGCTGCCTCCTCTTCTTCTTAGCACGTTGCTTACAGAAAAGTACCATAAACATACACGCAAAGCTCACTGCAGGTATGGCAAAGCAACAGAGTGCTGAGCAGCTCTGGGTATCTGCAAGACATTTGTTACAGAATCCATTCACAAAAGAGGGGGAAAACCTCCATCCTTAATGAGATTTCCTTTTCTTCACCCTCCTCAGGGCTTATACTCCCTCCCTGTCAGAGCACAGGGAACCTCCAGCACAAGGGCTCACTTCATTAAATGCCATTTTGGGCCTAATTTCACATTGTGACCCACTCTGCCGAGGCAAAGAAAGCAAAACGCCAGATGCTCTCTGCGCCTGCTACCTCAGCAGCGTTTCATTCACTGCTCCAAAAAACTTCCAGGCATCCATTCAAAACCAAGTACCCCCAGCCTGGTCTGTCCTGTCACAGGACAAAGTGCTGGCTTGTCTTCAGCTCACTTTTGATGCTTGCCTATCATCTCCCAGCCCAGCCTATTCCTATCTCCTTTCCTTCTACCCAAGCCTGCTGGAATTTGAACTTTAAATGGATGCCCTCCATGGCAACAATAGATAAAAAAGGAGCCTTTGATTGTTCATGCGTTGCAGAAAAGAAAGGAGGAGATTCATCCTGGCTGCGACCTAGCAGGAACTCATCAAGCACGGCTCCCCTTCCATTGCAATGGGATGCCTGAGCCTGGAGCTACTCATTCAAGCTCCCTTCATCTATGTTTCCATACAAAGAGGATGAATTCTTCAGGTTTCTCCTGTTAAGGAATTAAATGTTGATCCTGTGAATGAAGGGCAACACCAAGCTTGGAAAGCTGCCAAAAGGTTCTGTAACACTCAGCAGTTTGGACTTAATTCAATACTTATTGATACCTAGCAGGATTTATAGCTGCATTATTTATAAGGGGGGGGAATCACAGAGCCATATTTAGACCATGGTAATAAACTATTTTTAGCACCATCTGTTTTTCTAGTTTGTCCCCTTGCTTAGGCAAGAGCATACTTTTATCCAGCTCCCTCTTCCTTGCCCATTTAAAAGAATCCACAGAGTCTAAACTGAAGCATGCGTTAGGATCACTTGGAATATTTATTGTCCAGCAATCTTCCTAATCATGTTCTGGAAATCAAACCTGCTGACTAAGGACAGTCTTAGGCTGATGTAACACTATATGTTGTCTTGACAGAACTGAGCAGATTTTTTTAATGTAAGGGGCAATGTGTTTCACACAAAGGAGGAAAGAAACAACTGATCATTAACTGCATTAAGCCATCTGAAAAGTGGTTCACAACTCCTGGCAGTGCTTTTCTGGGCCATTTCTGGGCCACAGTTGCCAAGTCTCACCCTCATTAAACACATAATTGGTTTTTTTTGGTCACAAGTACATTCTGGCAGGCCAGGGTGCTGTTAGAGGAGGAGACAAATCATAAGCAGCTCCTGCAAGCACCTTGTTTCAGAGATGAGTTTCAAGCTGCAGCTGCTACTCACTCAAAAGCTCCCCCAAACCTCAAATTACCTCTTCAAGTTTACACTGATATTCTGCTTTTAGTATGTGACACAACACTGGTGGCCTCTGCAGCATGACAAGGGACAGAGTGAAGGGATTGCTGGTTCCTTGAACTCTGAGAGAAGCAAGGCTTTGGGTACTTCATGCTGATTAAGTTCTCAGAAATGCACTTGATAGCAGCAATATATTCATCTTACCCTCCTGGCTCACAGAAGTTTTGTTTTTACCCAAACAGCACAAATATTCAAAAGTTTCACTGTTAACTGTGTCAGATTAAGAAATGTTACTGTAGAGCAAGGCAGAAAACTCATGTAAAATATGAGCTCATGGAGTTCTTACTCATTACAAAGGGCAGCAGCAATAAGGGTTGCAAGCTGGTTTCCTAGGCCTTGCAGCACAGGTCAAGCATTCCTGGGAAGCAGACTGCGTGCAGCAGAAAACAAAAATAATTCCCAGCATGTAGTACATAGGTCAAAATTAAATTCTACAAGTGCACAACAGAAACACACAGCCACTAATAATGGGTTCCAACAAAGTCTTGAGGGCTTTGAAACTTTCAAGCAATTAATATTATTAATATAACATTCATTTGGCACTGGCATTATACAACAGTAATTTCAGTGTGAAGGAAATATAGCAGCCCCTGGGATGTTTCCTTCCACTTCACTGCTTTTTTTTTTCAGTGGAGGAAACAGGGCACAGCACTTCTAACAGCAAGTACAACAAACTGCCAGGTACATGGAAAGGCTCCTTGGCAGCACAACACATGGACAGGCCATTCCCAGGATCAGAGCCAGGATGGGGAAGTCTGCTCCTGGTGAGAAGCATCTCCACACGCCCCAGCAGCAACCACTGTGACCCATCTGCCAAAGCTCCCAACTGATGTGACAAGTGGTCTGTCCCTCTCCAGGCAAAAAAGCTCCAAATCTGTGCTGCGTGGAGAGGACACCTCTCAAAGGACAGTCTGCCTCAACTGAGAGAGCTCAATAAAAGCCGTTCAAAGGACGGATTCAGCCTGCAGTACTTTGAGTGGCCACACAAAGCACATGGACAAAAGCCAGCACATACAGTAACTGTCGCAATAAATTTAAGATTTATTGCCAAGCATGTTTCAGAGTAAAAACTAAGATTACAACTTGTAGTTCGATTCCCAAAGGCTGTTGCATAACCTGCAAATATATTACAACATGTAAGCAAACTAATACTGGTGATTAACCAGGAATATAATCAGAGGATCTGGAAATCTTCAAAAATGCAGCTTGTTGCAAGCCTTATAGCAAAGCATCCAACTTTCATGGGGGCAAGGATGCTCGCTTGTTTGCACATAAACATACACTTCTGTGAAAATTTGAGAGGTGTAACCTACCTGATTCCTTTTACAAAGCTGATACTTTATTAGCTACTACACATGCATGCTTAGAATAATTCTGCATTCAGGCAGGACTATAGGGACAGATGAATCACAGTCTCAGAAAGCAACTGGAGAAGATGATGGCAAAAAGATCCAGGACCAGGCTTGCTAGGATCTGCCCATTCACCCTTCCCTTACACACCAGATGGCTGTGGAAAGACAACAGTTATCTGTCCTTAAAAACCAGTGATCACAAAGAAGGGACTTTGTGATTAACTCTCAAGTCCATACTCATTTGAGAGGTGGCTGGGTGCCAGTGAAAGGAACTGTGGCAAGTCAGAAGAATCTGCACAAACTCCATTTATATCCTAATTAATTCACAGATCTCTCCCCTCCACCCCAATGACTGCAAGGTATCTGAGCAATTGTGATTCACAACTCCAACACTGAAACCCTCTCTCTGTCAATATTCTTACATAGCAAGCCTATGTTAAACTGATCTACAGCTGGTTCTAACTGTATCAAATTATATATTGGCAAAAAACAGGAACCATTAGGAGATCTGTATTTTATCCTACTTAAGTAGCTAATAATGTGTAAGTGAAGTCTGAGCTTATCTATCTTGAAACTCCAGTTTTAAAAATAATGCTCCAGAAGTGTTGAAGTAGTTTAAACAAAATAACTTTTTAAAGAAAAAAGTCATACAATAAACGTATTTTTTTAACCTCAGTAAGTTTGTTACCACTACTTAGCATTTTGAACAGTATTACTTCAGTCCTCATAACGATCATTATTCAGCAACATGTTTCCACATCAAGGCCTCCAATGGCAGAGTACAGTTAAAAAGGTACAGAAAGGCCTTTTTATATATAAATACATAATTAAACTGTATGTACTCTGTAAGCAGCCACAAACAAATCCTTGCCTCCTGACACTAGTTAGAACAAACATATCAATACTAGCCTACAAGGTCACTAACTTTAACTTACTCAGTGTCAACTCCTCCTGATTTGGAGTGGCATCACCCTTGTTCCTAGTAGAAACATTTTATCATGACATGTACGCAGAATTCCTTGACCACTTCCAACAGTTCACCATTTTCTACAATTGCTGTATTTACACAAGCACACGCTGGCTTATGTCTATTACAGATGTCTTAAGGCCATCTGAACGAGTTTGAATTATACTTTACTCAAGCTACAGGTGGGAATCCAACTCTTTAGTTGTAAAGATTTAAGAAGTGGATACATGCTTCAGGTATTGCAAGTATGCATTATTACTAAGGATTCCTCCTACCCCCATCAAACAGAGAATACATTTACCAGATTAACCACACCCTGAAGTTAATCTAATTGTTTTTGAATCAGACTGTATCACTACCAAATGCAACAAAACCACTACACTTGGCATGCAGGCACCCCACTGACTTGAGGACCCATTTCTCTTAAAACTAAATTCTTTCTGCTGCCCGCTCTTCCAGCGAGAGGACACCTCCTGCAGAGCTCAACGACCAGAGAACAGAGGTAAGGTAAGCTGAATTTAAACCAGGGTTTTTTCCAAAGGATACAGAAACAACCAGATAGTTTGGACCTCAATGAAGAATTTATTAGTGCCTCAATAGATGGGGATCAATTAAGTTCTTTCCAGTATACTGAAGCCTAATTAATTACTACCTAACTACTAAGGGTCTGTGCTTTCTGCTGTTAAAGGATCTTAGGCTCAGCAACAGAAAGGACAGAAATTCTTATTTCTTCATATGGTTATTCAAACTCTCCAGGAGGTGTCCTCTCCCTAGGAGAGGGGACACCAGAAAGAATTCAGTTCTCTTAAAATATGAATACCAGAAAATAGTATTTTTCAACATGGAACATGTATATACTTCAGTTATAAGCCTGAGCTGAGTCTGGAAGTTAAACACACTTCACTGAAAAGTTAAGTATTTCTGTTCATATTAAATCCCATTATTACATTCCTACTCACCCAACAAAGTACTTTATTTAACAAGCTTAAGGGCCATTTACCAACCCAACTGCACACTTGCATGCACTGAAAACCCACCTTACCGTGCCAACTATGTCAGCTTTGCAAAATTGAAAAAAGCAAGTTTATTGCTATGGGACATGCAATTTTAACAAGCCTTGGAAATTCAACTTAAAACAATTTTTGATTCTATAGTAACACAGAGTCAAGTTACAAGAGTTACACAACCAAAATAATGTTAAATGCTTAACACAATGGCCTGTCCATTGAGCACTTCAGGACCGTACAGTCACTCTGGAACCCTCAAAGTCCATATTTTGATTCAGGAAAGTATCCTTAAAACAAGTAGGATGAATAACATTCTCAAAAAAAAACCCCAACCACCTGCTAGGCAAGCTATTATACAAAAGTAAACTCTAATTAAATGCTGAAAGGAGAGAAGGGGAAAAAAAACCCCCACCCTAAATTTTTATTTTAGGGGTTTGTAGCACATCAAGAATCTCAGCCTCTGGATCAGTTCTGGTTTTGTGCACCAATGAAGAATTTCAGTGAGGCTCTATGTTGACTCTGCTTCAAGCACATCTGTTTTCTGCCACTCTCAGCACACACTACAGCAGTTACAAGTAACCTTGAAGCTCTGCAAAATAGGACATGACAGTTAAGCCACAAGCACCTGTCATACACGTTTTAAGATCTCATTTAAGATCTTTCATACTATTTGTACATCATAACACTACTTCATATCAGTTATTTTAACCTACTACTTCAGACTTAAATACCCTTATAACATATATCTTTTAAAAGGGACAAGTTTTAACACACTAGCTGAAATGGAGTTACCCAGCATTAGCTGAAGTTCAGAAAACTTTCAGTCCTGCTAAGCAATTTACACCACAGTATTCTTGTTCCAGTACTGCCAAGACAACAAAGCTCTCCTGTTCTTTACTGGTAATGTGAATTAGTCTAGAAGACAAGCAAAGCACACACTGATCAACATAAAACAGAACTGAAAACTGAGATAGTTAAAATATAACTTGACAAAGGAAAAAAGTCTCATACAGTATCAAAAGCCACACCTGAAGAACACTGGGAATATGCAAAACCCTTTCCCAGAAGGACAACACCTTTGCAGAGCTTAAACTGCTCAACCTCTGGTCTTAAAGGCTCTTTTAAACTCTGCATTTGTAAAACCCTTAGTGGCCCAAGCAATCATATATACAGAATTTTTCAGTTGTGACAAACTAGTCTACCTCTTGCATGAGAAAAAGGACCACACAGGCTACATGCCTTCTAGTTTCACTACTCAGGCTTGACTGAAGGAAGGCAGTTTCCTTAGCAGGAAGCTAGAAATGTTAGTAAGTGTGGTATTGCAGCCTCCTGCTATGTGCACCCTTCCTGGGTAAGGGCAGGGTGGAAGGACGAGAAACTCTCCACCTACAGCAGGCACCAGTGACCCCAGAAGGGACACACTGAGCCAGACCTTAGTTCTAATGCAGACCCAAATATCTACCCAAGAGTGAGATCTACCACTTCTCCTTCCCCTTACACTGACAGGCACAGGATGTTGCTCTCCTATTGCACTAGAACATCGTGTCCTTTTGAAAATTAAGTAACTACATACAAAAAAATCTGCAAGTAGAATTTCAACACTTTGATATTTCTGATCAAGGCAGACTATGTAATGGTACCTGGAACACTAGGGTATTGCCAATAGTGAATGTTAAAAATTTTCAACAGGCCTCCAAAATATAACTCAATATTTTATCCCACTGAAACACATTCAAAACATTCTACTGACTGAGCAAGAGGGCTCATTTTTGCAACCCACAAAATACCAAGATATGCCCCTTCTCCCTTTTTAGAGGAAAACAGAAATTATTAAGGATTTGCACTTACAAAGAACCGGGAAGAGGCACTACACTAAGAGAAGAGTGTCTACATTCAGCTATTCTACAATAGTCATTGTCATTCAAACTTCACACGCTTCTCACTTGATAACCATGCTACATAGGCAAGCCTCAACTCGCTCATACACGGGACCTTGCTACAACTTGTCCCCTCAAAGTAAAGAGTTGTCAAACTGGTGGTATGATTAGGGAAAAAAAAAAAAAAATTAAAGTCCAGGCTTCCTTTGGTTATACTGCAAAATAATTCATGTGAAAAAATGTAAGTGCTGTGTCCAAATTAAAACCAGAGGGTGTTTCCCTACTACAGGAGAAACACGTTTGACAGACTGAAGATAACCCTTGCAAATCATCCTGTATATCCTGCATTAATGAAGCACAGTTCAATTAAACACAAGTACAGTTCAGATGAGCACAGTGTATTTCATGCAGCTGGAAGCAATGCTTCTAGGTCAGAGAAAGACAAATTTGTTCAAACATCCGCAAAAAAGTTCAGTGAGTTGATCCTCTCTCCCTTCCCACTTTCCAAAGTACTCTGCATTTTTGCTTCCCATATCATACTTCTTTATAATGCCTAGAAGAACGGATATGCTTTTGGACCAAAAAAAAAATTAACTGCCAAGATTAGCTTGAAAATATTTCAGTTACACCTGACAGAGCAATTGTTGAAATTGTTATAGTTTAGATATATAAACTGATACACTGATACAATATGAGTACTTGAGTACTCAGTCACTTGGTTGAAGTTTACAAGGTTGCCACATTAAGAATTGAGTGTATCAGCACACTGTTGGCTGCTCAGCAGTACTGGGAGCAAGCAGAAACAGTTGCATTTAAGACCTGAGGATGCATTTGCTATTTTCTCAAAAGCATAGGAAGACAGTTAAAATGGAAGTGCTGTTAAGCAAACATCCGGATCGATGGAACAGTCATTTCACAGAGCACTGAATGAACCAAGTTATTTTTTAACTACTGCAAGTTCAAGATTCTTAAAAAAGGCTGTTAGGCGGATGAAGTGTGTCACAGCAGTATTGCAACAAGAACAACTAATGGAAAACTACCCAGGCTTCTGTTTCACACAGGGTACTGCAGCTCAGACTCCAAAAGGCTTGGGCTAAGACAAGCTCTCCACATTTCTGCCATTTTATTGTTAAAATCAGAGCACCATTTTAGCCACTACCGGTTTATCAAAAACACTGTCAGCAAGATACATCTTTTGACCTAGCAAAATAAGCTTAACACAAAGGGACCTATCTACTACTTATCCTGTTGATGACTTGCACTAGAAATTTTATTTAATCCCTGATTACTTTCTACTGCACTTCAGAGCTAAGAACTCCTGTTCAGGAGCTGTATTTTGTTCTCTATCACTTCATTATTACAACAGACCTAATCTCCAAGGTACCACCAATTTCCCAGCTAATGCAAATATTTACTTGAACTATTTAATCTCATTTTTAAACCAGACAGGTGATGCCTGATCAAAGTATTTTCCTGAAAGTCAAATACACAACATAGCAGATGTGTTCACGTGGCAAAGCAACCTCAAAATCTGTGGTGGGATCTCCAACACTGGGAACAGTGCAGAGAAACTATAACCATGACAACAGCAAATCACCTAGAAAAAAGGCTGCAACACCTCCTGATATCAAAACAACATAAGTCCTAACTTCATCCTGTGTTGCCCAAATACAAGCAGTGTTTTTCACTCCAAACTGACATTTTCGATCTTGATCTCAAGAGCAAATCTGAAACTAGCTTCTTCTGCTACACATAAATGGATCAATTTAGTGAATTATTAAAAAACTAGGAAAACCAAAGACTCCAGGACCTAAAGAAAAGCATGTTAAAATAATTCATTTTTTCATCTCTGCTTGCACAGTAAGTTGGACAACTCAAACATCTGGATATGAAGAAACTAGCAAGATTCAAAAGAAATTTAGTCTCATTTAGTCCTGATTTTCTTTAAATAGACTCACCTGAAAGTAACCACACTAATTTCTGCCATAAATAATTTTTTTCATTTAACAAAAATTCTTTAATCCTCTGCTTCAAAATGCACAGTAAAAATGTCATTCATCTGACCACTTGAATCTTGGTAAATTCCCACACAAATTCCAGAAACACTCAAAATCCACACCAGAGGACTGCCAACCAGCACTGAGTGACCTTCCTGTTGCTCTCTCCCTTCAACCATATCAAAGAAGTCCCCAGATTTTAGAGGCTTCTTGGCATTGTCTATTCCTGGTTAATTCTTCTGAAGCAGAGAAGATTCTTCTTGCTTTTTACAAACTTGCACCATTCTTATTTCAAAATGGAAATTCTCCCCTACACATACAAGTCCTCATCCTTGCAAATTTTCCCAACAAAAGTTCATTTCACATCAGGATTGCAGCTGCATTTGTTGTAAGCCAATTTTCTTCCTTCACCCAAAATCCCCAGCAGTCATTACACTCAAGTAGTCTTACAGATACAAGTTTGAAGCAAGTTATTTTCTCTAATGTTTATATACCACACGGAATTTAAAAAGTCTTTCTGAACATCAAAAACCCCACAGAAGATGAATCTTCTCCACTAATCCAGTTTAAACCTAGTACTTTCTTATCTTCTTCTTGTGTGCACTGATCTCACAGGAAGTTTCTTGGGTGGAGACTTGAGAAAGTTTTCAAAAGCCTCTGAACTGCTAGTTTGGTTTTATTGTACATGCCCACTTTCTACCATCCAAACAGACCTAAACCAGAACATAGTTCCAGAGAAAAACCTCAGCCCTGGCACATCTTCATCCCCTTAGAGCTGAGGAAATCACACACCCCACTCAGCACAGCAATTAATGTCATATTCTACTTACCCTTACAGACATAATCAAAGCAGGTTAAAAAACTTCTCCGTAAGTAAGACAGGCAAAGGAGCCGAGTGACCAGACTTCAGTCCAAGGGAGCCCAGAACAGTAGCATGACACAACTAGTCTTGGAAGTTACGCCTTATCCCAAAAGGAAAGGGGTGAGTTATTCAAAACCATGCTATGACAGCACTTGGAATAAAAAGTCAAGTTTATAGTCTGTATTAAAAGCCCTAATAGCAACAAACTTGCACTGCCTACAAAAAAAATAAAGTAAGCATTGAACCTCAGTTGCTTATTCCAGGAAAGTATGTAGAAAGACAAGTCCAGAAGAGAGAAATTCTTTCTTCATCATGATCAGACAGTTTAAGAACTGCATCTCTTCTAGTTTCATGTACTTAAGAGCACAGGTATGTCTACTTCAAGTGTGGCACTCAAATCTGCTCCCAACTCTAATGTCGTATCTACCTCCATGACCAGCTAAACCATCATTTATGAGTTCTGCAAGACACAGCGCAGCAATACAGAGACCCTCAGATAGAACAGAAACCTAATCAACACACAAAACACCTGCAGGAAGATGGAGGTGGCAATACATCTTTGCAACAATGCATCTGAAGACTGCTTAAAAATGGGAAAAATATGTCCAAAAGAGTACATTATATTAACAGACTTCATGAGTTCAAGCTGAGCAACATCAGCCACATAAGGGAAGGCTGGAATATTCATGAACTTGATTGAAATGATATCATGGGCACATTTATAGAAAAGCACTAGGTCGCACGATCAAACTGCATCACGAGGAATTAATCAGTTAGAAGGGTCAGAGCAGGACAAGAAAAACAAGTGACTGCAGTCACCAACACAAAACAGCCGTAAAAGGAGAGAGAATAAAAGCAAACAGAAAAAATAGTAGTCAGAGGTACGGATGGTTCACAATCTGCTTCAGCAGAGCGTGGTTTACTTAGCATGGAGAAAGGGACAATCAGCAATAACTTTCTCTAAGCGGGCACACTGCAGAAGAATCAGCTGGAAGGAAGAGCTAAAGAATCAGCTCCAGGGAACACACACTTGATAAGGACATGTGATATGATCAGCCATGAGTAAGTTTAAGAAATCACTCTCAACCTTTTTCTTCATGGCAGTTTTCTAACGTAAACCAGCCATGTTGGGAATGAACAAAAAAATCCAGTTCCAGTTAAAATCCATGGTAGATGGTGCTCATGTGCTAATCCTAAAAGTAAAACAAAACAAACCACAACAACTTCTGCTATATTCACTTGCATTTTACAGTATGTTGAATCCCAGGAACCTGTGTAATCTCTTTCAACAGGAGACTTCAGCTTGGCTATACATCTGACAGTTAGTACTTCTTGGAAATTGATGCTTCTACAGTATGTAAACCTAACCAAGAAGGTTAAGGAAGAGAAACTAGCAGGGTGGGGAGTGTTACACAAGAACAAATTTATCATAAATCTCAGGACATATTTAAATAGATCACACAAAAATATTTTGACCACAAGCTGGTTAGTGAAGGGTGAAAGTAGCCTTACTCTGTGCACACAAAACCTTTTCAGAAAAAAAACCTCTAAGTAGGTATGAGTCACATTAAAAAATTTAAATATGACTGCTCTGGAATTGACATGTAGAAGGGGAAGGAGCTTTAAAGCAGAGGGAGTTAACAGCAGCACTCAGAGTTCACTAACAGTTCCACTGAGGTTTGTTCTTACAGATTAGAGGTTATTACAAATACGACTGTTCGCTAAAAATGCATTTCAACATCCTGCCCCTCCTTCATTTCCTCTCTGTAATCCTTTGGTTTACAGTTTCCAAACATGAACTTCAAGGACCAAGTTATTTCTGCCCTAACCCAAAGGTAAAACCACTAATATACATTACAAACCACATTATCATTACAAAACTGCTCTTGACCCTCAGTCTGAATGAATATAGATCAAATGATCCCCCATGGAAGGCATGATGAAATCTGTTTCACAGCAAGGGAAGGACTTCACCACAACAGAAGAAAAAACCACCCCAGTATGACAGCAGCCAAAGCAGCCAAGCAGTACTGCCTGCAATACCTCCTGTAAGATATCAAAGCAAAAAAGGTTGTTTTGTTTTTAGATAAACAGAGGAGAAACTCAAAGTGTCCCAAACCTGTCACTTGTTACACTCTGCAGACAATATGTTGTAGCACTAGTTTGAATCTCCTTCCTATTTAGGTCACAGTTCCTGCTACTCCCACAAGTTTCTGTAGGACAGAGAAACACCTCATCTTGCCACTATTACTTGCAGTAAATGTGGCAGTATATTGATTTTTGCTTTGTGTAACTGGCAGTTGGTTTCATCACTAGTCAGGAGAACAAGAATCTTAACTGAAGTTATTTCACAGGTGCATGAGGAACTCCCCAAGTAGAAGATCCAGCATGTATCAGTAGACTCATACCTGAAGAAAAAAATAGCATTTATGCTTAAACAGACATTTGAAACCAAAGGCCGTCTCAGGAACATCAGCTTTACAAATAGTGCTGCTCAGGGAATTAATAATTGGAAAAGACAGGCATTGAGAACTATTCACAGACTTAGAGCATACACTAAAAAGGTTGCAGAGGACATTCCTTCCTTCCCACTCAAACTCTGACATTCTCTCCTGAAGTACACTACCATGCTTTTTTTAACCCATAGCTTTAAGGCACTAACTTCCAGACTATCAAATTGCTAACAGTGGCAAAGGAAAAAAAAAAAAAAAGAGATCCCCAAATTCTGCTTGGGAACATACCTTTTGGGCAGATTTTGCCCTTTTGCCACCATCCTCTAGCTGCTGACGGCCATACATGCTACTTGTGAGACTTGCCTCATGGTTTCCCAGAGGTCTTCATATTTTTCAGAATATGTATTAAGACAGAAAAAAACAGAACTATGCTAAGTAGATTTCAATTTAATATGGTAATGTTAAAGATTCAAAACCACAGTCACTGATTGCAGAAACAGATTCACTTAAAAAATACAAGTACAAGCCATAAAAAGAGTTGATCACATTTGAGCCAGCTTGGATGGCAGAAGGATGGTCCTGTGTGTCTGGGAGCTAAGAGTGGACACTGAGATGTTTGAGTGAGTTCACGTGGCTTCACAGATGCTGGATACTCTCAGTCCTGGCTCTCAGATATGCCATGGCTATAACATCCAGCAAACGTCAGGGTCACTAGATCCCAATCCTACCTAGTCGGGGAATATTTTGTATAAGGCAGCTTCTACAGTAACCCAAGAATAGCTCAGTGTCTTTATGTAGTACTGACTGTGGGTCATGCCATCACACAAGAGGACCAGAGAACTTAGTTCTACTGGATCTTTCTGGTAGAAGTCATAGAACATTCATTACTGCCATAATGAAAATGGAGCAGGACTTAGTGACGCTCAGCACCAGGAAGGACAGTTGGTGTTCTGGACAGTTATTCTCTACAAGGGAATCTAAACAGGATTTTGACACCAGACCAAAGAACTTGAAAAATCCCTAAACAGAAAGCACCAGAGCTGCAAAGATAACTCAGAGCAAAGCCAAAGGGACTCACAGAGCAGCAATATACATGAAGCAGAGCCTGAGGAGTGGCAAGCTGTGTAAACTACTTAATTCTGCACATGTCCTGTTCTCACATAGTAAAACAGAAAGAATCACTCCCACTTCCAATATTCAGTTCTGCTGTCCTCCCTCCAAAAGAAAGAGAGCTTACAGCAGCAAGTAATAGTCCATAACATCTTTATAAAACATAAGCACATGCAGGAACACACAGACACAGTAACAGGGAAAGAAGCTGGCAACACTTAGGAGGAAAAAAGTTTTTAGACCATGTGAAATTAGCCAGCAGACATCATGCTGGGTTGCCAGTTCCCAGTAAACACAGACATGCATTTTGTAAAGATGCTTAAATGCCATCTGACAAAAATGTTGACTCCCAGTAGAATAGTTCCATACTTTAGGTTTGTACCATGTAAGACACATCCTAGAGGAAAAAAGCCTGATGTGCAGACAAAGGTTTCCTTTTTGAAGGCCTGTTACTGAAGGAGCTTTTCAAGTTCAAGAATCTTACTTTTTTTCTGCCCAGAACACAGCTGGGCAGAATAGCATCCAAATTCAACAGTATCAGAGGCAGAGACTAGAGGTTCTCCAAATCCTGTGTCAAACCATCAGACTAACCCCTTCAGGCAACAATGTTCAAGGTAAGAAAAACAGTCATCTGTCTTCGAAAAATAACTAGGTCAAGAAAATACTCTGCTGTGGTTAGAAAAAACCCACAAGGCCACTTCTTGACAAACTTTATGACCTGTACAACTCCAGTTTGGAATGTAGTTATCAGTTATGCTTCAGCACAGAAAACTTAAATCTGTTTTTGACAGCAAGATCACTTTAAAGAACAAGACTCAGAAAAAAATATTCCCCTCTAACACTGCTCAACCTAAAAAGCTTTTTCTAACAAATTAAGGACTCCATTAATTAGCAATTAGAGCTATAAGTAAAGGACCTTTTTCATCATAATGAAGAGGGGAATTACACAAGATCTGGATTACTCAAGATCAGATGCATCTGAAATGGAGCCCTAGATGGACAGCAATTCCCTAACCCCTTCCCTCCCCTTTTTTTAATCTACCTAGATAATTCATCTTGTTCATGACAGGAAGAGGTAAAAGCATCAAATTTAACTCTGGCATTATCTCCAAAAACTTGGCAAACTGCAGATTCATCCTCAGGTACTTAGACTGACACTAAAGTAAAACAAGTCTCAGTTAACTGGTCCTGTTTATTAAAAAAAGACTGAAAAAATTAAAAGCATGTTCAAATTTAAGCCTGGTAGAAGCTGAAGGTATGGGAACAGGACCTGCTGGTCCTGCCTGAAGGATCTGTCATCAATATGAACACTTGCTCCCATAAGCCTCAGATGTGCCCCAGAGCTCTTAGGAAAAGCTTTCCTGCTCTAAGACACCTATTTTGGAAGGCCTTCCTTCCCAAAATGGCTGTTCCTTGGACAAGTCACTAAGACTAACAGCTCTGGTGTCAAAAAATCTTCATCAGTAACCAAAGGAATTTCACTAGTTTTATACCAGGCAGAGAGCTATACACAAACACCATCAGATGCACTGAAATAGCAGGGATTTGGAGACCACTCGTGTTCAGCAGACACCAAATGCTGTGGGCAGGACTCTCCCACTCAACAGGAAGTGTGAGCTCTGATGATTACGTGCCCCAGGCTACTCTCAGAAGAAGCCAAATACTAGCAACTGGAAACTTCTAGCTTGCTGAAGTAATTATTTGTAGTACTTTGAACTAAGCTGAAGATACAGTCTTTGATATATAAAGGATCCTTCTTCTCACCTAAATCAGTATGAAGGTAGCACAACATGCACACCAACACAAGCAAAATGTATCACCTGTCCCCCTCACTATAACAATAATTACTTTTTAATAGATTACAGTTTCATTTTTAATAGTTTAATCTGTGATGCCCTAAAATATACTCACAAGAACTAAGTAAAAAAAAAAAGCCCAAGAGGTAACCTTGTGAGATCAATTCATATTGATATAAAAAGTTGGCATTTAAAGGTTTCACATATTAGATGAAATTATAAACTGGGTACAGAATGTTTTTCTAAGCCACCCCACCAAAAGTAAAAATACCTGTCAGATGCTAAAGCTTAGCAGGACCAGGACACTAATCATCCATGATTCATTAGCCATCCCACAAATCTGTTATTGCTTCCTCATATGGAAAGTTCTTAAGGACTGTCATAGTCTGAAGCCTGGCAGTCAGAAAATGACTCACTCGCTTTGAGACAAAACATTATTACGAAAATATAATGCCTGTTTCATACAGACATTGTACTCACCATTGTATTTGGAAGACGAAAACAAGGAAAAGGAATTCAGCTTCCCTTCCTCTGAGTCCTCCCCATACAAAACTCAAACCACAGGGGTGGCAAGGGGAGGGGAGTGAGGAAGGGAAAAACAAATGTTAAAGTGGTTTCCACAACCAAACCCTCCGTAATTTCAAAGCATGTGCAACATTTACATGGTGCAGGAAAGCACAGCTTCAGGGTGTATATTCAAGATAATGCCTTCCACCAATGCCTTGCACACTACCATTTGCTTAAGGACATCCTTAAACAGCAAAAATTCAAGTACTTGGAGAGCCTGAGCTTAAAATTACACAATAGTGGTTGTGAAAAGAAATGCTTCACAGTTAGCACATCTTCATCTACATAAAATAAAACACAAGAAAACTAAAGCAGCAAGTGATGAAGGAGGGTCTGTAATTTAGAACAAAAAAGGATACAGTTTAAATTAGTTTTTTTTCACCTATAGAACTTACTGGAAAAAATTAATTCAAGTTCCCAATCAACACTTTATTGGATGGGGCAAGGGGAGTCTCAGCCTCAATTACATCCCAGATTCAAAAAGAACTGGGAGGAAGTTGAGAAGTAGTAGTTTCAACATCTCATTTCATATTTAATTACACAAGCCCTTTTCTCTAGCTTCATTCAATTGTAGAACTATCTGAACTGTAAAGTTCAAGAAATTGATACAGTAAACATTAATTGCTATCAGAGACGCTCCTACTTGAGTAAAAAAATCTTTTTTTTTAAAGGAAAATCAAAAATACTGAAAACCTTGAAATTCAAGCACCCCTCTCAGGTTAATTTGTTGGACTTGGCATGTACCATCAAGCATAGAGGATTCAAACTCATCACCCCAGTCTGCTGCTACAGAGTCTCCTACATCTCCCTCTTGCAGTAACTACACTCTTAAGCCAGCACTGCTCTGCCAGGAAGCCCTTAGAGCTTACACCATCTACTACCTGTACTGCAGCCATAAAGGTTCACATAGACTCTTCAAAAGGAAAGTTAATACCACAGGGCAGTGTCTCTGACAATTAAATCCATTTTGAGCTGAGTTACATGTTACTTGGACAGAGCCCTCAAGTTTTACATGAAAAGGTCAGACAAGTCAGTTCACTAGCTCCACACCATTGACACCATCTGGGATCTTAAGCCCTATGAGATTTGTTGTCAAATTAAGTTATGACCTGTCCTGCCTTTCTTATAGGCAGATGTTGGAAGCTTTACACAATGTTTGCCTCCTTCTGAAAAAAAAAGTATTAGATTAGATAACATTCTTCATTTTAGGAAACTAAACTGTTCTTCTCACTTTCACAAAAATTTGTCACAACACATTAAAGAAGTAAAAACCACACTTAAGTCTCTGCACCTCCGTATCAGCAGAGAAAGTTCCTAATGTTTGCTTCCTAAAGGGCCTTTACAGTCAGTCATGGCACAAACATTGCCCTTAGGCACTGCTGCTAGACACATTTTGGTGAAAATTCTCAGCTCTTTGTACAAGAGTACTTCTGTTTTCACCTGGTATGGTGTCTGAACTTATTTAAAAAATTAAAGCTTAAGCTTGTTATGTTGCTTTGCTAGTTATTAACCATAATACCCAGTTCTAAAAATAAAGATTTTCACACGCTTCACATTAAAAACCATCTGGGAAAGGATGGAAAATGAACATCAGTTTTGCAACACCACAGTGTTAATAGGAACTGTGTAATTATAGATAAGCCTTTTAACTGATGTTAACAAAGTCACTCTTGAAATAGAAAAATTTAGAGACCTCCTACATTACTTTCACACAACAGATGTGCAGTTCATCTATTTATGTTTAGAAAGATGAAAGAGCCATACAACTATGCCTGAAATGACAAAATCCAACTCAAAACTGATTGTCAGATAGTAACATAACACCCAGTGGAAAATAAAGATTTTTGACAAGGTTAAAAAGCTGTCTTTAAGCTTAAGTCAACTACTTATGCCACAAATGCACACTCTAAAAATAGTTTCATACCTCCCTGAAAATACTACTGATATTTAAAGAAGTTCCTGCTCAAACAATGGACACAGCATGAGACAAGCACTAGCTGCTACATACAATTAAGAAGTTTATTTTATGCCATTATAGATCAGTATAGCATTCTTCTAAAATTGTGGTGGGGGGTTGTTTGGGGTTTCTTTTAAATGTTTGGAGTTTAAGCCTACTTACAGGCTTTTTATTCTGATGCAACACATGTTAAGGAATTTTTTTCAAGTTTTGAAACCAGCAGTTGAGTATTTCTAACATAAGTACTTCAACATAGGAAGTAGCATCTGTGTAACACCGTACAAAGTAGAGTAAATAAAGCTTAAGGTGACTGAAAAAGGTTCATCACTTTCTACAAAAATACTCATTTTATTAACCTATTTTATTGGAGTACTTCAAAGAGGTTTAAATTAAGAGATCTAACTATTAGAGAAAGGAATAGTCCAAATGTTTGACTGGAAATGGAGATCCAGCTGAACACCTCAGCTGGTGCTAAGCAAGTCCTTACAGCTCTGAAAGAAGCTCTAATCCTTGACTATTATTTCTCAGAGCAAAAACTCCTGCTCATGTGTAATTCTCTAACTCACAAAAAAAACAACTTTCCAGGCCAAAAAAGCAGAGTCATTCAAGTTTTTCACAAAACAGGGATATAGCTGGATACAGGCTCCCAGGCTCTAGGTACCACAGTTAGTATCTGCCATTCCTCCTCTCGCTCTTGCAGAAGTTGCTTTCAAATGGAGGCTAAACATCTCACATGTTTTTATTAACTAGAGGACCAGGAAGATTAAAGTTCTATTTCCATGAAATATTATCATGACAGTAGGAAAGAGATCCAAAAATACATGACACTATCTTAAGTGAGTCTGAATGACTTTTATAGCTTAGGCAAAACTGCCTCTGCTTCCCACAAAAAGCTCTTTCATCTGCTAAGGAAACCACATCCCTGGAGACATTTAAAAGGCTACAATGGACTAAATACTAGAAAAATATATATTGTGAGAAGTAATCATGCATTAACAGAGAACAAGATAGGATGATTTAAGAGATCTTTCCTCAGCCATTACTTCCACAGTTGTTTTTTACAGACTGATAGCCAAATGTAAATAGCTACTCACACAAAATTTGACTCAAACTGCTGTACATTATTTTTTATTTAATTTGAGAATATGGGAGGTTTAATCAGACTGCATAGCAGATGCATATTGTTTAACTTCAGAGAGGCAAATTTAACTTACAGTCCAAGCCAAAATACTTGGAAATTTATTAGACATCTGTTGTCCAGAGAGGTGCACAGCTCAGGAATACCTGTGCTCTTCCAACAGTGACAGCGGTGCCGAGACTGCCACTGGCCATCACTGATGTTTGCTCAAGAAGTAAATGCCACAGGAGGCATCTCAAGAAACTGCTCCTACCTTCCACATACCTATTCCTCTCCAAAGAGAATTTCTTCCTGATCTTAGCAATTCTCTGGCCTCTTAACTGACTTCCAATGCACAAATATAGCTTGACCAACCTCTAGCAGATTGAAGCTGACTTGCACTTCACTGTTCAAAATCCTGCAGGCATAGCAGTAGTTTATCTTCACTCTACTTAAGTTTAGAAAACCTGCAAGTATCTTACTGTACTCATTTTCACTCAGACGTGTCCTCCAAGACAAAGTTACTCCTGAAGAAAAGCCATGCTCTGGGAATATTGAAGTCTTTAGCCTCTTGCACACAGGGGACCACCACGTAGGCAAAGAGTAGAAAACTTCCTTAAGGTCCATTGCTGACAATTTATTTTCAGCTATAAATTACATTTATGCCTAGAATTACACAAAATGGATTTAACCCACTGATTTACTTAGCTGGACAATTTTGATACTATCTTGATATTTGAAATACAAATCATGTTATCTTTTGCTTTCTTGGTTTATGATCACTTACAGAAACTACTACCACAGGAAATAAAAAAAAAAAAGCCCAACAAGTCCCAGAAGTGTTTTTCAAAGCAAAGGTAGGCCAGGATAAGTTCTATTTCTCAAATGTTAAGTTAAAGGCTCCCTTGGTAATAGGTATTAAATTTTCAAAAAAGAACTAAAATTCTGTTCCTGGCTCAAGTGCTTCATTCACAGCTGTTCTTTTTGGTCTTAACCTTATTCAAAGGGAAACTACTGGTGTTACATATCTGTATTTGCTACCATTTTATTGATTCAAATCAACGCCAGCCCAATCCTCCTCTACATATTACTCATCTGTATTGCATTTTCCACAAACCATATTCCAAAAGCCAAGGGCAACAAGGGTGCCCTGCAGCACAAGATATCCACCATGTACTGCAAGGACATCTACCACCTATTTTATCTGAGCAGTGCTGCACCATCAGTGCGCCACTGAATTGCAACATCATACACAGGTAGAAAAAAACAGACCTACAGTCTGACCAAGAGATGCTGTAGTACATCTTGCAAGTGAATCACAAGAGCTTAAGTGATTAAGTGCTGCAATCATATTAAAGACCTTCCCAAATCACACTGCACTTGTGTGCAGGGCACAGAACAGCCTTTGCTGACTCCACTGCATCCACAAGCAGAAATTACATCTACCCCAAATAACCTGTTTGTTCCCATTTAGACAGGAGGCTATGAGAGACAAGTTTTACATAAGCATCTCAAGCTATTTAAAGCAACATGTTTACTATTTACAGAACACAATCTGAATGAACTTCATGAGCCAGTACTTAACCTACTTTAGCCAGTGCAGCCCTGTGTTGTGGTTTGACACTGGCCCAATGCCAGGCACTCACAGGAGCCACTCACTCGCCCTCCCCTGCCACAGCTGGGCAGAGGAGAGAAAAGGAAAAAAAATTAACAAATGCTTCATGAGTGAGGTAAGGACCAGGAGAAAACACTTCAAGGGTGAAACAGGCTCAACTTAAGTTGCAAAGTGAGTTTATTACTACAAGAATCAGAGGAGGATAATGAGAAGTAAAATAATCCCTTAGAACACCTTCCATCCTCCAGCCCCTCCCTCCTTCCCACCGACAGCACAGGGAGACAGGGCATGGGGGTTTGGTTAGTTCATCACCGAGATTCTCTTCAGCTGCTCTGGGAGAGAAGCCTTCCCCTGTGAGGCCGTGGGGTCCCTCCCACGGGAGACAGTTCTCCGTGAACTTCTCTGGCACACGTCCACTCTCACGGGCAGCAGCCACACCGCACCTGCTGCAGCGTGAGCCCCTCCCGCGGGCACACAGCCCTCCCCAAACTGCTGCGCCGTGGCTCTCTCTTTCCACGGGGTGCAGTCCTCCTAGAACACGCTGCTCCAGCCTGGAAGCAGGAGCCCTCTCTCTCACCGGGTCTCCCACTGGATCACAGCCCCCTCCAGGCAGCCACCCACCCTGGCACGGGCACCTCCCCCACGGGCTGCGGGTGGATCTCTGCATCCCCCCTGGATCCATGGGCTGCAGGGGCACAGCTGCTTCACCATGGTCTGTACCATGGCCTGCAGAGGAGTCTCTGCTCTGGTACCTGGAGCACCTCCTCCCCCTCCTTCTTCACTGCCCTTGGTGTCGCCATGTTGTTTTCCCTCACATGTTCTCACCTCCTCCTCTTCTCTGACTAGAATCCAAAATCTTGTGACTTTGTTTTGATTTTCTTCTTAAATATGGCATCACAGAGGCTTTACCAGCCTCTCTCATTGGCTCACTTTTGGCCAGCAGCATGTCTATCTTCAGAGCCATCAGCCATTGCCTCTGCTGGACATGGTGGGGAGCTTCCAGCAGCTTCCTCACAGGAGCCATCTTTGTGGACCCCCTGCTACCCAAAACCAGGCTGTGCCAAACCAGTACACCCTGACTCACAGGGCAGGTACCCTGTGAGCTTAGTGAGGGACTTGATATCACTTCTTTATCTTGCACATGCTAAAACATCAACCTGGAAGAGAGCCTAACACAAGGGAGAAGCTCCTTTACTACACCACTGACATATATGACAATACTGTCTTTTTTTTCATGTCCATTCTTGGGTTCTAGGTACAGCAGTGCAGCCTGGGAACATTAATGCATTTTGCTGTAGCATAATCAAAGTGAACAAGTTTACTATAACTATGCCTAACAGGGCCTAACTTGAAGTCTTCTGGACAACAAGAATCCAAAGAATCAACGAGAACACTTCCACGCTTATTTTGCTTAAACTTAATGAGATCACAGTATGGCTAATCCATAAACCTGTCCACATACTGACCATTACAGTAACCTCAAAGGGCAAAAAAGAGCCATTGCCCGGTAGTTCTCAGACTGCAACCACACATTTTGTTACCCTGGTTTATATACCGAAATAAAATAATTAGTATTACAGCTCACCCTTGTATCTATTCACACTGGCTTCTACAAACTGGCCCCTGCAAAGGGAAACTCAAGTAAGTGGATGCAGAAGTTACACAAGAGAGATCAGGAGTTACCAGGGAAGTCTCTGTAATAAGAACAGCAGTCACCCGACCCAAGCTCAGTTGCAACACCACTGATGTGTTCTGCCCTTTATTAAGTACTGCCTCCTCCTCCCACCCTTCAGGGAAACAGATCCATCCCCAACATTCAGCTCTACTTTGTATATTTTTAAACTGCTGTGGAACGCACTACCAACTAGTCCCTCTGCTTATTCTCACATGTAAGTGATACTAATTTTGCTGTTTTGGTCAAAGTTGACATCTTTGACTCATTGGTTCACACTCACCCTGTGAGAAGCCCTCCTTACTATATAAAGCTGCTATATCACTGTGATTTGCAGCATAAAGGGAACAGTCAAAGCAATTTTAGCTCAATTTACTTTCAGGATCAAAGCTATCGAAGTGTTTTGCCTGTTGAAGAGCTCAAACTTCAAGAAAGACTAAATCAAGCATTCAGGTGTTGCAGGTGATGAACTGCTTACAAAAATTAAACTGGTGTGTAACACTGGAGGTCCAAGATACAGGGTTAAAACAGCAGATTATCAACAGAAAATAGCTCTATCAGTAGTTGTCAGAGTTTGATGCACACTTTGAAGCCCCCAAGATGCACACTTGCAGGAGCCAGGCCATGCTGGAGGAAGTATCACATTGCACATTCATTGTTCCTGCATCCCTCAGAGCAGCTGTTCTGGTTGGGCAGGGTGCCAGCTACAGCTTTGGCCTGACCTGGTGTGGCACTTAGGATCTCTCAGTATCAAGAAAATCCAGTAGTATAAAATCCAGATGACTTTAAAGCATTTCTAAGAAAAGCAGCATCCTGTGCTAGGAAATTACAACTTCAGTCCCTGAGTTACTTAACTGTTTAGAGACCCTTAAAACTCTTCACTATGTTGTCTTATCAGTCCAATGTTAATTAATGCATGAGATGCCCTAGGATTCAATAGTTGAAAATATTACATATGTGGATAAAGCCAGGTGTTTGGTATTAACTCTTTAAAAAGACCAAGCACCACTTCAGAGAAAACACAAATAATTTGGGCTGTTTAAGCATGATACCAGGATTATTATTTTTTGGAACCTCATGCCACCACACTGAGGGAGGAGTAACACAAGAATGTTGAACACCAGAAAGACTTCAAACTACAGTGTGTTGTTTGACCTAAAACAGAATTAAATCTCACTGTCACAGTAAAACTTGCTTACACAACAAAAAAAACACGTGCGACCTCTTGGCTGCTCTTTCCTTGTCGCACCTCAGGACCAACTGACATAATTCATGAAGCAGAACATTGGAAAAAACCCAGCAGTTTCCACTTCAGTAAAGAAACATTTCTCTCCTCATGCTGTAGTTAGCAGTCTAAACACCACCTTGACTCATTCTGTGGCAGCCTCTGAGACAGAGCGGATTCGCTGCAGGAAAGCACAAGCCCAGAGAGGCTCTTTGCCACACACAGGCATCTCCACGTACCAGGGTGACGGGATGTCTGCTGCCATGAAAGAAGGCTGACACTGCTCACTGGAGCCAGTTTCTGATTTGGGTGCTTGGGAACAAATGCTCAGCAGGCACAGACACCGCATTCTGCCGTGCCACAACTCCTACAGCTCTTCTTGCACACAACACTGAATGGAGAAAATAATTCTGAGCCTTCAGGGGCTGAAAACAGCTATCATATTTTGTTATCTTTTCCTACAGTCTTTTCCACTTGTTTTTACAGCTGTCTTCATGTCCTAGAAAGTCTGATGTTTCACAAGTTTGTATTTTCAGTTTCTAGTCCAGAAAAAGATCCTTCCAGAATTTAGCACTATGTGAGAGCTAAGCAGTGGTGTACAGCAATCTGCCTGAACACTTCAATCTCCTGTGTACATGAATCACTCACTTTACTGGATATTAATGTAGCATTTTCCATGAGAATTGAAGATACGGCATATTCCTTCCCAAGAGGGCATGAAAACCTAAACCAGAAGAGGAGTGCAGTGAAGTGTGAAGGTCTGTGGAAGAACAAAACAAAGTCAAAGTACATAGAAATAAACAGTTTTATGGTATTAAGAGCTGCCCAATTTCTTTACCTCTTCTAAATAAAGGCACAAATCAGAATATTGAAGATGCAACAGTAGAAGGAGCAAGCTATGAACAAGTACAGAAATTAAGAATAAGTACAGATAGACTAATAATCTGAATTTTCTCATAAATGAATCCTGAATTTAAAATGCAATTACAATGGAAACTTTGCTTTTAGAATGAGACTTTTGATTTTCTAGCACTAATATTTATCAAATTATCAGGGACTGAAGCAGCAACCAACAAGTACATTTTCAGAACTCAACTAGCAAAAAAACCAGTTCAGTAATGAAAAAAAACCCAAAACAAACAATAAACAACACCAAAACAAAAACAAGAAAATAAAACACTTCAAACAAAACACTTTTCATCCCCTTCTGCCTCTAAAGCTTCATCCAACCACAGCTATTCAAGATCTTCATTCAGATACAACAGACCTTGCTTCAAGCTAAAGTAAATAAATCATTTAGTGCTGATAAATATTGATTTGAGAGAATTCCTTGCTGAGAAGCCTTGAGCGACTTTAGCAGGTGTTTGTGTCAACCTCTCAGGATACCAGAGCATTGGCAGAGATATCTGCAGCCCCAAGACTTTCATCTTCAAGCAACTGTGGCTCCAATATACCACCTTCAGATCTATCATAAATCATACTTGACCAATGTTAAGCACTACAATCTAACTGCTGACCTGGTGTTGAGCAACTACTTGATAAGTTGAGCTTTTTACGAAGATTTGAGAACATCAAAATATTTGCAGTAAAGCTTAGAACAAAAAACCTTAAAAGCACTTCTTTTCAACAGAGGTCTTTCACAAACTGACTTGGAAGTGAATTTGAAATCACAGAAGAAGTATTTTTGGAAACAATAAGGAGGCATCAGGATACATGAAAGGAAGGTCTTACTGAACTTTCCCTAGTGGTAGCCCTGATATTCACTGAGCTATAAGCAGATACAAAGCACCTTGTATGACACTTCAAAACAAGCTTTCTGTAGTATTAGTTCATTATACTTTGCACAGCAGTAATTTTGCTTAGACAACAATAGAAGTTTCACAGCATATACATCTGCCAGGACTTGGGGCATGGAGAGAAGGTAAGATATGAAGACTTCTAACAATATAATGGGTAAACAGGCTGTCATTCTAAAAAAAACCCAATATTTCTTGGAAAATTAATTCCATTTTTACTTCAAATGTTTCCAGTACTTGCCTAGTTTTTAAACAGATGTTTCCATTAAAGTTTAGCATGTTTGGAAATTGATGTATTTCCAAGCTATACTTTGTGCCTTTGATTAAATACACAGTAGTAGCTTAATAGGAAGATTCTACTGAAACAGCTGGAAAAAAACATCAGGCCTTGACACTGCAGAACGAACTTTGTGGCGTAAACTCTCAGCTTACCAAGAAATCATCATTTCAAAGTAGGTCTCACAGGAAAAAGTAGTCAAGACTGGCTGAATTTTAGTCTCGTGCAATTCTACAGCAAATCTAAACAGCCAAAAAACTTCCTACAGACATGGGCTGTAACAGGTTTCCTCCATACACACTGCTGTATGGATTATTTAAAAGGCATAAGATCTGAGCAACTGAAGCTATTTCTGTAGCCTGAAATATTGCATCTCACCTCCAGAGCTTGAAGAATGCAAGCATCAAGTCTAGCCAAAAAAGGGGCATAAAGAAACCTGCATTAGACCACACAGGCAGTTGAAAGGCAAATCCAATAATACTTCTGGTCTAGATTAGCAAACTAATCCCAGCAGTGATTAACACAGAGAAACAGGTAAAATCTGATTAGCTAACTAGTAAACTTGCATCTTAGCCAAAACTCAGAACACTGTCTAGTCATACCTAGAACAGAACTGGCTACCAACCTTGTCAATAAGTAAACAGATTGTTCTAACCCCACAGCTTCAGCAAAAAAATTGTATTTTTAAAGAGGAAAATCCTTTAAGACATAAGGAAGTTATTTTAGAGAAGTACAAGGTAAGGACAGATATATTATCACAGAGACTTTTAGCAAAGTCGATATAAATTAGTTAGCATCAGACAGTTACAGTATCTATCTTACTGGTATTTTTCCCATGTATTTTGATGTAAAGCCTACTAACACTGGGGTACCACAAACTGGATGTTTTAGCCAACATCCCATTCTATTCAGCTTTTCTTTTGCACAGTGCATCACATACAGGGACACTGGTGCACAACTATGTCCTTTCCTTACATTTTTCCTGCTGCTTTTGCAAACTGCCTCCTCCCCACTACTCAAAACAGATCTATCACACACAAGCCTTCCAAGTCTGGTACCTACTGACCAGCAGGTATATATATTCACAAGCACAAAGTGTTCTCTGACCATAATTGTTAGATTCAGTTTTACATTTTGAACTGCAGCACTCAATTCTGTGGACACAGAAGCTCCAAAAAATGAGCTGTGTACACGCATTTGCATTACATGCAAAGTATAGGCATGAACTGAAGTTTTCTAGTTCTTGAATCAGCACCTCTACTCTCATGAGGAGGGAATTAGAATTCTGAATAAAGTTCTGGAGTAAAACACCTCTCCATTGAGCTGGAGCACCTGCAGTTGCCATATTAGAATACTATCTCTTTCCAACTGCTTATTAGCAGCTTCTTTAGTTAATCCATTTATACAAGGGTTTGCTTGCTCTTATTTAGATTTATGGAATTACTCAAACTAAGGGGAGGCTTAATCAAACAGATTTGCACTAAGATTACTCAGAAATCATTGCATTTGGGAACACAGTGGTATAAATTTTTTTGCTACCATGCCTACTCCATTCCCCATGGCTTCCTTGCTTTTCAAAAAGCAAGCCATTTTTCTGTGGCCTCTGCTTTAAGCATCTTTTCAGAGCTCTCAGCATTCTATATCAAGTCAAATGGACTTCAAGAACTGGGTTTCACAGGCAAACTGTAAGTTGCTTTAGGGTATAGCACTGGCAAGTGCAAGCAACCAGCTCTCCTGCCAAAGGTGATAGATACGGGGCACAAGCAAATCTGCAACAACTACAAATTAGTGCCGCTGATCTAGAAACAGCCTTTCTGCAAGAGCTCCCTTCCCACACCGAGGAAAGTAAAATCTCACCCGTGTCATTTTAAAAAAGTCTAATGATGGCCTGTTCCATCGTACATCCTCCTCCCGTCTGCGCTTCAGCCGGCTTTTCTTTTCGTTCAGGACGCAGGGCTGCGAGCGGCACCTCAGCAGGCCCTGCCGCCGGCTGAGCTCGGGTGTGGAGGTGGGAGTGCTGTTGGCTGAAGGCATGAGATTTCCTGTCTCGGTGATGTGCTCCTGGGAGAGGGAGAGGCGGCGCCTTGGGTTAAAGTCAGAAGGGCCTCCGGAATTCCAGCGAGTGCTGGAGCTTGTGCTGCCCTCGCTGCTGTCCACAAACCCGCTGCTGGCAGAGGAAGGTCTGGGTACTGGAGAGGTGTTGAAGCTGGTGATGGTGAAAACGTTATTTAGGGACAGGATGTTTTGTGGCAGGCTGATGCTTGTGCTTCTCTGCAAGGTGGCACTTCCATGGCTGTTGCAGCGCTGCAAGGTAGCGCTGCCACCGCTGTTACAGCGTCTCTTTGACACCGGAGTCCAAACCTTGGAGCTGCCCGGCTTCCAGGGTGACCGGCAGCGAGCCAGCTCGTCCGGCTCCGACAGGGACCTGCAGTGGCGCTTGGTGGGCGGTGCCAAGGGCTGACCCGAGTTTTCGTTAAGGTTTAATTCACTTATCCATCCTGACACCATGGACGTGTTGGAAGATTCCTGTTGCCACGGCAGACTGCCATTGCTGGCAGCGCTGGTGCTGAATGGGCACACTGGGAAAGGGTAAGCTGAATTTCTGGTTGTGTCAGGTTGGATTGGGTAACCCCCATTTAAAGCTTTCCAAGGACTGTCTTCTGAAAGCAAAAAAAGATACAGGTAAAAGATGAAACGGGAAAGAACAATTTGTTTTAACCTAGTGTAATGTAAAGCCATCAAAATCATGTTTAGAAGGCTGAGCCATAAATACCCAGCTCTTAATCAAAATTTCACACTAAAATAAATAGAAAATTCAAAACCCACAAAGACCAAAGTATTTCAGGAACCAATCCAGGCATTCCAATGTATATGTACCTTGTTAATACTTTTTCTTTATACTGAATAATTACAATATGTGTTTTTCAGTGACAGTTTCCTAGTGCATAGCACATACCAGAATTAAATCACATAACAGTGAACAACCTCAGGTACAACCAAAACAGATTAACAACGTGAGAAGCCATCAGGGAATTTTTTTTTTTTTTTAATGCAAGAACAGGATAATTTCTTCAGACCGCTGTTCTTCATTTAGCTCTTATACTTTTCTATTACGAACATCCTATTAAAGAACACTTGCAAAGGGTGTTCACATTCTCTGGTCTGAAGAGCTTTACTTTAAATTAGAAACAGTATAAAGTTAAATCAGATTGAAGACTATTGCCTTCCCCCTCTTACACTCTGAATATAAGAAAAAACCCCAAATCTTAATTCAATGCATAAAATAAAGTATCCCTTAAGAACCTCCTCCAAGTTTTGCTGTGAATGCAGACATAGTTCACAACTTCTCATCTGAAGTGGCAACGCTGAGTTAAAAGCAGTCTGCCAGTGCAGCCTCTCACTCTTTTGTGAAGCGTTTCTTTGAGAACATTCTGCACATTTTACAGCTGTTCCTCCACATTATACAATGAAGTGTAAGAAAAACTACAGCAGACTTTGGATTTGCAAATTGAAAAGCAGCAAAACTGTTGGCCAGCTAACAGAGCTTCATGCTTGGTTAGAAAATTTGCTAATTTAAACCAATTAGCCAAATAAGTTTCACTTATCCTGGTTTTAAAGAAAGAACATTTAAAATACCCATTTTTTCCCATACACCTATTTTAAGAACCTAGATAGAGCCTAAACACTAAATACTAGTATATTCTTATGGTTGACTTTCTAAACTAAGTTTTAGAGTAATCAACAGCTAAAAGATTTGCTGAGTAGCGTTAAACATTGCAAACCCAAATAGTTGTACATGTTCCATGCCCAAAGTATGTCATGGATTATCCTGTTTATTTGGATCTTATTTAAAGAACACCCTATTGTCTCAAAATCATTTAACTGTGCAGACAGCTGGCCTATTCAAACATGTTTTATTAGAATTCCTCTGTCCTTCCTCCTCCATTCTTTCAGATGGGTACAACCACATACTGTGCTTTGCCTTAAGCATGCAAGCTCTTCAAGGCAGGGACCATCCATAATTCAATGCAAGTCAAAGAGCCAACACAATGGGATCCAGCTAATGTTTGAAACTCCTAGCATCTACTGTCGGACAATTTCCTAGCTTGGACTCGACTGATTTTTTAAGATCCTGAGGAAGTTTTCTTCCAGGCTGTGAGGCTTATTTAAAAGTTTAATGTAAAAAAAAAAGTCAAGAGTTGAACCTGTGTTTTAGTTGTTTACATGGCAAAAGCACCTACTCATTTAGGCTGGAAAACAGCTCTAAGATCAGAGTCCAACCATTAACTTAACTCTGCCAAGTCCACCACTAAACCATGTCCCATGTGCCACATCTGAATGTCTTTTAAATACCTGCAGAGATGGTGACTCCACCACTGCCCTGGGCAGCCAGTTTCAATCCTTGACAACCCTTCAATTGAAGACATTTTTCCTAACATCCAATCTAAGCCTCCTCTGGTGCAATTTGAGGTCATTTCCTCTTGTCCTGTCACTTGTTATTTGTGAGAAGCCCTTCCCTCATGCACTAGGACAGGTCATCTTGTTAAAAAAGAAAACGGGGTTGGTCAAGCAGGACCTGCCTTTCATAAAGCCCAGACTGACAGGCCTGTAGCTCCCCAGATCCTCCTTCTGGCCCTTCTGGTAGATGGGTGTCACATTTGCAAGCCTCCAGTCACCTGGGACCTCCCCAGTGAGCCAGGACTGCTGGGAAATGATGGAGAGTGGCTTAGTGAGCCCGTCCATGAAGTCCTTCAGTCCTCTTGGGCGGATCCCATCCAGCCCCATAGACCTGTGCGTGTCTAAGCGATGTAGCAGATCTCTGACCATTTCCCCTTGGATTATGGAGGTTTCATTCTGCTCCCTGTTCCTGTTTTCCAGCTCAGGGGGCTGAGTAGCCAGAGATACAACCGGTCTTGTTATTAAAGAGTGTGGTAAAGAAGGCATTAAGCACCTCAGCTTTTCCTCATCCTTTGTCCTTATATTCCTCCCTGCATCCAGTAAAGGATGGAGATTCTCCTAAGCCCTCCTTTTGTTGCATTTATAGAAACATTTCTAATTGTGTTTTATGGCAGTAGCCAGATTAGGTTCTTGTTGGACTCTGGCCCTTCTAATTTTCTCCCTGCATAACCTCACAAAATCCTTGTAGTCCTCCTGAGTTGCCTTCGCCTCCCCTCCAAAGGTCAACTCCCCTGGCTTTTTTTTTCAGCCTTGAGCTCCAGCCAAAGCTCTCTGTTCAATCAGGCCAATCTTCTTCCCCACTGGCTCATCTTCCAGCACATAGGATAGCCTGCTCCTGCACCTTTTACATTTCCTTCTTAAAGCACATCCAGCCTTCCTGGACTCCTTTGTCCTTCAGGACTGCCTCTCAAGGGATTCTGTCAACCAGCCTCCTACACAGGCTGAAGTCTGCCCTCCAGAAGTTCAAGGTGGCAGTTCTCCTAATCTCTGCCTCCTTATTTCTCCATGGATCAAAAACCCTAGTCACTGTGCCCAATGCAGCCTCTGACCACATTACCCACCAGTGCTTCCCTGTTCAAACCCAGCAGGTCCAGCAGAGCATCTCCCCTGGTTGATCTCACTTATCAGCTGCATCAGGGAGTTTTCTTCCATGCAGTCCAGGAACCTCCTAGACCGCTTCCTGCCTGCTGTATTGTATTTCCAGCAGACATCTAGTCAGTTGAAGTCCCCCATGACAACAAGGTCTAGTGATTGTGAGACTTCTCCCAGCTGCTTACAGAGTATTTTGTCTGCCCTCTCTTCATCCTGGTTGGGTGGTCTATAACAGACTCCCACCAGGATAGCTGCCTAGTTGGTAATGCTATTTAAGATAAAGCACCATTTGCCTTTGAAACTTCTCACAAACCAAGATTCACATTTTATGAGGAATCCCACTGAGCAAATAAAAGTCCTCCATGCTCAGAGAAAACATAACATGCAAAATTTCAAGTCCACCCCTTAATAAGGCAGTACAAAGTTTACATATCAATAACTGGAACTTTTGCTAGATAAAACTTATTCTAATAGGATCAAGGGGGAATAAAAGCAAATAACACTTCTATGAGGGCACTGGACTTCAACTTATGGTTTGCATCATGCTATATGTTCTATGTGGCAAAGAATATAAGGTGTACAAAGATTTCTACTAGCTGAGGAATCTGAAGACATTTAACATGAAAACCAGCATTATTGTGCTTCTGCACACCAAGGCAGATATTGAACAAAAAAAAAGTGTTACAAGGGCTTTTTACTATGCAAAGCAGATCACCAGTACAAAACTAACAACCAGCTATTCCCAGTATTGTTCGAAGACCAGCTTAAACCAGCAGGCTCTACAGCAGCATACTTCATCCCCCTCACCTTATTTACAAAAGAAAGGCTGCTTGCTGTACCAATTACCTCAGTAAAACACAGCTAAGGTTTCTGAAGAACTTACCATTGATTTCGAAAGGGAACAAGCTGCCACTTTTGTTCAGCTTCTCAGATGAGTACTGAAATCAATCAGAAAAAAAAAGTTTTAACTGTGGAAAGAGTCAGCATTCACTTCAAGGAAACTGCATGCAGTTTTTAGTTTTCCTATATGTGCACTTAACAATGCCTTTAAAAAGATGGGGTTTTCCAATGTATCTTGAAGAAATTCCTGAACAGCTGATCTTTATAAAAAAAGCCTCTGGCATCTAATTATTTATAATGTTTTCTGATATACTGCTAAGTATCAAACTGTTTCAAGAGTTATAACATTAGCCCATGTGAATAAACTGGAAAATTAAGAGTGATAATTCATCCTTAATGAAAAAGCTTTGATCCAATTCTCATTTCAGGAGAGAGGAAATTACAATCTGGCAGTTGGGTTTCCATTTTCAATCTTAAGGCTAGAAGGCAAAACACTTCATCTTCCACTAAGAGACAGGAATAGCTTTATCTAAATTAAATATACAATCTCTTGAGGTTCACCACCTTGAATACTTCCAATCAGGCTTTATTAGTATTTTACATTCTTATAATCAATGCAGCGACATGTTTTTTTATTTCTTCAAAGTAAAAAAGCCATTGAAAAAAATCTTTCCTATCCCCAAAACATCTTTTGTAGACTGACTGCTTTTTAAATGTCAGCTTATTGGTGGTGGTTCCCTACTCAGAAACAACATAATAGCCATGCTTAAAACAAGGTTTGTGTATAAAAGCCTTCCATTAAGCTTTATCAGTAGCATCTTCACAGTAAGACAAGTGTGTAACTAATTTTACCTTAAAAATATTACTACAAAGGCATTCTTAATGGTCTAGATTTCTCAGACAAAGCATAGAGCTTGCAATCCAGCCCCCTATAAAGGAGCTATAAATAAGTGGCTCATAGCTCCATCAGCCCAAGGGTCATTATTTACTCCCCCACCACCACCTCAGGATGGAGAGGAAGATTGCTTTAAAAAAGAGCAACACAGTTTATGTGAACATTGTTCTTTGTGTGTAGCCAAAGATGATAGCATTGTACATACGCTTCCTTTCCAGATACAAAGTCAATTTTTAAACAAACATCCTTGGGCTACAAAGGTTTTTCTTTTTTCTGTACAGCAGTGCATAGTGCTAGTGACAACTTTATATCCTTGAGCCCCACGGAGACAAACATTGAGCTGTGGTAATATTCTCTTGGTCTTATTGTTTTAGAGGTAGGAAATAACAGAACAGATGAAAGGATAGGACAGCAATGAGGTTTTTAATCTTATTTTTTATCAGCATCTGCATATGAGACAAACCATTTCATTTTTACTTTGCATTTGCATCTGTAGATGCATTTATAACCTCCTTTTAAAGAAGCTACTTTAAGTTAATAGCAGAACACCGAGTTTAAATCTCCATTGAATTTGCTGTTAATTAGTTCAATTCAAACCATTTGAAGTCTGCAACTTGCCAGTTTTATAGTAGTATTCACATCTTAAAAGCCAGTATCCATCGTTTACTCTAATCAGGTACCAGCTTCATGTGAAACACAGGAGCACATTAAGGTAACAGTAGCTACATTTCAGCTGTCTCTGAAGGGGAAATGGACAAATTAGAGACTTAAAGATAAGGTCTTCCAACAAATTCTTCCTTTCCAGCTTTCCCCAAATGAAAGGCAAAACCAACATATTCAACTATCAGATAGTAGCTAAGGAAAATGTGGTTTTGGAATAAAATTCTGTGTCAAAAAGTCTTATAGCTAATTTATCCTGAACCAGATGAAAAGGGCAGAAAGATGGCTTACTAGCGAAATAGTTAGGGATGTTTAAAAGACTATTCACCCAGGCCAAGATATTCAATGCTTACAAGGAACAGAACCCCATGTACAATCCTTTGCGGCAGTTCATACTTAGTTTTTACAATTTTCAGCCAAATGCATCTTTAACAAGGTTCTCTTCATGTATGTCCAACTTATTTGATTACCTGCACTTTTACCACCTTAAAAAGCCTTGTCCATCAGGTAGACATTAAACCACTTTGACAGCTGCAGAGCACTGAAAGCATTTTTCAGGGGTAACGTGGAAAAAGTGAGATCACATACACACAGACTATTTGTCCTCCAGAGAACTTCAGTGTTCTCTAACTCAGACAGCAACCTTGTCTTTGCAGCTATTTCTGACCAGGTTCTGGAGAAGTCAGTGCTCAGTTCCATGACAAAGCAGACATACTTCCTCTGCAGCTCGGGATCATTTATACAGAATCCTGCTAAGTCACAAAAAAATTCTTTGCTAATTCTTTGGAGATTCAGACCAAAAACCTTAAGAACATCACATGTGACATCACATGCTGAAAGGGAGAGTAAGCTGCACTATTTCCAGTAAAAGCTCAAGGCACTGAAATAAGGGTTGAGTGACTAAGAGGACAGCAAGTAACAAATCTCCTTTACAATATATGCTTGGCTTTCTGTAACTGAAACTAAAATACTTAGAAACAGTGTCTGCTGGTGTATTTTAACGATGTCTGGAAGTCCAAACTTGAGTAGACTGTCGGCTGTAAATTCTTTATAGGAGGGAGGATTATTTTATCTATACAGCACATGGCACAAGTCCCACTAGACATTACTCTAACAGGGCACTGAACCAGTTTATCAGCTCTCCTGGGCTGGCCACACTCTACCCTCCCCCATTCATTCCCTTTGTGCTATGATCTACCTGAAGCTTCCTCAATGAAGACTTTCTTTTATGACTGTGCTTGAAAAGAGATTGCAATTGCTAAGAACCTTGACAGGAAAGTCTGCTACCCTCTGTGTGAAGGAAATCTTCCTTAGAATAAGGCCAAATTATTCAACAAGGTCACCTTCCTGAAGAGGAAACACATCCATCTTGCAACTACTGCTTTTTGAATAGATGTTAAAACATCCACCAAGATCTCATGCCTCTGGAGAATTTATTAAGGAAATAATGGCACGTTTTAAGATAGACACACAAAACAATGAAACTACAAGTTTCACCTGACATTAGAATTGTTTGCTTCATGCCAAGAAGTGGATCTACTTTGAAATGCTTATTCACAAATAGAACCTCTTTAGTTGGAGAGACTATGCTCAAAAGGAAAGAAAACGTGTGGTTACAACATTTAGAACAAGGCTGCAAGTTTCAGTCAGTTTTCTGAGTCTTAACAGCTGTTCTTTCATTAAAATATTCACTTGAAAAGACACCTAGTCTGAACTGAGTAAGTGGAAGAGCCGTGCAAGTGAGGCTGACAACGAATTTTAATTTACATCACTAATTTTAAGTGTTCTTTGCTAGCAGAAGCCAACGGTAACAAAAATAATTCTGGCTATTCTTCTACACTCCAATGTACTGCATTAAAGAACTTCATAGCCTGTGCTATCCCTCATTATTCTCAGAATGACAACTTCTTCATACTTTTAAAATTAAAGGCTTTAATCTCAAGGCCTTTTTTTCCAGTTTCCAAGTATATTTGAGTTCCTCCAATTTATCAGCATCCTTTCCAAACCACAAGGAAGCCATTGTTTGTCATTCAAATACTAATTTAACCACCACCATACAGATGTGACTCAGTTTGAATAGGCCATACCAGACCTCCATTTCTCTACCAAATATCCTCCAAAAATGACTGGCTATGAAATAGTGAGAAGGAACATTTTGACCTTTTCTCAGGATGTAAAGAAATGATTAAGTCAAGTCTTCTGACCAGTGGCTTGTCCTCTGAGGAAGCCAGTCTAATTCTACATCTTTCAACACAAATAAGCCTCAAAAATTAAAAATAATGAAACCCCACATGCCTGTAAGGGGTTTTATTGCAAAACTTGTTCCTTTCACAAATCCTTGTCTGGCAGTGCTCATGTTTCCTTCTTAATGCTGCACCTTGAAGTCTTACAGCTCACATGCTGTTACTTCACAAACCAACATGAGAGTCTATATATGAATATGAAAAAGGTACAAGTTTAGTCAGAATATACAGAAAAATCCAAGACTTTTGAGCTCTGTGAAAGTTTTGAGAGTTCAAGGGAATAGGAGACCAACTATTTGATTTAATGCTGCTGTCAACTCATAAAAGCCACAATGTGCTCACAGAACTTCTCTGTCTTGTGAGGTAGAGTTGAGCAACCAGGGAGGGACACCACCTTGTGAGCTACAGTACCCAAATTGAGGAAAAGACCTTGGGACAACCTGCCTGCTTCTAGAGCAGGTCACTCAGTCATTTTCCTGAAGGCAGGTGCAGGACAAGGCTGTACCACATAACTGAGCATGCACTGGCTGAATTACACCAGCCTGGAAAATTAGCATGTTATTTAACAGAGCAGTAAAAAGCTGCAGCCAGTATTTTACAACATAAAAGAGAGGTACTTGGTCACCACACAGCTTACACAAATGAAAAAGTGTACTATGTCCTACACATGTTGTCTTTATGCCCAGTTCGGCTGCACAGTAAATAGCTTTGAAAGAGCTATTCTTTTTTCTTTTATAACCCTCATTCGTGAGCTGTATTACAGAATAGCTTTTCCCCAGCTATTTTATCTACTTGTGCCAAGACATTTGAGCAGATGCACTGCAAAAGGTATCACAAAACTGATAAAGTTTAACTACATTAACCCAGGCAAGAAAAGTTGCGTCTTAATCCTCAATCAGCTCACAATGAGGTTCACCACATGGTGTCACAGAACTTTGTGCCAGCACAAGTAACAAAGGGTGCAGGCAAGATCACATCAGAATTGCTCTAAACTGCTGCTACTATTAGAAAAAACTACAGCATTAACCCAAACTTCTTGCCAAAAAGCCTAAATGTGCTAGCACTGATACGACACCACTAGCAGCAGTCTTTTTCCCTTAGTGAAATTTAGCAATTGCCTTCACGAGTGGAAAAAGCACTTTTTATCATCTTAAGTTCACATTTTAGTCAGGAAGCCATCATTTGCTTCCATGAATCCTTTTTAGTAGGGAGCAACCTACTTGCACACTTTTATTTACACTTGCTTCTCTATTTCCACACCTCACTATGCAATTTCCACACTTTTTCAGGGTGCCATTGTGTACAAACAGAACCTGTTCCTGGCCTCAGAACCTATTTTCTCAGAACTTATTTTAGTAAGAACTAAAGCACTTACAAAACCAATTACTTGACAGATAAAAGGAGGAGAAGAACAGGAGAAGGGCAAGGATGAAACAACTGATGAGACATCATGTGCCATTTTCCGCTTCACTTGTTCTTTTTCATGCCTTATTTTAAGTCCAGATAAGGACAGGAATAAAAAACAACCAACCTCCAACACATTACAGTATGCCAACACACTCCTGTACAGACTGCACACAGTATAAAAGCAGTAATATCTCCTTCTCTGCTATTCCAGGTCTGCGGTCCAAAACCTACAGCGACTATTGGTAAAAAGACAGTTCAGTTTCCAAATATATGCAAACTTCAGCACCTCAAAAACTAGAAATTACAAGGTGCCACCACATTTAGTTACAAACACTGCTATTGGCTACAGGTCATCACTGCCTTACACTTAGGCCCCAGAATTTATTTAAATGATGACTTTGCCAGTTCACAGATACAGCAGATGCTCCTACAAACTGCATGTCCCAAATGCTTCATCAAACCAGACAAAATAAATGCAAGCTAAGTAAGCACTTCTCCTGAGAGCTAATACCATTTCAAGAACTTAACTCTGTCTTTCAAGAATAGCACATATTTAAGGGGAAAGCAAAATACAAGTAAAAACAATTATTAGAAGAACTCTAAACACACCTGCTACAGTTTTGAAAATAAAACCACTTGATTAATGTCTACTGTTAGAAATCCTTACTGGACAAGGAACTGGATACATGAGAATTGCAGGTGTTTGTGCACACACTCCGCCACATTCAAGATATGCTTCACCTGCTTTGGGCTCGTGAAATAAATAAGGAAGCAATTCAGCTGTTTAAGTTACAACAGAGAGAATTTTAAAGTAACTGACATACTTCAGGTCCAATATTTGCATTATTTTTTTTTTAAAGTAACAGAACTAGAGTTAAACAACACCTTGACATTTAGTCAAATTAAGTTTTTTTTGTGTCTCACTGGAAGATTAAAGTTTGACCTACAGAAGGGTGCCATTGTAACTAAAGTCAGTAAAACAAAATTAGTGCATTCCATACAGAACATGGTATCGGGGTTCTCAGGTAGGCACCTGAAATTGACAAGAGACTGTTCTGCATTACTCACTCTGGAGTAGATATTTCATTCACAAATGAGAGGTGAAGAGAATAGATTCCTTCATGCCTGAATTGCATGCTTGAACCACACTATGTACCCAGAGATTAAAACAGCAAGAATACCACCATAAACTACAAAGTTTTTCAGAGCACCAGGCATCTGAGACACTGAAGAAGCAAGGATCCACTCTACTAGCATCAACAACAGTCTGGCAGTAACCTTTTAGTTTAACTGTATTTACTTGACGACCTGTTCTCCTTCTGCCCCATGCTGATAGTTACCTATGTGGCAGTCAGGGATTTTTATAAGTAAATGCTCTTGTCAGATATAATGATATCAAGCACCTAGTTATATGACAACCCATACAAATACTTGTGGGTTTTGTTAGCAAAAAAAGGAATTCTGAGAAGCTTTGATAAGTCTTTTCAGTCTTTAGAACACTATTTCATGAAGAGAACTGGCGTTTTGCTATTTAAAATGAAGTAGCAAGGTTAAAAAGAGCATTAAAGCAAAAAAGCATTACTTCAAAAAGGGACTAAACACTGAAGTTCCACTTTTTTTCTCCCCTTACAACTCTCACCCAACCTTGCAAACCAGTCTTGTCTTAAATGCTAAATTCTGGCTGATCTACATTCTTGAATTTGTTATGCAGTTCTGAGTTACTTGGCATTTCACATTTATTTCATGTAATTTTGGTAGATACTTACCAGATTAATATTGTATGTTTTACAGGTCAGATCATCCAAGCTCTGGTTCTGCAGCTTTTCTGTTATTAGTGTTACCATGGTAGTTGTTCCTTTTCCACTGCTCACACGGAAGTGTTGGAGGCTCTTCAGTCTCTTCTTTCAATACTCATGAGCCATTTCTGTTTTGGTCTAGAATCTTGAGATTTATGCTTCCATCTTATTGCCAATGTTTATTTCCAAATGTTGTCAGTGTATCATGTCTGGTTTCCTGTAAAAATGGATTAGAAAAAAGGAAAAAGTCAGAAAAATTCTTGCATACATCATAATTAGTATTGTAATAACACAACTCTTATTTGGACTATTCCTTCATGCAAATATATCACTCTGTGACCAGTGCTGATGGTCTGGCATTTCAGATTACACATCTCTACTCATTAAAGAATACTCCTATTTGAGGTTTCACTGATTAAAGTTTCAAAAAGGAGCTAAGACTCAGTGACAAAGATCAGAGTATCATTTGGCTGTTTCCTACTATTGAACTGGTTCTACCCAGGAGTTTGATCCAAGGCAGAGGGAAAGCTTTCCCCCATCTGAACTACTGAAGCCCAAGCCAGGTATATTAGAGCAGCATACGACACAGGCAGATACCCACCAAACTGTTCTGCATGTTTAACACTATTTGGCATTTTAAAGCACTCTACCATAGTTTTTCATCACTAACCCCTTCTAAGAAAGAAAAGTGGAGCAGTGGGTAACAAACACAATACCCACTTTCCAAACCTTCAGCTACTTTTAATACCTTGCCCTGGGTTTTTTTTCAGGTCTTTTTTTTAAAAGTTACATAATTGTTACCTGTCAGCAAACACCACATCCGTAACCAGGACAGATTCCCATACATATAAAAGTATCACAGACAACAGCTTTGATATCTTTATTCTGTGAGCAGTCATCTAAATCAAAAGCACTAGTTACATCAGCTACCTCTTTTTATCCTAAACATCCTCTACATTTTTTCCCCCCCTCTCTCTAGTGACCTGCATTAACCATTCTTGATTATTTAAGTTGGTTGAGCATATTCAGGGACCACTTATGGAATATAAAGTGAGAAGAGATCCTCACAGAGGTATTTCCAAATTTAAGCATGAGGCTTTGGGAAGGAACATTAATGCTGCTAGGACTGTAAGTTTACTTACATTTTCTAGTTTTAACATCTACAATTTAAAAAAAAAGGCAGAAAATTATTTTCAAATAACATTTCCATAAAATATTGCCTCTTCCACACTACTAATTAGCTGTTTAAATAACGAGCAGTAGCAAGGAAAAAAGGCAACTTGAGGCTATGAGTCAAGTTAAACCCACTTAAAACTAAGATATTAATAGTAGTAATAGTGATGTTAGACTATTTTTTAAACCTGTTGCCTTTAAGTACTCCTCAAATATGATTTTCATCTGCTAACCATGCACTATTCCACATTTGCAGCAGTCTGCTACACAGCAACCTCCTTCAGCCTGAGAGCTGTCCCACAAATATAACTTCTACCCAACTTTTGGCCTTGTTCTTATATCTACTTTTTTTTTTGCTGTAAGAGAGCATGCTTAGAAATGCTCTTCCACCACAAATAATGCTACCCAGATAGCTGGAAATTCAACTGGTCTGTTTTTACTACATGTGTCCTGTCTTTCAGGAAGTCACACAACAACTTCAAATATTTACATCTTGTTCTGAAATTACACCAGATCAACTATTAAAAAAAAACCCAAGTTCATACACTCACTGGTAAAAGCTGCACATACACTGTTCAGTGTGAGCAGTCAAAGCAAAGCATAGCTCCTGAAATACTGAAGCTAAGTTTGAGGGCAAGCATGTGAACACAGCAGTATCTAGAGTAGCACAATCAAACACTGTTGCGTCCCTTTTAAACCTGGTGGAGTTAAAGTAAATCTGGAAATCCAGAATAGAAGTCACACGAAAGGCTGACTGGAGGTCAGAAGTTGCTCCTTTACAGATTGAAAACATACTGAAGAGCTTCATAGCTGGTGCAAAGACTTTCAGATCTATGTTAAGGATGAACATTTCCACATATAAGAGGCTACTACTAAGAATCAGCTGAAAAGTTCAGCGGATGTTTAATTGCTTGTATTTGGAAGGGCCATAGAAGAATTTGTGAGGATTTTTTTCCTCAAGGAAAAAAAATCAAAATCCAATAAAACTACCAAAGATGGGAGAAAAACTGATCTGTAATCAGTCAATTATAGTTTTACTTTGCTTAGTACTTCAAATCTTCAAATGCTTCACTGCAATTTTAAGTCAGCTTAATACAAGCTAAAATAAGGAGAGACTAGACAGAATGATATTAGACTTTATTTAGTGAACCAACTGAATCAAAGGATAAAGTGAAAGCAAATGAAATCACAGAAGCATGGCACTTTCAGAACCATGCTGAATTGTAGTTATCCACATTCATAAATCCTACCAGCTACTGAAAGCAATACTTGGGCACTGCAACCACTCAGGCCCTTTCTGACAGCATGGAACCCAATCAGTTCTGAAACACAGGCAATGTGGAAACCTCCCCCCCCACCAAAGTTTCATTTTAGCAACTCACACTTACCAATAATAACTTTTCAAATGGAGACGTGCTCCATTGACAAAGATTTTATTTTTAAGTAGGGGCAGGGATGAAAAGGTGCTGTTGGCCAGAAAAGCCTCCATCCATCTGCTCCCCCTCATGAGGAAATTTCATTTCTCAATATGGAGCACAATTCTAATAGCAAGGGTTGTAGTTCAGATCAGAAGCATGCTTTGGAAGTGAATTCCCTTCTCATACTTCTTAAATGTACTTTACACTAGAAATCTGTTCTTAATGGGCAGTCCTTGTTAAGGATGACACAATGAATGTTTAAGTGGTCAAAACATCACCAACACACTCCTACCACTGAAAGCCATTCTAGGTTGCAGCTTGATGTACCTCAGCTGCCATCACAACTGCCAACACATTCTCTTCTCTGGCTATTTGTGGCCCACAGCATTGTGCCAGCACAAGTGTTTCTGCTCATCACAGAGAACTAGATCAAGGAATTTTTATAGCTTTTGTTTCTGGGAAATGTTGTTTTCCAGCTGGATCAGCTCCCCAGCCTGGTTTGCCATGAACTGGACACAAATGCTTGTGTGGACACATTGTGGGATGCTGACACTGCTTGTCCAAGTACCTGTCAAACTACAGCATCAGGCAAAAAAATAAATACACCACACAAGAAAGCCAGTTGACATCAGCATTTCCTACAGTCAGCCAGGCAGATTCTTCTTTAATTAGAAATTAGGCATCTCCTCCTCAAGTGTGGTTTGAACATGTTTCGCTCCCATCTTCCAATTTGTACTTCTTTGACTGGTCAAACTTACCAGCTGAAAGGGATCTGAAATCACCCCTGCAGCCTCAGCACCTTAACTCGGTGACCAACCTCCTGGTTCACTCTGGTTGAGCTATTTATACTCCACAAGGAATTGCTTCCCTCATCTTTGCTAATTAATATTGGCTGCCAGGAGACAAGAGATTCTTCTAGCTTCACTCAACTGTTGTCATTTTAAAACTTCATTATTACATATTTATAGGCTTTTCATCCCTCAGTACCTCCTAGAGGGAAGCTTCTTACTTAATTGTCCTATTTTTGAGAGTTTAGTTTATTTCAAGACTCTTTGCTATGGTATGTATTTAATGGATCCAGGGAGAGAGTAAGTTGTTTACTTTATGTACTTTTTCCACCATGGTATTTTTCTAGAGTTGGTTAAAGGCAGCCAACTTTATTTTTCAGTCTCTCCTCATCGTACTCTTTATGCTTATCAGGCTGAATCCCTCTCAAACTGCTCAGCACTTCATACTAATTGGATTTTCAGTAATATGAACCATTTGACCATCCTTGTTAGGGCAATGAGGATGCTGCTGAACCTGCATGTTTTCAGCTGCCTCATGGCAGAGATCTTGGCACAATCCAGTCCTGCCCTGGAAGCACAGCCCACAGGCAACACACCTCTGCTGTCACCAAGTCTCCACAGGCAGCAGCAGAGCCAGGCACTACCAGTTCAAACAAGAATATCCTCTAAGCCTTGAGCTAATAACAAAAGCCCTTGGAGCTCCAAGTTGGATGGAGTCCTACAAGATTATGGCCATCTTTCCCTTAGCACACCATCCTTTGTGGAGCCTGATTAGGTAGGATAGTGAGCAAGCTGAGACCTCCAAGACAAACACACACAACAAAAGATGTTACTCAGTCTCTGTCCTGCGAGAGACTTAATCTTCCTACGATCTCCATGAGTTGGGGGGCAGAGGTGAGAGGTGGGGAGGAAGAGAAGCTATTTTTATTGTTGAAAGGTAGACTAATCAAAAGGAATAAATAGGATATAAAAATCAAACTCCAAATGCAAGCCAAAGCTAACACTGCTCACAGCTGGAGAATGAGCCATGATGGAATCAGTATCGCCATTGTCTCTGGTTTAAAGTTCTTTTCTATGCATTCTGAAGGCTGAGAAAAGTAAAGATTCATTATTATATCTCTATAGTACTACTAAAGGAGAGAGGGTTTATTTCTTTAAAAGTTTAGCTACAAGTAGTAATAACTTGTAAAATCTCTGCCAAAATTAGCAGTGGAGATAGAACACAAGTGCTCATGTCACGAATTCTGTATCTTCTCAGTGACATCACTGGTGTCTTTTTTTGGGAAGACTACTAAAAATACAGATTATCCAACCTCCCAGTCAATTAAAGGATGTCAGAGGCTCATTCAATTTGACAAGCTACTTTCAAAGAGATGAAGAGTCCTGATGAAGAACACAAAGCCAATACAAAAAAAAATCTCTCCTTGGCTCTAAGAAAGTAAGGCAGCCAGACTCATTTCCAACCCACTCCTCCTCTGCATCCTGAAGGACAAAATGTTCCAGCAACAGCTCTCGATGGGAAAATTTACATATGTTTGAAACACTTCTAACAATTTCTTCTCTGTTTCTGGAAGTTCTATCTTGGATAACGAAGAAGAGATCACAAGATTTTTAGATGATTTCCCCATAAGACAAATGTAGGTGTTTCTTGGTGATCGCAATTCCATTTTTTTCTGCCTATGGCACTAAAATGACCTGAGAGAACACAGAGGGTTGTTTCTTCTGTTACTTCTCATTATTTCCTACTCTTTGCTCCGAGTACTACATGGAACCCTTATTACCAACAATCCCATACATGCACTTAGGCTACTCCCAGCAGAAGAAAAGGATTAGCTGGAGTCAAAATTCCAATTCGGATAAGTAGGCCCTTTAAAATATTATCTCTGCTTCAGCAAGCCAAAGGAGCTAATCACTCCAGCAGTACTAACTCCAGATCTAGATGATTTTGCTGCTAGACACTAGATGAAAGGTGATGTGATTTTTTGTCTCCTGGCACTTTCTGAAGCATCCAAGAAGCATTTCAAAACTGAAACATCACACAAAACTGATCAAGTTTTAACAGAGCATTGTCTGTCCCATCCCACTTATGCTTGAAGCAACTAAGTTGGAGGACCGGCTTTTCAGAAACTGCTAAGCTAATACTTTATGCCATCTGACAAAAGGCTAAAAGATGTCTAGTTTCTTGCAATGCAAAATTCCAACTTCCAAAAGGGAAGAGAACATTCTATTTCTAAAAGTACACGTTATTTACTACAATGCTAAGAAGTTCACAGGGAGGCTAAGCATTCCTTACAACATAAGTCTATTATTAATAACTTTTAGCCCAGAAAAGTTCTTGATAGCAGGCACTTAAAAAGAGAATTATTTGGACTCTATCCTTTCCAGCACTAATTTGCAGTGTGCCTATTCTGCAAACCTTCCAAAAGTCCATATCAAGTAAAAAAAAGCAGTTTTAATTAGAAAGTTTGCTACAGCTATAAAGTTATCAATCAATGTTTTGGGAGATTGGTACTAAAAGGGGACACCTCAATTTCCAACATATTACACTTCAGGAGTCTTCTCAATGCCATTAACTAGCACCCCTTTATTTTCTGAGGTTCTTTACAAAGTTTTTAAACAGTGCATTAGAATAACAGTTTCTGACCAAAAAGGACAAAGAGGAGAGTTTATAACCCTAGTTTGTATTCTGTAGAAACTGTTTCACAACCATCTAGAAAATTCTCTTTAAATTGTAGTTGTTCTCCCTGAAGAGCTCAGGTGTGACAAAACAAAGGCTCAGCACCATACTCTACACATTCTAGAACTCTGAATGAGCAAAAACCAAAGAACCCAGTTCCAACATTTGCAATTTAGAGTTTCTCTAAAAGGACTGAAGACAGATTTTGTGAGCTACAGAACTTCTTCACTTTCTCCATGCAGTGCTTTCATAAGCCAGTTTTTATTAGAAGGAAACTTCAATATTATGAGGTGTTCAAGCTTGGATTCAGGTTGACACAACTCCAGCACAAAACTCCAAAAAGGGACTAGAAAAATAGGCTAGAAGGCATCCTTTACATCATCTGATGGCCACTGGAGACAAGTTTCTCAGATATTCCACAGGCTCTGGAAGCACAAAGAATATCAAGAGCTCAAAACTGTTTGCTGAAGAACATACATCACTTAATGAATGTGCAAGGCAGGACCATAGATCACCATTTTAAGGTTAAAAACTAGGATTTGGGTTGTTAATGTCTCCAGAGATAGACAAGAATAAATATTAGGTCCACTTACCTCAAATGCAGAAAAATAACTCCTGAGCCCAGAATTTCACTGTTTTGACCCTAAAGCATCATCACCAAGACCAACTGGTCACTAAGGCAGCTGAGAAAAAATATAAACTGCTACTAAAATAAGGCTGCATCCTACACACTCACTTCTACTCCATCTCCCACACTTCAGATGCAAGAGCTCCTATGAGAAGGAAGGGAAGCCCCATCCATCACACACAGCCTTTGGATTCCACTTAAAACAGACAGATGATAACGCTGGAAAGAGGTTAAAGGTAATACTTCGGTATTACCTTTGATGCTATGGTTTCCCTGCCTTAGCTGTACAATTCACCCAGCTTGGCCGAGAAATATGTACAAAACAAAGACCTAAAATAATTTAATACATTTTGATTAGAAACAGAGTATTTTACATGATGAACTGTTGTCTGTAATAAATATACCACCTTTTACTTCTCAAGTAACTGTCAGTGGTTTGGCTCTGGTTTTAAACCAAGATGAGAGTCTCCTTTCAGAAAGGAAAAAGAAGGGTGGAGATAGGCAATGTTAAACCTTTGTCAAAGTTTATAAAGTACATTTCTCAAGGCAACAGAAGTGGTGAAGTAAGCTCAAGAGACTTTTTCCAGGTCATACCTAATTAAAGCAGGGAATATATCACTACAGAAAACTAGGGCTAAGAACTCAACTCAGCCAGAGGTTGAAGCATTTTTTTATTGCCAACTCATATCAGTAAGAAGTCAGTCTCCAAGGTTCAAGCCTGTCTTTCAGACCTGAAGACCACCTAATACTCATATCACAGACAAGTCATCCTGCATCTTTTAAAGCATCTGTGTCAGACAGGACAACAGATGAGCTGTGTCTGATGCCGTACAAAAATGCTGCTCCAAGATGCTTATGTTACTTACGCTCTTTCCTAAAATAATCCACCACAATGGCAAGCAAGGATTTCATTAATTTTGCTGAAGAATATTTACATCTACTCTGGAGTTCCATTTGAATGAGCCATCAGCACTGGCCCACAACCAGTCATCTCCCTGCATTTTGAGACTTGGACTCTTTCTCCTCAGCCCTACTGCAGAAAGCCCAAGGCTACGATGTGATACTGAGCAACAGAAGCCTGAGGTACTGAGGCTTGAACACATGAACACCAAGCCCTTGGCTTTTGCCGTAATTACAAACTACGTGAGTTAACAGTCATTATTTCAAGACAACACTACTCAAACCAAGAGCTATTGCCTGTTTAAGCAATTCAGAACAAAACCTAGTGGGCAATCACCACTCTTTTACTGTAACTTCCAGTCTATATTACTAAAATCTCAAAGCTCAGGTCCTACACAAATTACTTTCACCTCCACATACTGCTTTTATAAATATGCTGTTTGAAACCAATTGAAGTATTTACTTCATAGACAAAGCCTCCAGTAAGATGCAAAATTCTGACTCAAATAATAATTTATACTGATAATATTAGTGTTTGGAGAAATCTACCTACCTAGCAGACTTTCACTAAAGCACGTGATCCAGACTGTACAAGACTCATGGGATTTTTTTTTTTATTCTAAGGCTTGAGGAATAAAAAAAAAAAAATACATCAAGACTAGCTGGCCCTACTACTGAGATATTTGCTTCACTCCATCAGCTAGAAAAGGCAGAGGAAAAAACCAAATAATAATGAGTAGTATCACCTACTTTCTCTTAGTGTCTGCCCTTAAAACTGAGAAGTAAAACAGGCACATATGCATACTTTAAAAATACCCAAGGCTGAAAAAAAAAAATAGCACTGACCCTTAACTTGTATGGCAGTGACAACAATGATTACCCCACGCACATACTGCTTCCCTGTGATAGAATGGAATAATATCAGCACTGAAGTACTGCTCTATTACCAAAGCCTATGGGCTTGGAGCTAAGGGATGATACAAATCTCTCCCATACATTCTGCTCCCAAAACACACATAGCTAACAAACCTCCTCCTGTTTGCCTTCAGGTTCATTCTGAGGAGCTTCAGACATCTGGTTGGCTTGTTTAAAATAAAAAGCCCAACTAGTAGGTTTGTTTTTATGATCCCAAGTGTGAAATGTTCTTGCTGGAGGCCTCAGGCCAGGTGAAAACCACTTATGTTAAGATGCTACTTCATGGCATTTCAGAGATCTAATGAGCTATATAACCTGCACACAGGGAAGTCTCTCTTCATTAGCTTGCATACAACTATGGAAATTAAAAATGAGGAACCTATGGTAGTCCAAGTATTTTTCAGTAAATAGTAGAGCTGGTGAACTGCAGATAGCACTAAATTTAGAACTAAAGTTCTGAGCAGTATTCTGTAAATATCCATACATCTCAATGCTTACAGCAACATGAAGCACACTTCTCCAAACTTTACTGTCCTAATTTTTCATACACTGAGTAATGTTTCCTTCTCATGACAAAGTATTATCCCCAATTTAGCAGTTTAAGAAAAGCATGTCTTTGTCTCAAAATTGTAACTCTCCAGAAGATCATTGTGCAGCTATACTGAATGAGCATATGTATGTGTATATCCTTATTTTAGCAGTTCACAAGTACACTGTTTACATATTTTCATATAAAACCCTAAAGCATAAAGAAAGCAAATTACAGGAAGAGTTTACACAACAGTAAAATTCTATGCAGGCTTGCACAAAGTAGTTAAAGCTTGCTGCTACATTATCTGTGTGGAAAGAGCATGGAAATGCATTGAACAGATATGAAATATGGTGTGTAGCTGACAACCAAATTCCATCTCATGGCCCGAACTTGTTCTCTATCATGGCTCACCATCCGTAATTTGCTACTGAAGAAACCCTAATTTCTGGCAGGAGATACCACCTCAAGAGGTGGCACACAAAGATCTCAAGTTTTACAACACCCATCTAGTTACCAGATCCATTAGAATTCAGAAAATAAAACCCAAGTACCACACAGCTTTCAAATAGCAAAAAATTTTGTTTTAAGTAAAGAGATCTTGGTATCACACTACAAATACCAAAACTGAATGGTAGTTTGAAGAATTTCTTGTTATTGCTCTTTGCTTTGCTAAACTACAGCTCCTATCAAGTCAATTATTTGTTGGTTTCCAGCTTCTGTTTTGCACATACCATGAGCTTTGGAATGGTGAAGTCTCTGAAGAGACCTGCACTACATGTGAGCCCTCAGTCCACAAATGCCCCAAGTATAAGCAGACAGACCACAAATTAAAATCCATTAAAATAATAGAATGAAATATGAAGACAAAAGCAATACACATCAATACTGTGTGTGCTTTCAGCATTCAATTCAAACATTACTTCAAGTGTCACCAGGGACATTACTTTTGCCAGACCTATTAAAAGTACTTCAATAAAAATTAGTTCAGCTGAGCTATGCAGCTCTTACTAGTTCACTAGACTATTTCAAAAGCCAGATAACTACTTTGTCTCTATGCAGTCAGCCTTCAGCAGCACAATGAACAGCTGGATTCAGGAAATGCTGTGTTAGAGGTCAAGAAACGAACCAAGGGGTACACACTGCAGTAGGTATTTAGAAAAAGCGTTTGTAACAATTACATCAACTAAAACAAATCCCATGAGACAAAGTTACACCATATAAGAGAACAGAAAAAAAGGTGAACTATTTTAACATACATTAGTATGTTTTTTCTTCAAATACTGGAAGATCACCTTTGCTTGATGGAAAAGCTCAGTATATTCTGTGTACTACTTCAACACTATCTGATGTTCAATGAACGACTCATTACTTCTACAAGGAAATTCTGTGGAAAGATTTAGTTGTCAAAGGGGATTTACAGAAGTCACTAGAACTCCAAATTACAAAGTTTACTTGCAGAGAATGGGCTACGAAGTCTTAATGTAAAGCCATGCCCCTGTATGGGAAGCAAACAGGCACAAGGTGCCAATTAGTACACTACAGACCACGCTTCAGTCAGTATAAGCGGAAATTACTATTTTATTTGAGCACAAAAATGACAGGTGAAAAATGAGTGTTGAGGAAGGCCTTTACTTTTAATCTTCCCTGACTGGGACAGAAATTTAGCAGCTTTGAATGGCAGCAGGTAAGTCACTTGGCAAGTTCAGCACATAATATTCACAGACAGCAACTGTGCAAGGGAGGACGTGACCAAGAGTGTTTGGAAAGGAAATAGGACCTCCCACTTGGGCAGCTACCTTTACAGACGACAGCATTCTGACAAGATCAACTTTGGTAACCAAGCTGAAGGACAAAAACCGTAAAGGTTTATCTGATGAAGTCAACAGTAAGAGATGCAAGTGTGTCCTTTTAGCTCTTCACCTGAAAACTCGGTCTTTCAAACGATCTTTCAATGCCGACAAAAAGTGTACTTCATTTAAGCTTCCTTTAAAACAAGACTCTAAAATTACATCTGGGTTCCTGGCATCTTCACACATGCAAAGATTAAGCACACTCTAGTCTGCATAAAGCAGTAACATCTTTTCTGCTGAAGATCTGAAACAAACGACTGCATTAGGGGAAGTCACTGGCTGAACACCTGGACCCAGGAAGTACTAAAGTGATAAACAAGCTTTTTACAGCTGCAGCCTTTTCTGCAGGTGCAACAGGCATTTACATCATTGCAGTTTGGCTCAGTTCAACAGCTAGTTTAGAACTCAGAAATAGGTTTGGTTTTATTTGATCAGCTTGTGCTCCAGTGAGAAAAGGGCAAAGGGAAGGTCCACCCAAACTAGTTCCAAAGTTTAAGACTATATATTTAACAGGACTATAAAGTTTAATCTCAAGGATACATGGCATTTTGCAACCAACTATGTTAGTAAAGTTTGAGTATCACACTTCATACAGAAAAACCTACCACAACCATGAACACACCTTGAAAGAGCTTTTCTGAACGCAGCTCCCCCATAATCCTATTTAATGTTTGTAAGACTTACAAACAAGTATTAATAACTTAAAGTACACTCAGCACACATTTCACCATCCACATTGCCTTTAACTTCCCAACACCAGGTGATGCTGCCTTACTGTTCTGGTAACTTTCTGTGGGTTCAGAGTGGTCACTGAGGTAATCCCATCTAACAAACATTCAATATCTTTAGGATTATCAGACTTTCTAAACCTCCGCTCAATTTAACACTGCAGCATGATTTCAAAGGACATCTGTCCATCTCCTTAGAGCATCCAGTGGAAAGAATGGTTGGAAGATTAATTATTCCAGCTTGTAGCCAGGCACAATAAAACTTTTAACTACACTCAAATACATCTGTGTGATGAGAATAAACTGCTACATGTGCAGAGACTATAAATAAGGCACTGATAAGAGAAGTCTAAGGGAATTATTGAATGGTCGAGATGTAAAGAAAGTTTACTGGGAGAGGTGCTGGAGAAGAAACAACAAATAGCACTTACAGAACTGTGTCAAACAAACCCAACAGAGAGAGGGCTCAGAGAAATCCATTTCTATGCAGCACAAGGTTCATTATGTGCATCAAGTTCAACAGGGGAGATGATATGAGAACTAAGATTTCAAAGAGAAAATTGCACCTGTAGAGATGTCAACAAACACTTACAAATACAAATCCAAGAAAAATACTCTAAAGAAAAGCTGTTCCAAGTAGTGGAGCTTCTCCTTCAGCACACAGCTTGCAATACAAGAGAAATTTTATCTCAAGAATGGACAGCTTTAAAGAACCCTAACTACAGATGACTTCAGCCACCCTGTAACACCTGGAATTATTTGCAAGGTACTAGATTTAGGCTATTATGTGATATATTTAAATACAGCCAGGACATGGTTAGGGTTTAAAAAAAACAGGACTTGGTTGGGGTTAAAAAAAAAAAAAAAAAAAAAAAAAAAAAAAAAAAACGGGTTTGGAAACACTTTGTGNAAAAAAAAAAAAAAAAAAAAAAAAAAAAAAAACAAAAACACGGTTTGGACATCAGTTTGAGGTTAGGCTTGTCTTTGTTCCACACCTGCCTTCAGAAGAAGGTCAAAATTCCTATCACTGGTCTCCAATTCCCCCACATTCAAACAGAACCTCTGGGAAGAGTGGGAACCCTTTGAGAGCACAAAACAGCTACGAAGAGGTGTGCAGCACCTTCCTGGCTCACTGGGACATCAGTGTAAGAAGGTTTAGGGACAGGGAGGAACCTATGAGCTCACACACCTAAATTTTACAGACTTCTGCTGCTGAGGGGTAAGCAAAGGCTCTACAGCAAATGCAATCCTTGGGGGACAATCATAGCCAGAGAGCAGCTCCCAGTGGTGCGTGGGAGAACACACAGAGCAGGAACCCAGCTCAGTTCCATTTCTGTGCTTCCCATGATCTGCTGCTGGCAGAGGAGGCTTGTTATATGTAGAACAGCAAGAAGGACTGAAAGACAGCCTTAAAATTCTGCATAACTTTGACAAGTTGGAAAACTGTTCTGCAAGTAATAGGATACAAGTGAGTTCTGAAAGGCACACTCAGACAGGATTAAATGAACAAACAGGAAGGCAAGTTCTTCAGAAGAAAACTGTGAGCTAGGTGGGATCAACAGGCTGACCTTGAAATGAGTGTAAAGCTGGTGTACAAAAGTCAAATGTATGGGGATGCATAAACAGGAATATCAGCTCCATGGCACACGAAGCCATTTTTTCACTCCACTCAGCACAAAGCCTCAGCTGCACTACAGACTTGGGCTTTGAGCACCACACTTGAAGCCCAACGTGAACTAACTTGAGAGAACAAGAATCATTAGAGCTGAAAAAAACCCCATGACCTCTCAGGAAGACCTGAATACACAAGTTTTATTTAGGACAAAAACATCACAAGGGTGGAGGGCAGAGACATGGGGAAACAGGAACATTGCAAAGAACAGTTCAAATATTTTGAAAAGATTACTTACTACAGGGGAAGGAATAGCTGTCCCTTATATCCAGGGAGTCAGGCAATAAGCATGACCTGCAGTAAGGAAGATGTCTGGTTTCATATTCAGAATAAGCTTTAATACTGAGGACAGCAAAGCGCTGGACTAAGTAGAAAGAAGAGCTGCTCAGGCTTCTGTTATGAATCACATTAGATGTGCAATACCAGTATGGGGCAGGAGACTCACAACCAGCCTACACCTTTCACAGCCCTACTTTTTTTTTTTTTAATGACAAACTCAGTTTCAAGCCCCTGTAATGTTTTTACTTTTCTTCCTACAGTGCATGTTGAGTTTCAATGAACTAGAAGTTACTTTTCTGATTTTTCAAATTAAAACTTCAAGTTCTGCATAATTAGGTTATGTTATTATTACCAAAAAAAGTCACACCTGCACCATACCTCCTTCACACAGAAATAAACCCCCTTCAATCACCTCCTGTGGTAGCATGCAAGTTTCAGCTATATTGCAGTATCCTGCTGCATCTTTCTTCTGACCAAGAGAAGCCAGAAGCCCATTACTTCAGAAAGACAGGCGTGCTTTGCCTTCTAACAGCCCGGCAGGGTGATGTAATGGCTTTCACTGATGTGGTGTCAAGGCACTGTCACACAAACATGTGCATGCACCTTTTACACCCACTGCCTCAGGCTGGGCTAGAACTTCCTGAGGATGGAAAATGCTGCACACAGCAGCCAAATACTCCAAAATAAAAACTAAGATATGTAGCATTTTACAGATGGGGAGTTGAAGCAAAGAGCACTAGTTACAGCCAGTCAGAGGTCACATTTAAACTGCAAAATCTAAAGTCACTAAAGCACAGAAGAATTAACTCTTAAGAGCTCAAGCATAAACGGCCACCTAAAGAGCATAAAACATGACAAAGTACTATCCTTTTTCATCCCCTGTAATAGTTTGGTACTAGAAGTATTTATCCAGGTACTTTCCTGCTTTATTAAATGACATTCTTCTGATTTGTGAAGCGTGAAAACAGAAGAGCAGCAGAAGTCCACCTTACCCTCCCGCAGTTCAGCAATTTCTTATCCAAATATTGAACCAGAAAGGTCTAGCCAGGATGGGGTGCTAATGGAAGAAAAGGATGAAGTCAGCAGGCACATATGTAGCCAAGCTCAAGAGCACTACTACGCATCCTGAGAAGGGAACAGGCCAAGTACCAGGCTGGAACTGGAACGTGCTGGCCCATGTTCCAGTGCCAGCAGAATCTCCCCAAACCAGCAAACTCCCCTGCTGTCCCTTAACCTCTGGTAGCCTCCTACAATAGGCAGTAGCACTTCAGTTCAGCCTCCAACTTACTCACACTTCTCAAATTCATCAAGGTTCAACTTTGTTGTTTCATTTCATTGCTTTTAAGAAATGAAAAGATGAAGTGTTGGGTACTTGTTCCTTTCCCCCTTCCCACTACAAGAAATACATGTTGTACTTTAGCCAATTCATGTAAGTAGTTCTTGAATGCTGTTTTCATTACCCCTCTCTCCTCTCACTTACTAAATACTGCATCAAATTATGCTCTGAAGCACAGCAGCAGTCTTGAGGCATGCTCACACACCACTACCCTCTATTCCAACAGATAGCAATGAATTATTTGGCACTACAATCACATTGGGATAAATGGGCAAAGAAGTTCCTTTTTTTTTTTTAAACTAGCATTGTAATTTTAACTGTCAGTTCATCAAAAACACTATACAAACATACAAATAGGTCTCAGGTATCTAAATGGAGACCAGCACTTAAAAAAAAAAATCAATAAACCACACCCTCAAACAGTCCCTAGATCAGAAGTTTCCTACGTTATGAAAATAAAACAAGATACAAAAATCACCTGCAACCTCAATGGCCATTTACACATTGACTAATAAATGCTGAGCTGCAGAAGGCAGAACCTCAGATCCAGACCCATCCTGCCTTAACTCTGTTCCCACAATTCTGTTTTATAACCTATATCACACCTGAGGCTCCAAACTTTAACCTCTTCCATATTCTGCACACCACTTTTGTGCAGTGGAAGCTGATAAAGCCACAGGGTTTGACAGATCCAAATGAAACACAGCTTTTGTCACTTGCACCTTTCCTTTAACACGATAAACTTTCATCTCTCTAAAAACAAAGGAGGTCAGATCAACAGAAACCTTGAAGTAGAACAAAAGAAGTGTATTTTTCATTGGGAAAGCAGGGGGAGTTAAAGGAAAAAATCTTTAAAACAAGAATTTTCATTATAAACAAACTTTTGAGGGTAGAATAAAGAACAAAAATATCATACAGTGTCCAGTCATAACTGTATGAGATGGATGAACACTTTACTAAGACAAAATCTAAAGCCACAGTTAAGAAGGCGAAACATAACACATGTGCACAGCACTGAAGGAATGATTTAGAACCACTGACATCAACACAAGCTGTGCAGAGCAAAAATTAAACGTGCTGCAATAATAATCTGAACTGCCCAATTAGGTTAAAAAATACATTTACCCAACAAATTAAAAAACCTCCCAAACCCCTCGAAGGCATTAATGCTGTTCACAATGTTATTTGAGATGCAAATTAGGGACCTAAAGTTAATATAACACCAACAGAAGTTTCTATTATTCCTATTCGTGGCTCAAGGAGAGGTGACAGTAGAAGAGAAGCTACAGCCCTGTTATGTGAGGTCTTATTAGGACAGTAAAGGTTTTCCTTCATTTTTAATACCTTCACTTTAATGTAGAAATGGGCAAGTTAAGAATGTGATCTTTCATAACTCAAGACAACTCAAGTGAATTAACAAACAGCAAGTCAGTTGTCAAGGCTGGCTGGATGAGGGGAGTCCTAAGGAGAAACAAGTATTCCTTTAAAAAAATGGAATTCAGATCCTGTCTTCCAGCATCCCAGATCTCAGGCTGAAGCACAGAAGTAAAGGTATAGACAGTGGTGCTGCAGTTATTTCTTCAACTATTTCCTGTACCAGCTGGGTTCCAATTTTGAAGCTCAGCAAATGCAGAAACAGCTTTCTTCCATCTCAAATGCCCTCCCCACAATGACGTGCAGGTCTTGGTACACAGAGTCAGTTTTGCAAATGACACTTCTAATGACAGCTCTAGGCAAAATACTGTTTGATTTCACACCCTTGGCTCTATCTATACAGACAGACCCACACACACTGAAGAGCAGTTGCCATCACTGGCACTGGATGTCCCAAGCTCTAGGCCTGATACATCATTGACAGAATTCTCCCCAGTGCCTTCCTACAGTTTAATTTTCACTTAAAGCAATGTTGTCATATCAGGTTCAGAGCAATGTTGTTAACATCAGGTGATCAGAACCCTTTATCTTACTGTTAAACACCCAACATGCAAAACATGGCAGCTGCATTTCACCAAAATACTCTCAAGTTCAAACAGCAGAAAGCCAGTTATACTCATTTTGTTTTTACAACTCAGAAGATATCCTAACTTCCTATTACCTTAAAGCATAATATTCAACTGCTTGCTGAAAAAACAGTGCTGTCAGTAAACTGAGAGCCATAACCCAGATAGTGTATTTAGTAACAACCCTGCCTACTTCCTCCCCTCAACCTAAAAATTAGCAGAAACACGGCCTTCAATAGTTATTTACGCCCACTGCAAAGCATTAGCAGTTAGCTGAGCAGCTTCTTGCCAGCTTGCTAATGATATTATTCCCCAAAATGACAAAAAAAAAGCCAAAACAGCACCAAATGTAGAAAGGACTATGCTAAGAGTTGACAGTTACCTTGCTTTCAGGTTTCTCTATCCTTAACAGTACCAAAATACCCAGTTGGATCATCACAAAAAAATTTGCAGAGCAGCCTAGAAAGGAGTTGAAAATATATCACTTCCCCTCCCCATTTTTTTTTTCAGAACTCCTCTTGAGTGAGAAGAAAATTCTTAAAGAAAATAATTTTCTGAAAATATGACTGTCTCAATCCCCCTAACAGTGTTTACAGTTGAGAGAAACCAACAAAGTGAAGGTGGTTTTTTTTAAACAGACTCATCAACAGATTGCAGTACTTCAGTGCTACGATCTCGTTAAGGACACAAACTTTATGACAACGAAAAAGCACACTGTCCATGTAAATGACTCCCTCACAGGTGTAGAGTCAAGAAATTAAAACTTACCTAGCAAGAAAGTATCAGACTCTACACTGACTTCAACTACCTGTATTTCTAGGATGAATTTCTTCCCTAACATTGAACAGGGCTTCCTTCTGCTGATTAGCCCTTCCTTCAGGAGTGCTCATAAAGCCCTCCACAGGTTTTTGTGAGTAGTTTCACCCCCACAGTAAGATTATGTTACTTACAATATCTAAAGTAAAAGTTGCAGATAATTCCACAATGCACAGGAATCCCTTCCATTTAAAGTACAGTACTTGCAAAATCACTCTTACCTGACTATCAGATCTCAAAAAAAAAATCAAAAAACAGTTCAAGAAGTTTATTTCACAAAAATAAAAATTACAGTTTAAAGCAAGCAAAGTTTTGCTTAAAAAGAAAGCACAGAACTTGTGAGCTTGCAGAGGAGAGAAGCTCACTGTTGCCAAAATACAAAATTTCTGTTTATATTATGACCATCAACATACACAGAAAGAAATGTAAATCATAACATAAATACTAATATTTTCCACTAAAGGCTTAAGGATACTTGTTACTAGTAGTTAAGACAACTCAAAACAGAACCAGAGAGGACAAATTCTTAGAACAAAACTCAAAGCCAGCATCAAAAAAGTGGAGGAGCAAGGAAAGAATTGTGTTTGGAAAGTTTTAAGTACACCATGATTCCAAAGGGAATAATCTATCAAACCACAGGAGGTGACTAGAACTGCCATCATCACTGCTAACACAAAGGAATGTAGATTGGGGGCAGGCAACAGAGGAAGGGGGAGAAAGCACAGAGAAGGGAAAAGGAGAATGAACTAAAAAAGGGAGCCACAGTAATGGCTACCAGACTTTCAAAGAATTCCTAAAGGAAAGAATAAATCCTTCAAGGTTTTGTTTTAAATAAAGCAATCCATGCAATAAATTGCAGTCTTCTCAGTACAGTCAGGCTTTCAGTTTATCTGCCCACCATATTTTCATAAATATAGTTTTACACCTCTACTAAACTTCCAAAGCTTAACACAATAGTCACAAATATAAATATTTCTTCTTTCAGCCTCCTCATTCTTCTGAATCATAGTACTCTGCAGAAAAACAGCTTTTCAAAAGGAAATAGGGAAGTTTAACCATCCTGAATTTAAAACATCCCTTTACAATTATTTAACCAACTCCAATCCCCTAGTTAAAGAGACAATAACTATGGGTTACGCACTGGCAGGTAAAGGCCGCTAGAGGACTGCCAGATGACCACAGGAACATCCCAAAAGGGTATCATATCATTACGGGCTGATCTTGCAGATCACTATTTTGAGTTTATGTCTAATAGGCAGCATTTACTTCCATATGAAGAAGAGTAGCATCTTGCTACTGATGCAAAATAATAGGGCTCATTAAAAATAGACATGTTAACATGAACAGTATTTCACAGAAATTTAAAACGAGTGAGTAGTAAACCCATTTTCTAGTTCAGAGTTCCACCAGCCTATGTAGAGCTACTTGAAATGTATGTTTGAGTCTCCTGGCTCTGAGTGCAATTCTTCCAGGAGTTTTTGGAAGCTCAGTAACTGTAAGGATACAAGTTCTTTGGGCTTGAACAAGTACACTGCACCGCCAATAAAACCAGATCAAGTAACAAGCTTCATCAGGGAAGTTTTTGCTACTCAGCAAACATTGTGCTCCACATTTCATAAGCACGACTCGAAGCAAGCAGACCATTCACCATTAAAACACACCCAGAAACATTTCAGCTTGCCACAAAAAGATACAAACTTACTGGTTCTTGCCAAAAGTGGCAAATTTTTCTGACAAAAATATTTTCTGTCAGTCAGGCAAATGATCGGGAGGCAATGCTCTAATAAACAGTAAAGGCTCTAATAACTGTTCTCAGAAGCTAATTTTAATGTAAGCACAGCGAACCAGAAAATGGATTTGACCAGCTGGCTCAACTCATCTGCAGGCCTAGGACTTGGCACTCATGGTGAAAGCCAGGGGCTTAATGGGTCAGAACCACCCAGCCCCTCTCAACCCTGCAACCCCAAAGTTGAGGTGCTGCTCCAAAGCTTCTGAATGCTGGGATGGGGATGTCATTCCCTAAAGGGGAAAACGCCTGAACTTTTCCATCCCAACCCCAGGAGTTCGGATCCCTGAACACCAATCCTGAGAAGCCTCCACAACGCGTAGCTGCTCTATCTCACAGAACCTAAAGAGACCTCCTGAAATAGCATCCCGAATTTCAACCACACATTTCTATCCAGCCTTCCAGCAGGCCAGAAGACATTTAATAAGCCAAATAACCACAACAAAGCCATGTTACTGCCCTCAGAAAAGCTGGGCTAACACAAAGAGCCCATTCACTCGCCCACTGAGCCCAACTGGTCGTTACACTTCGGGGCCATAAACTAGAAATCAACTTTACTATTGCAGAGGGGAGAGGAGGGAAGAAAATAACCACCGCTTCCACCCAGGAATCATTATGGAAGGCAGCTATTGCGGAAAAACGTGCACCTCCTCAGAGCTAACTCTATCCTTGAGCCAGACAAGGGGGAATCGCCTCAAAATCGCCGGGGTACGTGCCTGCAAACATGTGTTTGCAGGGCAGCGGCACAAAGGAATGTCCGAGCCCCGCCGGGGCCGGGCACCTTCCCTTCCCCGCACGGCCGGGCCAGGCCAGGGCCTGGGGAGACACGGCAGGGCCGCGCAGCCGGCCCGGAGCCCACCCCAGCAGCGCCTATTAACGCTAATAACTTAATTTATGGGGGCTGAGAGCTTTTTGCCTCCCGGCGGGCCCGCCGCCTCCAGCTCTGAGCGAGCGCACGGCAGCAGCCCCGGCGGTGCGGGGGGAGCGCGGCCCGGGCCGAGCACCGACAATAACAACAAAATGCACAATATCCACACCGCTTTACCTATCTGTCGAGGTAACTGGGGGGATGAGCAGCCTGCAGCCCTGCGGCAGCAGGAGGTGCCGCTGCGGGGAAGCGCAGCCTCGGGGTGACACCCCCGCCCCGCAGGGTCCCCCGGGCCACGCTCGCTGCCCCGCCCGCCCGGAGCGGCGCGGAGCCCACGGCCTCCTGAGCTCCGCGAAGGGGTCCGAGGATGGCCGGGCCGCCTCCCCTCTGCCCCGCACTGCCTGCGGGCCGCCAGCGGGGCTGTTGCCTGTCCGGCTGCTGCCTGCAGGGCTGTTATTACCTGTCCGGCTGTTGCCTGCAGGGCTGTTACCTGTTACCCGCCTGACTGCTGTTCCCTGCCGACCGCGCTCGTTGCCCCGCCCGCCCCGTGCCCCCCACAGCTGCCGCCGGTACCTGCGCGGCCGCGCCGCCTCCCCCGCGCGTATGGACCGGGGTGCTCAATGGCAACCGAACAAAACACCGCCGGCCACGCCCCCTCCACCGCCCGCCCGCGCCCATTGGCCTCACCGCCCGCCCGCCGAACCTTGACCCGCTCTACCATTGGCCGGCGGCGGGCGCGGCCCCGCCTACAAAGGGGCGGGGGGCGGGCGCTGCCCCAGTCACGGCAGGGACGCGCAGCTGTGGTGCGGGGTGGGGCGGGGAGAGCGCGCCGGACTACAGCCCCCAAGAGGCCTTGCGGTGGGGCATCTCTCTCATTGGCTGGGCAGCGCGCGAGCGGAGGGGCGCGGGGCGCGCGGAGGGGAAGATGCGCTTCGCGCGCGGGGGGTGGTGACGTCATCGCGTGCCCGGATGGAGCCGCAAGGGGGATGCGCACCCTCCTCCTCCTCCTCTTCTTCTGTCTCCTTTTCCTCCTCCTCCTTCTTCTCTTCCTCTTCCTCCTCTTCCCATTTCTCTTCCTCCTCCTGCTGGCTCTTGGAACCCTTTCTGCCTGTGCTGATTTTGCCCCCGGCCTCACTGTGGATGCTGGTGCATGGGAAATTGTAGTTCATCTGCTTCCATGATCCTGTCCGTATCCTTGGCAGGGATTTGGCTCCATCCTTGTAATCAGTTTTTGTTCGCAGAATTCCCCACTGAAAACAGGTTATCCCTGAAGCATTTCATTGCTATATCCTATCCAAACTTAGAATTAATAAGTTGGGGGTTTTCTTTAAGAATGAAGTCATTATAATGTGTTCGCCTTTCACAACCAGGCCGAGGTGCGGCGGGGCCAGGGGTGGCACCCGAGGCTGCCCCCAGAGCCGCCCGGCCTGAGCCGCTGCCGCTGCTCCCGTTCCCTCCCCTGGGGCCGGCGCGTCCCGGCGCTGTGTCCGTGTGCTTACACTGCCCTCTGCTTGCCCGCTCCCTGCTTCCCGTCACACCCGCCGGGAATTCCTCATCGCCCCCCAGAAATGGAGGGCAGAAAGCCACCCAACATCTGCTGCTCACTCCACAAGAAACGTTCCTATGGGAGTTTCTCAGAGTCGGCCGTGAGTCAGCCCGCGAGAGGAAGTGGGATGTGTTTGGACAACAATTACACCGTGCGCTTGTCAGGGCAGAGGCTGCTTTATGTGGGTGCATAATCCTTAACGTCATGAGAAACCAAACCCTGATTTACTGCTGCCCACAGGCCTAACATTAGTGCGGTGCAGGTATTTCTTATTCATGGTAACTGGTAGCGAGCTCTTCTTGTCCCTGTGACAACCATCTGTTGTTTCAGCCTTCTGCAACCTGTTCTTCTGTGTTTGCACATGGAGTTGTATTTCACTCACCTTTCCTTCGACCCACGAGTTTTTCAGCTGAATTTACCTTCTTGCCCTGAGAGATTTTGCTGAATTACGGGACAATGCTGCAATAGATACCCGAGTTAACGTCGCAATGCAGAGTCCAAACCAAAACTGTGTTCCTGGGAAATGCATATTTTGGCTAGCTTACTTTCAGATTTTAACCTTAAGAGACCAGTAAATTAAACCCAGTTTTATTTTAAACAACATTACCAGGTTTTGCTGCTGGTCTTCATCACTGTCCTCCCGTCTTTTGCACTCTGTACAACCCCACAATACTTTTTTCACATAGTTTTCCAAGATTCCTCTCCCTGATTATACAATGAATATTTAAATCAGTGTTCTAGTTCTCTGTAAGATCAACACATACCTCTCTTCAGAAAGATCTTGCAAGCGATTACAGGAACACAGAAGAAAGTACACAGCTTTCTCCCATCGCTCAGCCCTGGCTCTTGAAATGCTTTGTGATTATGCTCATTTTGCTCCTGGCCTTGTTGTGGATTCTGGTGCATGGGAAATTGTAGTTCATCTGCTTCCATGATCCTGTCCGTATCCTTGGCAGGGATTTGGCTCCATCCTGTTATCAGTTTTTGTTTGCAGAATTCCCCATTGAAAACAAGTTATCCCTGAAGCATTTAATTGCTAAATCCTTATCCAAATTTAGAAATAACTTTTTTTTTTAAATGAAGTCATGATATAATTTGTCTTTTACAACTATTATAAGTATTCCACTGGATTAGAGCAGCTCAGGGGTGAGATTTTGACGTAAAACTGGTTTTCCTTTACCTATGACTTCGGCCATTTCCATAGTTTTCAAGCATTAGTGTTTCCATGATACTTTCCTCCAGACTCCTATACTATTTCTGTTTCAAGCAGGGTAAAACCAGAGGGAACTTTGTGTATCTGAAACTGAAGTTTCTTGGTTGCAACTGTTCAGTCACAGCCGTGGCTGCAGCGTTCGGGGAGGCACGTGAAACAGGCACAGCTGCACTTCCCCAGCAGCCAGTGCTGCTGCTCTCAGCTTCCACAGGCTGGGTATTTCCATCTAGGGCAAAACTTTGCAGGAATTAAACTATCTTATGCATTAGATAACTCTCTGAACTTCTTTCTCCTCTTCTGTAATGCTCCCCTGAAGTTTCTCCCGATTTCTCACTTTCCATTCTCCTCTCCAACTTTATCTGCTTTTTTCCCGATGTGACAATGGCTCTATACTGGCTTCTTCTGGGATGGAACTGCCTTTATCTCCCTGTAGTCCAAAACCAGGTGGGAAGATGAGCCTTTAACTAGAGATGTTACAGAGGTGGTACCTCCTATGATCCCAAAACTTATCAGATGGGCAAACCACATACAGTGGTCAACAAAAACTACAGGACAGGGTGGGAGACAGGAGTGAGTGATCGTGTCTGAGACAGGGCAGGTGGTAGCTCTAATCAGTGTCATTCAGTATTCAACAGAGTCTTCTTTCATTTTATACCCAAGAGTAAAGCCCTGGCAGGGATCCAGTTTATAATTCAGATCTTGGTAAACACAGAACTAAATTTCCCTCATGACAAGGTTCGATAGTAATTGTCTAGCACTTTAAATATCTAATTACAAACATGCTACCACATGGTAAAGTGGTCCGTGTCTGTTCACTCAACTGTGTGTCTTCAGGAAGGGCCATCTGTTTCCAACAAAACAGTGAGACACGAATGTAGGCAGGTTTCTAAATTAAAAAGTAAAAAAAGAGAGAGAGGAAAGAAAACAAACTAAAGAGAGACACAAAGCTGTCTTTACAATAAAGCACAAGCTAAAATAAGTGCAATCAGAATGAATCTCAGGAGACAGTTTTCACCTAGGGAACCAATGGATGGCATGGATTCTCTAAGATGTCCTTCTGAGCATTATTTTGTGCACCTAAACGGTTGCATTAAGCATATGGAAGTCTGCACTACAGGATGAGTTTTGTCCATCTTGACCCATGTGTTCCATAAAGAAATAGCAGCTCCTCTAACCTCCTGTCTCCACACCTAGGTCATGGATCCAGGTATTCAAGAAAGGGAGTGTTTTCCCCTCCTTAGAACATGGCAGATAAGCATGAGTGACACTCTGGCGTTGCCTCTCGGGCAAAAACAACAGACAGGCCTTAATGCTACAGGTGTGTGTTACAACTAAGCTGCTGCCCATCTAGGCAAATTACCACCTAAGACCAGGAAGGGAAGCAGAGGAGACTATGCAACTCAGTTCTTTTTTTGTTATTATTTTCATACTGTTTGTAGATAAGGAGCCCAGCAGCTATTTGAGCTAAGGTCATGAAGTGCAAAAATAGTTCAGACACTCTGTAACATGCACAACTGCTCGTAAGGGTCAGATGAGCGTTTCCAACACTACTTCAAACTGATTGCAAAGTGTTTTGCTGTGGACACTGGTTAGATCAACATTAGTAAGCCAAAAGTCAGTGTATTTACCGCATGAAGTGTTCTTTTAACAATTACAGAATTACAGAAGCAAGACAAGTTGGGATAGTAACTTGGGTTGAGATAGCAGGTCTCAGTTGGGATAGCAAGTCTCAGGTAAGTTTACCCCAAATCGTGGTATTTCTCTTCTTGTAGCAATCACTGTTGGCCGTTCATCTGCTTTCCCGTAAAATATATATAGCGGCAAAGGGGCCTTTGTGTTAAAAGACAAAATTATGAAGGCATGTCAGAAAGAGTCCAGATCAAATAAAATCCTTCACTGATCCTGTTTTGCTCAGGGTCACTTTGCACTCTCTCTGAGGAGCAAGGGGGCAATGTGGATTCCATTTCCCAGCCCAGGGAGTCCCCACACAAGGGGGTGAAAAGGGACACTGGACTGACTGGAGTCTGACACAGAGCAGGTACAGGAGACACTGATTGGGTATGGAGTTCACTGTGATGTTCTTCCTGTTTTGAGGGGATGTTTGAGCATGGCTGAGCCTCATCAAAGCTGCTTTTCACACTTCTCCATTCTCTCGGTTGAGCAGTTTCACAGGTTCTGGGCACAAGAGGAAGTTCTGCCACTAATTATATGTATCAGTTGGTGGGTTTAATGTAAACCTTGCTCAGACTGCTCAAATAGATGAAGTTCTTGTATAATGTGCTTTTCCTTACTTACATTCACAAGCTTGCTACAAATGAGATACAGTAGTAAGAATGCTAAATAGGTAAGCTGGAACTGAGAAGCAGAGCAGTGTTCAGCATCAAAATCTGAAACAAGTAGAGGGCTGACGTCCTGCGATATTAGAGTCAGGGGTCTCTCGCATACCACTACAAGCTGGCTAGATATTATGTTCCTTGTGAACTCTTAAAAGGGTTTTGAAAATGTTGAGTTAATCATGACCAGATCAGTTTTTATTGGATTTCATGGAAGGGTGACTCCATCCCGTGCCCCTTAAACACAGCTGACTTTTCCTACACCCAGCCTTTCACCTCCATTACCTGTTATTCCAGCTACACAGTTGCCTGTTTCTTCTTAAATTGAGCCAACTGGCCAGGATATACTTCCTTTTTCAGGGTATGAATTAGCCACCGGATTTCAGAAAGGGCCAATCAAGCTCCATGTGCTGAGCCAGTACAGCATTGTTCAGCTTTTCACTGCAGTCCCTGAGGAACAGCCTCACTCCTGAGAACTCTAAACCAGTAAGAGTTCAGCCAAAGCATCTTCTGCCTACTCGAGTTTCTAGTCCTTCCTACATTCATTTCCAAGTGCCTTGTTCTTTTTGTGGTATACAGCACTTCCTTCCTAGCCCTTTCCAGCACTTGTCTGCTTTTCCAAATGGCTTGTTCATGTCCTGACTGAGCTTTTTCTCAGTTCAGAACTTTTCCCCAGTTTGTGTCTCCTTGAAAAAGCCAGGGGCAGCACAGGTGCATCAGGTACGTGCATCCTGCTGCTGGAGTTCTCAGATTTGCAGATTTTCTGCCAGGACAGGGCTTGCAGAGCTCCTGCAAACTCCTCTAGTGATTTCCAATACAAGGCATAGGGAAGGCATATCATTAACAAACAAATATGATTAATAAGCCCTGTTACTTAAAGCCCACTCTGCACAACATATCACACTTGCTATGGTTCATCACCCTTAATATAGAATTTCTGTATGAGCCATTTCATCTGCTTCTTGTTTTTTATGAGTTGAGGTTGGGGGTTTTTTTTGTTTGGTTTGGTTTTGGTTGGTTTTGCTTCATTTTGGGGTTTTTAGTTGTTTGTTTTTTGTTGTTGCTGTTTTTATTGTTGTTGTGGTGCAGTTTTCTGTTTGTTCTGTTTCACTTGGTTTTTGTTTCAAGGAGATGGTAGTTAGCACTGTTCTGGTACTTTTCTGCTTTTACTTACCCAGGAACCTGAGAGACCAATTAGCAAACTAATTTTCCTGTGGAAAGACACTGGATAAATGCTTTGTGAGTGTTAGAATTGTTTATACCTGCATAGGTATTGTTTTCTTTTATTCTGCCTCAAGCTCTGCTGTGAAGTGGTGGAAAATGTGCACTGGGCAGTGTCATGGTGTCAGGCCTTAATAACTTTTACCATTTCTCAGGAAACAAAGATCCTTCAAACATGAAACTTTACTGGAGAACAAAGCGATTTCAAGCCAATAATATCTGTATGTCACTTCATCTCATTCCTAAATTGACTGTGGTTAGATAAAGCAGGAACTTTTTTAATCCTCAAATCAAAACAGGGATTTGGGAATGAATTTTCCTTGTGTTTCAGCCAAGCAGAGTGATATGTACGCAAGATTTTAACCATGAATTCTTCACATAGATTTGAGCATACTAATCATTGGGTATATTCAAGTATTGAAGGGTTTTCTCTTACATCTTATATTTCTGGATAATTTCCCCTGCAGAATGCAGTTCAAACACCACATTTCTACTCATGCTCCCAGACCTGTGTGCTCTGCTCCAGCTGAAATCATAGCCTGTCAGAAATCCTGTCCCAGACACACAAGTGACAGCTCGAGCCCATTGTGACTCAAACAGAACTCTTCATTTTCTCTCAGTTTTCCCCTCAACTAACCCAATCTCATCCCATCCAGACCCACTGACTTCTGCTGCAGTGGCTGTCTAGCCATGTCCTTTAGCCACACGAGCCTCCTCCTCTTAACTCTGGTGGCTTTATGTTTGTGCTCTATTTTTGTTGTATCAACCACACACTCCCCATCTTTTCATTCAAAGCCCTTCATAGCCTGTTCTGCTTGTGTCTACCTTTCAATAAAGCAAAAGCAGTTCTGCCTCTTGAGCCCCCCACACACTCTGAACTGCACCACAAGATCATCCAGTGTGACCTCTACTTACCTCAGGCCTTTACATTTAACAAAGGTACTCATATATTAAGCCCAAAGGTTTCAATTAAACTAAAGCAATTTCATTCTCAGGAGAGTAACCTGTGTTTCACAAGCAGAAAACAAGAGTGATCTCCATGGCCTGAGGCTTTTTTTATGATGACCTGAATGATTCAGGAGGTCAGCCAGGCCGCTGGCTGTAGAGGAAGGGGATAGAAAAAGACAAATGAATCTTCATGTCCCTGTTTCCCTGACTGGGAGGGAAATGTCTTCCTGACCCCCAATCAACCCTGTGCAAGGGAGCAAGAGACATCCATCAGCCCTGTAGAAAGAGGGGCTTCCTCATCAGCTCTAAGCGCCTACATAAACTGTTGTGCATTTTGAACTATGAGACATCTAGGATGTTTCTGAAGAAGGAAGGAAATAATATTGGAGCTGATACATTTTAAAATATGTTTTAATGAAACTTGGTGTCTTTGTTTCAAGGCTGACTGACTAAGATGCAAGTCCTGGCTGAAACTTTCTGCACTTGGGGTAGGAGAAAACCTCACAAATTTGGAGGTTTTTTTCTGTGTTCTCTGTTGTCTGAGACCACAGGAGCTAATTAAGAGGCCTTGTCTTCAGTGGAAATACTTGCAGGATGTTTTCTATTCAGTTGGGTGCTTCCATGAATTTTGTGCAATCTCCAAAAGGTCTCTAATCTCTACCAAATTCAGTTGAAGTTGCCCAACTGGTTTTAAATCTGTTACATCGTGTACAGATACGTGCAGACAGGCACAGATGACACGCAACAGTGGCTGTGTGTTATCACAGAAGCACAGAATGGCTTAGGTTGGAAGGGCCCTCTGAAGGCCATCTAGTTCAACACCCCTGCAGTGATCAGGGATGTCTTCAATTTGATCAGGTTGCTCAGAGCCCCAGCCCCTCTGGCCGTGAATATGTCCAGGAATGGGGCATCCACCTCTGGAAGCACTGTGCCAGTGCTTCAGCAGCCTCACCATAAAAAATTTCTTCCTTATATCTAGTCTAAATCTATGCTTTTTCCCTCCCTCATCTCTGATACTGTTGGTTAAAGGAAGAAGATTTAATTATAACTGTTATTTGAATACCAAACTGGGGTTGTTTCAAGTCCATCAAAGGCTGGCCACAAAGCCTTACTCCCAGAAAGAAGGAACTGAGCAGGAATAGTGTGACACAGGTATGGGGCTCAGAAAGCAGCAGTGAAACCCTCCAGCTCCAAACCTGTTACCCACAGGGTGAGGCTCCATGGTTTCCTCGTGAAGCTAATGAAGCATCTCATGGCTTAGTTTAAATCAAAGGCAAGTGCAGCGCATTGCTGTGTAAGCAGCAATACTTATTTAAAATCACAAGAAAATGTCTGATTTCAAACTGCAGTAGAGCAACACAATGAGGACCATTGGAATCATAATCAAGATCAGCCATGGTACCTCTGTCTTCTTTTTAAACGACAAAAAGACACCTCTTGGCTTCTGCACGCCTCTTGGCAAGGATTATACACTTAGTCTGTGTTGGTGCACTGCCCAGCACAACAGGGACCTGGACCATCACAAGAGTTCCTAGGTACTTTGGGTAGATAAATAATAATAGTAATCTGCAAGCAAGAAATTGCTTTGAGGGTTCAGGGCAGTGGAGTGTTTACTGTGAAGCAAAAAATGTAGCTTGTCCTCCCAGAAAAATCACTTAAAATACTCTGCATACAGATCTGTAGATCCCAGATGCAGGGAGGCCACTGGAAACAACTAAAAGAATTCCTCTCTCCCCACCCCAAGAGCTATCATCAAATATGTGTTTTGAGGAAGAAGTGCAATCTTTGAGTGTTTTTTTTCTGTTTCAGTTCTTTTTTAATGTTCTAAAGACAGCAGGTACTTATTTAAAAGAAGCATCTCAAACTTCGCATTAAAATAGCTATTCTGATTTTTTTTACATTTTTAAACTCATTAAGTATGTCTATATGCTGAGGCCTTCTGTGAAAAAAATTAAAGGCAAGCTTCATGGGAGCAATGTATTTTTTTCCTGGTTACCAACCTTGTACAAATTAAAAGCACATTAGCCACTTTGAAAATAAATCCAACTGCAGCTCAACCTCTTTGGAGTTTTAGTTTGAAGATAGCAGTGGCATTCCATTGACTAAGCCACTTGAGTGAATTTCCTGATTTTGCTTAGTTGCTTCATTTCCTGTTGGGCTCACATTTTGCCTAATTCAAGACAAAAAGACCCCTATAAATGGGATAAATGATTGAAATTGCAGAGCTGGACATAGTAATTTGATTGCAGTTCAGTATGTGCCTCTCTGAACAGAGGTAGAATTTCTGAGATATGTGTGTAAGTAACTCTAAAAATGTCTTTAATTCAGCATTTTCTTCCCTTATTGAATTACCCATCTATGTATCTGAATATCTGTTATTGAAGGTCTTCTCCTTGTGTCCAGGGTTTAAAGTGTGTCCATGACAAGTTTCCCCCTCTTATGACATCACTCTTGAGGCTCTAAAACAGGACAAAATGTAAAGCAATAGGAAGTGCTGTGGTCTGTTCTTCATAAAAGCTCTCTAGCAGTAATTAGGAGTACATTTAAAGCAGATCTCCTTCTCTACCTCATTTTTGCAGTGATAGGCTTTAAGTTTTAAGAACTCAGGATTGTGGATGGGACTAAATAATGCTTTAGCCATAGCTTATAAATCATGGCTATATAATACATAGATTTTAAGTCTCTAACCTGGTGGTTCCACACACCTTTTCTTTATGTATTGCCTACCATGCTGTAAAAAATTACTGGGCTATAAAAACTTAAACTAAAACTGTTGGCTTTTTTCTTTGCTTCCTTCCTCAGTGAGGAGCACTGCCAGTGTGGGTTTATGTATCAATTAGATCAGGGGAATAGTTTATTAATTTTAAAAAGCACTTTACAGCTTTCTCTGAACACCATCAGCCTGGGCTAAGCCGGGTCTTTTCTGGGAAGGCTTTCCAGGCAGCTGTCCCTGCGAACACAGTCTTTCCACAGCACTAGCCATGGTCCAGGAGCTCCCAGCATGTCACCCGTGTGGGGCTGGAAGCTTCAGGGATTTAACTCCTTACAGACTGAGACTAAACTAAAATCATTGCAATACCCTTTAATAAGGTCAGTTTCTGTAATATCTATTCTTCAAGTATCTTTTCTGTTAAGAACTTGGTGGTGGATTGAGTACCAAATTAATATAGTTGAACTGAACTCCCATGTTTGTTAAACTAAAATGTTAGCTTGGCTTTGGAACCTTGAGCCTGATGATTCTGAAAGCGCTGTTGTGGACCACATTTCCAGCAGCCTGATTTGCTTCAAAGGTGACAGACAGACCCTTCAGGAAATGAAAATACTGTGTCTTCTTTCCTGAAGATGATGATGATTATTATTCCTATTACTACTACTATTATTATTATTAGTATTATTATTATTTACTGCTCTTGTATGAGTCTTCTTTATCAGATGGTCTGTTAGTGGCAGGGATCTTCTCACTGTGTTAAACATCTGGTTAATGGCCTAGGACTTCATCACTGTTTACAGATATTTCTAACAGGAACTGAGATCAAAGACCAAGTTAATGGAAGAAAGAACAATGAAAGATGAGAGCCAGTCCTCTTTTAGGAGGGACCAGATTCTGTCCTTGTAGAGCTTTGTCTGATAGGTATCTTTCCATCTCTGAAGACTGTAAGCCAGATCCTGTGATCTTTATATTGACCAGCTTTGTATTTAAAACTGCATCAATTAGACTGCATTTAATTTGGGCACATTTTTAATGCACTGCCCTTTCACTTCTTGAAAAATCCATTTTACCTAGCAAGAGCTATGTAATACTGCCTCTAAAAATACTGTGCCTGGGCATCCTTATGGCCATGAACCAAAGGTACTGGATTTTTCATGGTTGTGGAGTTGGTCTGAAGGTTGCATCACTTTCTGGGTTCTTGCAAATAGAAGAATGTAGGTTGAGACAGGGAAAATAATTTCTCAGAAGAACCAACTACACATGGATCCAACAGCCTCTTGAAACTTTACAAACTAGGTAGCTCTGAGAGTGGGCTTCAAGTTTCCATCTATATAGGAGCAAATTTAACTATATATATATATATAACATAAACATGACCAAGATACTATGACTGATTTGGGTGGTTCTGTTTTTATGTTATTTTATTTTTAAGCTCGGTGGGAGCAGCCATGGTTTAAATTAAACCAAACACTTCCACATAACTGAAGAGGGATTTACAGAAACTGCGGACACTTTTCATGCCAAATGTTGTGCACGTACAGAATGAGAACTAACAATTACAGTTAATTTCTGAGCCCACGTTCTGTACACAAGAAGACAACAGCAGCAATGTGCCTTCCTTAGCACAACAAATGCATGGGGGAAGGGGTTTTGCAGGGAGGTTATGCATTTTTCTCAATGCTGTCAGAACCTGGAGGTTGTGAAATGCCTCGGATTTCTTTTGTGCGTTTGTCCAGGCTGGCAGGAAGGTGCTCAGTCTGGCAAGGTCCGCAGGCTGGGCCAGCAAAGGGCCCGGCAGCATCTGAGAGCTGGAAGTGCAAGTTACGGCAGACAAAAGCAGCGCCTGCTGCATTCCACCTGTTATCTCCGGGAGTCAGCAGCGCTGCCTTCCCCCTCCAGCTGCCGGCAAGTCCTGGCAGCGCCGAGATAGCGTTTGGTTCAAGATCTGCTCCTGCCAGGTTATCGATAGAGTGAGGAAAACGAATACCTGGAGGGAGCAAGGCTAGATTTTCAGTTTGCTTAATTTATGGGCCAAGTCTCGCCTGGTACAATGGAAGTCCCGCTGTCAGTGCTTTCACCAGCTTTTACAGGATGTCATTTTGGGACATGAAAGGAGGTTTGAAGAACGCTTTGCAGTGATAGTGGCTGACCTACTGCATTTCTGGTTACAATTAACAGCACATTCTCACCCACTCTCTCTGATTCTGCTTGTTCACAGGCCCGGGGGCAACCGGAGTATCTTTCTTTTGTCCCACGCTCCTTCATCACCGTGGCAACAAATGGGCAAATATTATAGTGTTTTCGGTTTTTTTAATTTGCAAGTAGACTGGTGAGTTTTCGAGACCACACACACACACAGACACAGACACACAGTACATGTAGTTCAAACTCGGGGATTAGCACATTAAAACCATGGGTTTAGCCAATAACTTGGGCTGTGGCCTGGCTCCAGGCCAATGCCCACTGGAAAACGTCCTCACGAAGTCACACAGCACAGCGGTGACAACACGAGAATGTGGGCCATGTCCAATGCCAGCCGGTGGTTCTTGTCACCAGCAATTACAGAGAGTTTGAGGTCCTCCCTAGGACTGAGTCCATCCCAATTTTGCCACTGATGGAAACAAAGGTCAGCTCTTGTGCAGGGGTTTGAAAATTGAACTTGCACCCCCAAGGGGACACTGTAGCCCAGAGCCCGCGGGGACACCACAGTCACTAATCACTGTGGCCTGGGAATCACAGGCACCATCTGCTTTAACAAGGGCTGTCCCCAAACGGAGGGGCAAAAGGAGTAACACCAGGAGTTCATCGTCCACTGGGAATTGAGGGAGGGGATTCACCTCTGCCTCTGTGCACATTGAAACCCCTGTGTCACCAAGAACCCACCAGGCAATACTCATCCATGCAGCAGTTAATTACAGCACTGGGGCTATAGGCACACATGGAGTTCCAGTTTCTGGTTTGGAGTCTGGGAAGAGATCCTTGCCAGCTACAGCTGCTAGAAGGTACCATGTCTTGGCGTGGCCATTAGGTTGATGGATCATCTGGCATCAGACCCAAGGGAGCTTGAAGGCTCTCATCTGCAGCCTCCTGGATCCAAAAGCTAGCCAGAAGCGCTGAGTCTTTCCCTAACCTGTGGTTCCTTAAGCACCCTGCAACATCTGTATCACTTGGGTATTTCATGGGAAAATTTTCTTTTTGTTGGTTACATGTTGCTGCTTGCACATGTTTTTTTTCCCCATGTATCTAGACCATCTATTCTTTTCAAGTGACAGATACTAAAAGTAGTAAGCTGTAAAAACATGTACCACCAGACTTATAAAGAAAATCTCTTGGGAGATGGTAAAACAAACCCAGTCCCAAACACCCTCCCCTGTTCCACATTGCCAAACCACCTCCTTTTCTACCGCCCTGCCAACAACTCAATTCTTCCACAATACCTACAGGGAGGGAGGTGGTAGCAGATTAAAAAGCCAGGTTCCTCCCTCGCTGAGGTTTCCCAGCACGTATTGCCGGCCTGGGGAATACGGGGGAAGGGCAGAGGAAAGGCTGGCTCTGCCCTGTGTAGGGCCGAGCAAGTTTTCAGCTGTATAAAATATATTAAGTCCCAATCGCGCCGGAGCCGGTGTTGAAAGATTTCAGCAAGGCCAGCACTTGACCTTTCGCAGACAATAGCCCCGGCCCTAATTGGCAAGTGCTCATTGTGCGGCTTCAGCTGCGCTGAACAGGCGGGTTTCATGCTCATTCCCCCGTGGGCTCAGGTCTGGGGCTGCGGGCGGGAAGCGGCCAAGGTTTGGGGATCCCTGATTGTTCTATAATGCCACCTGCTGACTCGAGGGCGACGGCAGCCACTGTATCAAAAGTCCTTTCACGGAGCCCTGCTTTTAACTTTAGTGCTATTTATATTAATGGGATCATTCAATGCACTTCACTCATGTCCTGATTTAGAGTCCAAGGACAGCCCCGAGTTACAAATCCTGAGTGAGCACCGTAAGATATATTGGACACTAACTATACTGGCTTTTTGTGCTTCAGCTGGGTTGCGGCTGCGAAATATAATGAGGAGGTGATTGAAAAGGTCTTGAAACTCAAAATATTAACATGTCTGTTTATACCACACTATGCTTGTTCGTGACTGAAGCAAGCACAAGCATCTGTGTGCCAGCACTACAATGTGTCTTCACCAAGTGGCCAAGGTGGTAGGAGGGGGGCAGACATAAGGGGCTGCTTTGTCTGGGAGGCACAGATCTTGCTCCAGCTACAAGCATCCACAGCAATTCATGCAAGGATACATACATAGAGTAGCAAGGAGGCTCCCATCCAGAAAAAGGCTCTGTACCATCTACTTTGCAAAGCCCGGGAAAGTGCAAACATGGACATGGAGTGGATGGTACACCGCTAATTTAATCTCTTAGCATGTTCAAAAATTATGGCACTTTTGTCTGATGAAATTTGCACTTCCTGAACTCACCCATTTATGCCAGTGAGTCCTTGTTCTTCACCACTTCCCTGTCTTGACCAAAATTCAGTTTTCAGCTCCTTCTCTGGCTGAACCCTTTTACTGAAGGATCATCTCCACTGCAGGGCGTATGTGCTCCCAGCTCACTTCAGCTACTCGTGCTGCTCTGCCTGTGCTCTGCTTGTCCCCTCACATCCATTCAAGTTCTCTTTCCCTAAGGTCTGGCTCTGCTGTTGCTCCTGGCACCAGCCTTATTTATCAGCTCCATAAATAACTGTTCATCCAGGTCTGTACCAGCACCCACAGCAAATCTTTGCATCTTTCTTATGAGCTCCAGGCTGATGCTCAGGGTACATTTTTCTGAGGGCTTCTGAGATGGGCAGCTTGATGCTCTCCAGCACAGCAGAGACAGGCACTGCAATGCCTTTGCACCACTCTCCTCCTTCTGGCACTTTCATAGGGTCTAATTTTTTGTGCTGGCCTCCCATGCACTTCATAAAAGACGCACATTCAAGCAGGCTTTGTGCCTGGAACGCAATTAAGCATCCAACTGTCCGATCTGTGTGGCCAAATCCTCAGCGTTCCCGGGGCTTCTCAGGTGCAGGTTCACACTGGTTCATCAGGTTTCCATAGGGGGGAGGAAATGTGATTTAGCTCTTTCAGTCTTAGTCATTGAAAATAAAAGGGGAGTAAGTGAAGCTTGTCTCTGGCTATAGGAATGGCAAACAAACCAGCCACGATTCTTTATCTAAAAGTGAAATTTGCAAGTGAACAAGGCATTATAATTGATGCAGATTTAAAGATTTAAGGTGAGGCTATTCTGTGTTTTGTTTGAATGACAAACCTTATCTCGCTTTTCCCATCCCCTCCCTTTTTCTTCCCTTGCACAGCAAAATGCTTAACAATCATTTCTTCAGGCCCAGTCCTCAGAACTGCCATTCCTTACAACTTCAGCAGTTTTTTTGAGCAGCTGGAGGTGTTTGGCAAACCTGAAAAAAAATCCCTCAATCAAACCTCTCTTTCATCACAAGCTGACCACAGAAATGTCACAATACCTGTGAGGAGCCGTTTCACTGTGTGCTCTGGGTCAGTCTGTGCCACTAACAAAACACTACATAGGATGAAAACAACCCAAAATTACAACACAGAAAATAACTATCTTCTCTACTGAAGATAGAACAGGTCTGTTTAATTCCAGAACCAAATCAAACTTAAGCTTTGGACTATTAACTGTGTACCCTGCTAAACTGGCAGTGCCTTTCACCATAAAGCTGTGGCCTGTGCCCATCAGTACCTTCCCAGAGAATGCCTGGCATGGCTTTGGTAATAGCAGGAATTCCTAAAAGGCAGTATGGATAGTCCAGAGCCGGCTCTGACTCCCTCCATGGTTCTCCAGCACTGTCTGAGCAGGCTTTGCATCTGCAGGGAAGTCTGGCCCCTCCTCATGCTGCACACCAGGGCTCACCAAACATACACACCTGCAGTTTCATGGGATGAAAAGCCATCTGCCTGGGATACAGCACAGCCCAGGCAGTGATTTTTGGGCACTTTGTGTCTTAGGCCTAAAGGCCACACATGGGCCCAGAGGGAACCACAGCACCATAGACCTTCTGTACATAGCTGGCTGTGCCACTTTTCTTTGGGGCTGAAAACAACATCTGCTTTGTTGTATTTAGCAACATAGCTGTCACCATGGAAAAGAACATTTTCACCTCCTAGGACTTACCAGGGGGCAAAGTCTTAAACTATAAACCCTGTTATGAGTTTAACGCTGAATCTGAAACGCTAAAAAACAGTGTAAGACTTGGTCTCTTCTGTTTGTTGAGGCAGAGAGAGCAGGGAGGTTAGAAGATGGATAGGAATGGCTGCTGGCACAAACATAGTCTTGGATGAACAGAAAAGCAAAGAAAAATTATTTTATAACACTGCTACCAAATGACAGCCTTTAGCATACTAATGCACTGTGTGATTACTGTGAGAGAGGTTCCTCATCCACCCAGAGATGAATCCACGTAGAGATGGATTGTTTATCTCTCTCACACCAGCTCCTTTGCATATAGTTGGGCACTGCATTGCCTTTGCTCCTCAGCTGTAACTGGGCAAGGGAAAATAAAGTGTGTAAAAGAATAAAAGCTGCAAAACCACTCAGTCTTCAAGCAAAGCAAAAGACAACTTGGAGCAAGGAGCTCTAGGTCCTCCCGTTTTGACTTGCATTTTCCAACTACTGCAGAGGAAAATGAGATCTTATCTGACTGAAGGCAACACTGTCCACTGGAATGTCTGACTGCACAGAGACACAGATGAGCCTTTGATGGATTAGCTCAGGTGCACAAAGAGGTGCACAAAGAGAGAAACAACACATTGGAGAACAAATGAAAGCTAAGCACACCTTGGCAAACTGAGCTCTAGGGTTTTTTTCTTATAACTAGGAATTGTTGAAATTGCTCTGAAAATGCTCTGTTGTATATAATAAAAGGACAATTTCACTAACTGAGTGGGTCAACCTTACTAGGTTATATACCTTAAGAGTAAGAAGGGCCCAAATCATGTTGGGATAACAAAATTTAAAACAATCCATCTAGGAAAAGTGCTTACTTTTGGTCAGTGCATTCAGTGAAAAACAAGTCCTATTGCACAAGAACAGGAGGAGATGGAAGTGAAAGGAGGGATCTACAAGGATGCCCAGGAGCTGCATTCAGCACCTCACCATTTCTCCAGCTTTGCAGTTTTCCAAATGACTATCATCTTCCTCCTTGCTCTGCCCTCCATGGTTGTTGGAAGCCCCTTCTGTCTCATTTTTCTACCCTCTGAAATATCCCTACTGCCTTGCCCTCTCATTCACCCAGAAATATCATTAACAGGTCTTTTCTCCACTCCTCTAAATCCTTAATACTGCCAAGTAAACCAAATAAACCAAGTGCAGCATCCTCACTGTCGGAAGCTCTGAAGCACCAGGCCTTTGAGTCTGAAGTGTTATAGGACAGTTATACCATAAAAACAAAGAAAATAAATACCAGACTGTAAATATTTTAAGTAATTTTTAAGTAAAAACTTAAATTTTTAAACTCTGGCACACTTCTGTACAGCTGTTTAGTATTAATTGTTAAACTGTGTGATACAAAATGCAAAGATAAATTTGATTTAGTAGGCAGATCTCTTCTGAGTAAATCAGAAGGTTGTAGGTTTAATAAAGAGTCAGTTTTTAATGATATTTTCTATTTTACTTGTTATATATTCATTATGTTTTCAATGCTTGAAATCAGAGAGTCAGAGAGAACATGAGAAAAACTTGGTTTGTGTGTTTATCTGAAGAACCAAAAGTCTGAAAACACACTTTGAATTAACATTTGCAGAAGTTCTGCCCAACCTTTCAGCTGCTAAGATTATTAATGCAAATTAAAGCAATACTGATATTTTCATTCCAGTTTGAAAATAAAGGCTGATGAGGAGTCGCATTAGAGACCAAAACTAGCTATCTACTGTTTGCATCAAACACTAGATGGGTTATTTTTCTGAGAGAAGGGGAAGCACCAGTACAGGACAGCCTGCTCAATTGTCTGCTTTAGAGCAATCTCAAGTCTTTGCATGCTGGTAATCTTCCCAACTCAACTCCAGATGTTAAGGCTGGCTGGCTGGAGGAAGGGAAGATATGGAGAAGAAAATGCACCAGATATCCAAGATTAGAAGTTATGCAGTCTCAGGCACTCATAAAAGATGGGAGCTTGCCAGCTCCTCCTTGTATGTGATGGAGATTTGAAAGTGGGAAACAGCTGCTGTTGTTCTGTGCTGCCTCCCACACCATGGAATTCGTGCCAGTGACCCACCACAGCCAGAGATGGAGAAAGACCTTCAGTGCAGAAACCCCTGTAGATGATGGAGTTAGAGCTGACAGAAGACAATCTCACCAGGAGAATGATCCCTGACCACCAGACTACATCTGACTCCTGACAAGGACAGCTGGACTCCTCTTACACCCACTGGGATGATGTCAGCCACCTTGTTGGGGAAGCACTGATATGTAAAAGCCACGTGTGACTGTCACACTGTCACATGCATTGCAGCAAGAGTTTCCTGGAGCGCCCTGTTTGACTGATTAGATTTTACATTTCCCCAGACATCTCCAGAAGGAATGTGGGCCTTTGTCCGGCTGCAGTCCCATATCCCAGCTCATTTCACAGGCAGCTCAGGCTGTTACTGTCTGCTACCCGGGGATGCTGAAATCTTGCACCACACACTGCACTTTGATGTGGCATTGGCACAGGGAGGATGCTCCCCTCCAGCAATGCATAGAGTGAAACCATGCAGTGAAATGCCGAGTCCAGGCAGGGTCAGGATGGATTCCACGGCTTTTGTGCTGCCTCCTGTTCACTTTTCCCTTCCTGTAGCAATTATTACTCATCAGCACAGATTAACAATTGCACAAGCAAACCCTCAGAACAAATGAAATCAGGGCCGAGGGCCAATCTTAGTCAGTGGAGCTCTGCCACTGACTTTAAATGGGATTGGGATTTAGCCCTGCAGCCTTTTCCTGTGTTTCCTCTTTTCACTCATTCATGTGCTGCACATGTGTAGCTCTCTGGCAGCTCCTCTGGCTTTGGGATGAGGCACTCACAGGTACAAGCTCCAAAAGTTGCACCCATAACCTTCTGGCATTCTTCTCCACCCATTCCCTGGCCCTGGCTTTCTGCTAAGAGTTGTTCCAGCCATTTTATGATCTCTTTTAAAAGGTAAGAGAATAAAGACAAAAACAGGTCTCAATCCATTCATATGGGTTTCTGTTGGGTTGTGAATAATTTAAAGGTCTTCTCACCTCATCTCTTGTTTATCTCGTAGCCTCGGGCCTCATCTACATGAAAGAGTTGCACCCATTCAAGTAGATGTTAATTTAGACCAATTCATTAAACTAATACAAACCCCGGAGCAAGCAGAGGGAGGGAGGGATGATCCCGTGTTAAACCCAGGCTCCTATCGGTTTGCTTTAATCTGGTGAGAAACTAAACCAAAGTAAGGAGCGCCCATGGACAGGTTTGCTCTGGTTTTACTGAACACATGGAACAGAGCAATGCAAATCATGCCAAGGAGTTCTCACTGGCAGAGTTCTGCTGCTCACTCCCTGCAGGGACAAGCTCAGACATTCAACACAGATTGGAACCACCAAAAAAATGGTCATGAGCCTTTAACATACACCCAGGGCCATGACCCTTGAGCTGGGCTGTGTTGTGGGGGGTCTCACACCTCTCACACCACCCAACCCAGGGGCTCTGTTGCAGGTCTGCACTTTGTGGCCAGTGTCCCTGCAGGTGGTAAAAAAGCCATACTAGTGTTTTCATACCATGGTTAGCAGGGGATATACAGAAGCCAGGTAAAGTGTCGGTCACCTGAAAAAACTGCAATGTCAGTGGGAGCCAAAAAATGAAAGAATTGCAAGGAACACCACCCCAGAGTCACACAGAAAATCACTATTCAATGAAAACAAACCCAAAAAGGAAAGAGGGGAGGGATGGGACTGGAACATTTCTGCTTCACAGCTCTGCCCTCTTTTCAGGGAGTGGGAAGGACTAAATCACCTGTTGTCAATATTGAATGAGGATTACAAAGAACATGAAGCCAGACTCCTCTCACATGTGCCTAGTGGGAGGATGAGAGGCAACAGATTCAAGCTGCATCAGTGAAATTTCAATCAATATTAAGAAGTTACTTAATGATGAGAGTGGTTAAACAGGAGGCCAGAGAGATGGTGGTATCTCCATCCATGGAGATAATCAAAACTAAACTGTACAAGACGCTGAGCAATCTCATCTAATGTAGAAGCCATCTGTCTTCTGAGTAGGGTGGAGGTTTGATCTGGTGGCTTTAAGTCCCTGTCAATTTAAATTATTCTGTTTTATTCCAGTAAAATTTAGCAGAAATTTCTTTTCTGAAGCCAGTTTTCCTCATGTTCCAAAGTCACACAGCTGGTAAATTCACCTGGCTATTACCCAGTTGTTCACTCTTCCTGAAGCGAGAAGGCAAAAAGAAAATATTTAGAGACCTGGGTGTCTGCAAAATGGTGCCAGTTGGTGCAGTACAATTCCATGGGGCAACACAGAAGATTTTCCATCAGGAAAGTGGAAGTGGGACACTGGAAGCCTACAGAAAGCTTCTTAGCATCCACCTCCCTGCTGAGTGGGTCACACCGAGATGTCTTGGCTCCAGGGGCACCTCTAGGCTTGGGAAGTTACTGGAGGTTTTGCTGGTGGTGATAATATCATTTGGCTTTCCCCTGCATTGGTAAGCACTGGGAGTCGGGGTGGAGGTGGCTGCTGGCCAGTTCTAGCTCTTCAAAGCTACACCAGTGGCACTACACTGTGGTACCTACACCTCTAGCAGCAGCCACAGCTTCTAAATTTCCATCACTGCGAGTGCTCAAGGCAGGAAGAGAGACAGAGTCACTGTTAATATGGGCAAAATCCCTTAGGCTGTGCAGGGGCAGCATAAATATAACAAGATCCTCATTATTTAAGAGAAGAGAAAAACAGGAATGATTTTGCAAAAGGCATATAGATTTTGCCAATACTTGAACATTTTTGGATTTTTTTGATTTCTATATATATACACATTCTAGGAAAAACATTTGTGTTGTTTACATTAATTTTTCATCATACGGGAGAAATCCTGCAGGATCTGTTTTTGTATCACTATTGTTCTTTTCATTCAAGGATCTTTTATCAATTATCATGCCAAAGCTTTCATGGGTTCAAAGACATGAAAAATAAATTTCCAGGAGGAAGGCATGCCAAGGGCCACAAAACACAAAGGCATGATGTCTAACTCAGGAGGCCTTTAAGCCATGGATAGCTGGAAATTGGGATAGTGTGCCAGAGAAATCTCAGCGTGTACTGCTGTCTGTCTTCTGCTCCAGCACCCAGCACAAACAGGACATTGGCTATGTGCTGTCTTCATGTTCTCAGCCTGATCCTCACATCTCTGGTCAAAGTGATGGTGGGCGCTCCCTTGGTTTCACTCATCTGCTCTCCCTAGGAATTGACTCCTGGGCTTTGTCCATGCTGCAAGACTCCTGTGTCCCCACCCCTCCCTCACACCGACCCTTTGCTGTGCTCATTCCGATCCCTTCGAGATGCAAACGCCTCTTTAATTCCCCATGTGTTTTTCTGCCAGCTCATCCAGTTGATTCAGCATGTGCCAGAGCTGGCCCCATGGGAGAGGAAGGAAGAGCACAGCTGGAAGCAGACAGAAGAAGAAGGAGATTTTCCCTCCCCATGACCTGCTCTTCACTCTACTTCTGCCTAACAGAACTTCTGCCTTTGGGCACAGCTCCACCTCTCCTGAAGATTTCCAGTACATCTCCAGTGCACTCTCTCAGCCTCCTGCTCCCCCATTTTTGCACAGGCTCTGGCTCTTTTCGTGACCTTCACTGAGCTGAACCAACTGGCTGATGCACCAGTTACTTGGCCTAAAAAGGGGTCTGACAACTACAAGTGATGGTACAAAAGTGGCAGGCCCATGTGGTTGTCTTGAGGTCTCCTCCAGCCTTAAATGATGTTGGGCATTACTTAGACCTTGTTGCAGCTGTTGAATTTGACTCACCTCTTCCACCTCACTCCCTGAAACAGATGTGGTTGTAAATTATAGCCCGATTAGAAGGATCAGTGAAGACCATAAGAATGCAAGAGCAACTAACAGGTTGTAAATTCTGTTGGGTTGTGACTTACGGAAACAGTTTCCAAGTGGCTCTGACCTTCAGCACAGCACAGTCCTGAGTGTCTGTGCAACATGGACAGGAGTCTGCTCTGCTGCACTTCTTTGACAATCCAAGATAACTGTGAAGGATGAAGGAGCAAGTGCCCAGAGATCTCAGAGAGCTTCCCAGAAGTCTGCTGATAATTGCAGTGAGATGCATCAAAGCCATCCTCACCTTGCCCCTGGATCTTCATGGGAGATGCTAAAGTCCATCAAATCACAACTGTAGATGCAAGAATTCAAATCTCAGCCCCCAGATGGGCCAGGAGGGGCCATCTGAAGCCCTATGTTCAGAAACCATATTCAGTAAGTCCACCACAAAAGCAGCCCAGCACAGTTAACACACTGCTATAGCCTAGAGTGAGAAATCAGACAGAGGCAGAAAACTTGGTAGAACACCACTTGAATTACTTCTCTGTCACAGGTGGTGTTTCTGGCCTTCCCAAACACCTAATCTGGGAGCCATCTGAAGTCAGTGGGAAGTTTCCATTTACTGCAGATCTCATATCAGACCACTTATCCATAAAGCATTGGGATACGAGTATCTTTCAGTTCTTGAAGTCTATAGAACTTGCTGCCTTGGTCAAATTTGTACAGATGCTGAAGTTGATTTCTAGTGTAATGTTTAGGCATAGTTGAGGGGAGAGGGTTCTTAGAGAAGGAATCTTAATAAAATTACTTTTAAAAGTATAAAAATGTTCCTCCTATTGCCAGGAAAATCATAGTTTTTCATACTCCATTGGTCTGAAGACAAGTTTTTATTTTTTGAGGAAGTACTGCAGAAAGTCAACAGAGGCTTTAAGAAATTATACTGAAAAAGGTAGGTAGTTGTCACTGGGCTTGTCTTTTGTTTGGTTAAAAAGATTAGAACTCAGGCAGTGGTAAGCTTTGCATGGCAAAAAGACACTTCAGATTTCTATTTACAAGAGACCTCTCTGTATTTCATGTCTGCTCCATTAAATATGCCCATCCCAATACAAGAGATTAATGCATTGGACACAGAAGATAAAATATATTTCATTTGTATTTAAGATATGGTGCAGGTATTGCATGCTCACAGCTATAAAATAAAGAAAATAAGTGAGAATATAAAAAGTTTCTCCCAGTCACGTGCTGACAGAACAAGAACTTGTATCTCATCTTGTTTGGACAGCAGGGGAAAGATGAGAGGGGGACAGCCAGAGCAGCTGCAAATAACTATGTCTGTTTCAAATTCAGAACAAATCATCTTCTTGGTGTAATTCCTGACAAATAATTTTCTTGTCCAACAATTTTTAGGTTGATCCCGCAGCACTGCTTGGATAATCATCCTGACACTGCAGATAACAGGATTGCGATCATAAATCTTGAGATTCAAGTACATTCACCATGGTTGAGTGACCACCAGCATTTTGAGGGAATGAGAATATTTTTCCCCTGAGAAGATGATGGCACGAAGGGCACATATGCAGAAAGTGAAGCCTTGGAAATACAGAACAATGCATCATCTTTATTTCAATTTGCCATGCACTGCTTATCATTTCACCCACATTCTGCGCACTAATCAAGGGGAAGAGGCTTGGCTGGTGCAACTGGTTCTGGATAGATCTATTTGTGGCTGTTGCTATTGCAGCAACAGCAAAAGTGCCTTTTTTATAGAAGAATCTAGGCTCTGTCACAGAACATAAGTGACTTATTCTGTGAACAATTATTTTTATCTACAGAGTGAAAGAACCTTTACTCCAGACTGGTCTTGTGTGGGGCTATTCCAGTCGTGTACATGTAAGTGATGAAGGGAAATATACTTCTTTTTGTTATTTGGCCCTGCTTGGTACAATTCTGCCTTTTCCCCATGGAAAAGGAGAGATCAGGTATTTAAGTAATATTAATATTACAGAGCAATGGAGCTGGGTTTTTTGCCTTTTGAAGATAGTTTATCTTCTGCAAGCAAAATGAGAAAAAAAGTACAGAATAGCACCGAGTTGTGTATCAATATAAAACACTCAGCTGATGAGATGCACTAATCCACAGCCAAACCCTGATAATGGCCCAGCTGACTCGTATTTAAGCCACCACCTTACTCCACAGCTTTTATATGTCGAATCCCTGACAATACCTACAGTTTGAGCCAATTCCACAGTTAACCACAGCCCTGCATATCCATGGTGATCAAAAAAATGCTCACCTTCCAAAACATGAGGAATCTGACATTAATAAAGGCATGCTGCTCCCTGCTAGGCAATGTATGAGTGGACCAGACATTATATCACTTGCAAACTGGCAGTGTCACAGGGCAAGTGTGTTAACTGGGATACTGCTGTGAGAAGGAGAAGGGGATGTCTAGATTTACTTTCTTCCCCAAGGACCTCTCCAGCAGACAGCATCTTCTCCATTGCACATCATTCTCTTTGTGGTTCCTGTCCTCATGTTGCAGTGCTCTCCCCTCTCACATCACTGTCCTTCTCAGGCCAAACAAGACACCCTGTTTAAAAGAACACAGAGCTAAAAACCAGAAGAGGTGGAAGCAGATGACTCCCCAAAAAACAGAGCAAGGCTATAGAACTATATAAGCTGTGCTGCAGCCTCAGCCAACAGGGTCTAACAAGGAGTCCCCCTTTGCTTCCATTTCCCCTGGACTGCAGGCTGCTGGTAAAGCAAACAGACCTCTACAAAGCACTGCTGCTGCACAGGATGCCCAAGTTTTTCTGGAAAAAGTTGGTTAAGTCAGTGAGTTAACAATTTGTTCCAATTACAACAGTGACCTGGAGTACAGCAAAAGCTTCTTACCTTCCTCTCGTTGCAATTGCAAAGCTCATGCACCAGGACCCTCATACCCTTGCTGCATGGTTTATATATTCTGTGTGCGTGGGAGTGAGTGCTCAGGGATTTGGGAAGGGAGGGGGAGAGGGGGAAGAGTCCAAACAAAACATTTAAATGTAATTCCTTTGATGGTGCAGCTGTGAGAGGGCAACTGAGATGATTTTGCTGTGTTTCAGAAGCTGCATAGTTTTCCTGTCCTTTATTAAATAAAAATCATGTTTCCATGGCCAGGCTCTTCTCAAGTCAATCTCTCCTGCCTGCAGAGCAGACCTCGGTTCTAAATTCCCACACAACAACTGATACTTCATTTTCCCCCCTTCTTATGACCCCGTCTCCCACCTTCTCTCCCAAACATGGCATACAAGAAATATTTCCCAACCAGTGCAAACAGAACAGTACAAATGAACCCTATTTGCTTTGTGAGAAAACTGCGCAATAGCCCCCAAATGAGAACGATGGCTTGGGGCGTTGGAAACCCTTGCAAGGCAAGCGGCTTCCTAGTTCATTCCCAATTCCTTTACGTGCCTGTGCACTCCTTTACATGAATCCTGGTCTCCAGGGCACAAGGAGCAGACCCAGCTCAAGGCGATCCAGCAGCATCAGGAGTTGTGGCAGTGCAGGTGGATAACGCAGCCGTGCTGCTCCCCATCCCTGCGGCTCCTCCAAGAGCGCAGATCCTCGATGACTTCAACACCTCTACCCCAGGCTTTGCACGGAGCAGGGACCTCCCCACCTGCTCTGTCAAACACCTGCCCTGTCAGACAAAAGCAATGGCACTAAGTGGCTTCATGGGGATGTTTTGAGAACCGAACACACTGCAAGGCAGTTCCTGTGCTCCAGCCTCACCTTCCGTGAACCTGCAGCCCCCAGCTCACAAACCATCCAGCCATTTCCCTTGGTTAAATCAGGAGCTAAGGTGACACAGTGCTGCAGCACCAGGCTGGGATCACTGGACAGCAGATAAATGACCACAGGCAAGGCAAGGAGTACCTGCAGCGTTCTGTGGCTTTATTGCAGCGGCAGTAGGGGGGAGGCAGGGGGGGGTTGGAATTCTGTTTTACCCTCCACATTCAACAACATACACGAAGGTTTTTCAATCCCTCTTCCAGAATAAATAGCACAGTTGAGCCTTTCCTGGAAGGGCTAAACCATTCAGAAAGAGCAAAGAAAGGAGAGAAGGCAGAAGCATCTCCTCAACTGCTGACAAGCAGTGGCGTGACAGGCCTGACGTGATTACGGAGCACAAGTTGGACGCCCTCCCTCCCAAACCATTCATCCTCATCTTCCCAGCCCAGCACCTGGCTCCCTAGCTGAGCTCCCCACCACCTCTGTTTGCATGGTTACTCTCACATCTGTGAAAACAAGAAACTTGTGTCACACTCTGAGCTGCATCTCAGAGCATCCCGAAGCAGGGGGGGCGCGGGGAGGGACAGTGTTACCTAGGAGCTCCGGGATTTTCTCCGATAGACTTGGTTCATTTTCTCTGAAGCTTCTGTGTTTTCTTTTTTCCCCTTTCGCCCCACTTCTCTCAATGGTCTGGTGCCCTCGGAGAGTCCAGGAGCAGACACCAGCTGGCCCTAGCAAAGGCCACATCCCCCACTGCCTGTGTTGTTCTCTCCAGCTCGCCTATATGGATCCCTTAATTGCATGCATGTCTTTCAGGCTATTCTCCATGCATGAGCTGTCAGCAAAACCTTGCTGGAAACACTGGAATTTCACATTTTTCATGGAGATTTTCCATATCAAATGGGCAGTTTCACATTTTCCATGAAATTCCTAATGACTACAAAAAAAATACAGCCCCAGTGTTTGGAAAGGCTTGCTTAGCTTGCCTTTGGGCACCATTTGCGTGTTAAATGCATGTGTGTGAATTTACTTAGCATATCATTTCAGGGATGGGATTGGAATTTTTTTTTTTTTTTTTTTGTTGTTGCAGATGACAGGAGAGAAGCATGCATTCATCCATTCATTCATAAACCCAACTTGTGGCACGGCACACTGGGGAAGGGATCTTTCGCATCATTTTTAAAACAGAGAGAGTGCAAAGCCCTGTCAACTGACAATATCCATCCAAGCTGTCATTGCCAATCACTTGAATGGACTGCAGCAGAGAGTATTTTCCACAATGAGATACCAATGGGGGTGACCATTAGGTCAGGAATCTTATTTTCTCAGCTCACCAACCCCTGCAAATAAATTCTCACCAAAAGGAGAGAAAAGCCTCATTGATTTGACAAGAGATCAGACACCGCAGTTGTCATTTTCCCAGCAGTTGCTGGCATATTTTTTTGCCTGGTGTGTGAGATATGAATTTCGTGACTTAACCTATCAAGCTCTTAAAGGGATCATCCCTTTTTCATCTGCATCCTAGTGAAAAGGAGAACTCACAGCAGCAAGGCTCTGAAAGCAAAATACTGTTCTCAGCTTTAATATATTATTAGTTGATTTACAACAAAGTTCGTACAGGGGCTCTACTTTGCTGTTAATAGTCAGACATACTTAGTTGACCTGCAGGAATGTGGTTTTTTTCCCCTCATCAATACCCATTTTAATTTGTAAAACACATTTTTATAAAGTTGCTGGTATTGTTCCCTTATGAATGCATCACAGCCAAACCAAGACAGGCTACGAAAGCAAGAAAAACCACATTCTTCAATGAAAGAAGTCACATTTTCGGGTCTTAGTGTTCTTAGAGACATGAGGTTTCATAATTTTCAAAAATACCACATTAATATTAAAACAAACAAACAAACTGCTGATTCCAGCAAAGGGCCTAAATTCAACCAGTGGATCCAGTGAAACAGATTGCTGCTGGCAGACAAAGTATACCTTATTCCATGCTTCCAAAATCCACTTCACCTCTTCAAACTAGAGATTGAAAATTCATGTCAGATTTGCTATGGAGTTTTTTGGAGGGAATATCTTAGCATCACCCAAAAGTAATTTATTTACTGATGTAAAAACATAGATTGTGATGTTTTTACAGGAAGGTTCTTTGGGAATATTTTCTGACCATGAGGAGACCCTGGTCCCCAAGTGAGAACAGGTATGAGCCTGCAGGGAAGTGAGTCCCTGGTTTAGCTGCCTTCCCACTACAGGCACATCAAGGATGTGAATCCAACTTTCCCAGAGTGACACTTTCGTTTATTTCATTAAAAACAAGTTTGGTCTACAGATATTTTTTACACCATGAGAAGCTTGTCCCTGCCCAGTTGTAGACACTTTTTCAGGAGCTCACCATCTGCTTGAACACAACTACTTCCAGACTGGATTATGATTTGCAAAACCTGCAATTCCATCCCTCCAGCCCTTCAGTTCCCAACAGTAAAACTGCACTAGGTCTCACTTAGTCTATGGCATTATTATAATCCAGAAAAATAATGGGATCCACTCATACTGGAAGCACTTCTGTCAACAATTCAGAAAATTTAAAAAATATTATATATATATATAATATTTTCATTCCAATAATTGATGTATCTATATTTACTATTGGGAGGAGAACATGACCAAGTCAGAATGTTTCTTTACAAGTATTCTAAAGAACGATCAGAATTCCATTAAAAATATATTAAGGATCAGGTAAAGCCTCACCTCTGTGCCTTACACATGATGCATGGTCTAGCATCAAGATTGTTGCTGCCAGTTTAGTTTCTCCAGTAAGAATGAAGAAGGAGTTTTATGATCAAATGTCAGAATAATAGTAATTTATTATTTTGGTAAATTGACAGGTCACTAGACTTAGTATCAAATTCTTCTAAGCACTATCAGGCCATTCTTTGTTAATCAATACTGCACATTTCTTACTAGTCTTATCTTTGAAGTACATTGTTCCAGAAATTCTACCAGCATACCGAAGCATGAGTCTGCTTCCAGATAAGCCTGGCTGGCTTAATTTTTTTTTTTTTTAATTCAAGATAAGTGCTCTAGTGCAGGGGTCCACCAAAATGACATTTTATTCCCGATATACCTATTAATTCTATCTTTGCCATGTCTTTGCAATACAATATTCAGCTGCTCACAGTATGAGCAGTCTCCAGGAGGGACTGGCTCTCTCTCTATTCCTTTTTCTGATGTTCCTTCCTCTGTGCACACAGGTGGTAACCTCACCAACACGCTCCTTTCAGTTGCTGATAATTCCCTGCTACGATTTCACATCCAACACTCCAACTACCAGGTGTAATTTTAACTCAGACAGCAATGCTTTCAGAGCACTAAGGGCTTAGTAGGTGTACGAGACAAACACTTTCTAACACATGACAAGGAAACGGATTCAATGTTCAGGAATATTCTGAAACTGGTCAGCTGTGGATAAAATCCTGAAATTAATTTTGCCTTTGAAATCTTAACTCCTCAGGAAAAAATAGTTTTCTGTTCTTCACAAAAGTGAAGTTCAAACAACTTAAATAAGCATTTTCAGATACTTTCACTGTAGATTACTAAGGATTTTAAATGCAAGCAGGCTCATACTCTCTGTCAGGACTTTTTCTCCCCCCTGAAGTCCATTTTTCCTCTGTCTGCTGTTAAGTTACTATTATCTTCCATTCCTTGTAATAATGGGCTTAAGATCAAGTGAAACTGGAAATGGAAAGAACAGTGAGAGATGACAGACTTGAAGGGGCTTTATTGGGACTATGGGTTGCTCCTGAGGTCAGAATCAGTAAGTATAATTAGATTCCTGGCATTTACAACAAATGTAAAGCAACTCAGAGCTCCCTTTTGTGTGCCTGTAATTAAACATGCACTTTTACTGCCCTCTGCAGTGCTCCAAAGTATCTTTGATTCCAGCACATGAAAGTGGAATCAAAGAGCAGGCCCAAATCTTCATCTCTATATGGCACTCATATTTCTGAAAACAAAGTATTTCTCAGCAGAAATGGAATAGCCCCTTTCTAAAGAAACACAAAAGGGAACGTTGTTTTTGCTGATAATTAGAGCCATTCCTGTACCTCCCAGAAACTTTCTCAATAGAGACTTGGATAGATAGAGAGATCCCAACACAGACAGCTGGGCCCCACTTTAACCCACAAAATAAGTTCCAAATTTCCACTCAAAGTGAAGTTATTTCTTGAGTGTATGAATCAGCATTCTTTGGATAAATTAGTTTTCTCTTGTGCTTATACACAATCTAAGACGTAACTGACCAGCTCAAAGAGTGAACAGGACTGGTAATCCAAAAATACAGTGGAGGCCAGCAGTGGCAGATGCTAAATCTTGGTTCCTAGCATGTTTTGTATTTAGGTATTACCCAAATGCCACAAAACTAAATACTACACAACTAGAGTAAATTCTGCTCAGCATTACCACCTTCTCTCCTACCCAAAGTGTATATATTACATCCTAACTACACTGTTTACCTTGAAAGTAAAATGGATTTTTGATACTGCACAAAGTAATTTCAATCTCTTAACTATTCATATAATATTTTGGCAAAATTCCCCCTAGTTGTCAAGAAGCACTCAAACTTAGTATTCAACAGCTAGCAACCAATCTTCTCACATTATGAGAAACCATATAGAAGAAGAAAACAAAGAAGAGCAAGAACTTCCAGTAAGGTCATAATTCCTTCAAAAGGGCTCTTTGTACCAGCCCAGTTTTGATAAAGAAGTGCCTGATCCCCCAGGTTTCCACACAGACCCATCCTCAGGCATACATAGTTGCTCTCCATATGCTCTTATTTACATTAGGAACACAATAAAACAGATAATCCTGAAAATAACTTCAGTAAACACTTGTATGAACAGAAAGTTGTTTGAATGGTATTTTGGACTTAAAAATGGATTAATGGAAGAAAGCTGGTTTTAGCTTGGCTTCCTTAGAGCAATCAATTGTTGTACTGGCAAGTCTTTTCCAAAATCTCTCTCCTGCCCACCTTCTAATTTTTGGACTGGCTGTCCAGGTGCTGAACAGAAAGGCAAATATGTTCCTTAAGGTTTATGTGACATTAGCTGAGTAATGAAGGAAGACCCAATTAATGCCCAAGTGAAGGACAAGCTGGGACAGCTCAGCTCTTTAATGTTCTGCTTGCCACCCTACCCACACACGTGTACCAACGGCCCAGCCAAAACAGATGGAGCTTTAAATTAGCCACAGCCACGACTGCTGTCAGCCAGGCATGGCATGAGGATGCTGAAAGGGGACAGGGCTTGGTGTGAAGAGAGTAAGAGAAACACAAACCAGAAGGCACAGGTCTATAAAAAGCAGGGCTGACAGGTTCTGCTGCCTACAGAACAACCTGCTCAGTTTTATTTTTAGAAGAATTTAACCTAATAAGGCTAAAATCTGACAGCAGTACTGGCCTGTTCTCCATCTGAAGCAAATTCCACCGCATGCAACGATGCACAACTGAACATATGGATATTATTTTTCCGTAGGATTCCTCTATTACCAGATACTGCCCTAAATGGATGGGGTTAGCCCACATTTAACCACTAGAGGGCTTAATTCTATCGCAAAAAAACCCCGGTTGTTTTGCAATTCGGTGTTCAGTACCTTTGGACAAACATCCAAACTGAGTGCTCTCTTTAAATATCAACCATAAAAACTAAGTGCTCTAAGTAATTGAGGCAAAGGGGAATTGCAGTGAAGACACTACTGTGGATGGACAGCTCCTTCAGGAAAAAGTAACAAATCTGAGCCTGTTTCACAAACAGCTACTGAACACAGACCAGCTACATTTCTAGTCTGGATCATACCCACCTGGTTCCTGGGTAAGAGTGCTGCACAGCAGCACCTCAGATTGCTTTTAATGACACCAACAGAATTATCTGTAAACAAGCTGGAGCATAACACAGGAAAAGAAAACAAGGGATAAACTAGTCAAGAAAAAAAAACGAACAGTGATGTAGAACCTTACAGCCTGAAGCAGAAGTGACAGCACACTGAAAGGTGACAGGATAGAGCAGAGATGGAACAGAGTGAGTGCAGCACAGTGAGAAGCAACACCCATCTCAGCAGGGTGGGGTTGTGTTCAGGAGGGCACAGTCCAGAGAGCAGGGCACAGGCAATGCTGAGAGCAAGAGGCTCATACCCCAAGGTCTTTGCTGAGAACCTTGTCTGAGTAGAAGCAGGTAAGTTTGATTAATATCAAATTATATACCAGATTATGGACTAACCACTGAGAAGTTACTCTGCAGAATTTCAAAAGCATCTCAAGAGATTCGCCAAAGGAGAATTATTTGTTGTGTGCTCCATTATAACAGAAAAGTACATCCCAGTTGTTTGCCTGGTATCTCTCTACACTGCCCAGGGATTAGTGTTCTTCACAGTGTTTTCCCCACATTCCATCCCAGAGCTGGATGCAGCAGTCAAGGCAGGGTCTCACAAAAGCAGAACAGAGGGGCAGAATCTCCTCCCTTGCCCTGGTGACCACACTGCTTTTGGTGCAGCTCAGGGCACAGTTGGCTTTCTGGGCTGTGAGTCCACATGGCTGAGTCACTTCAAGTTTCTCGTCCACCCACCAACATCCACAAGTTCTTCCCCTCAGGGCTGCTCTCAATCTATTCATCCCCCAGCCTGCATTTGTGCTGGAGAGATTGTCCCAGCCCATGTGCTTCCTTATTTCAAAACCAGGTGCAAGTAGCCTTACCCTTCAGAAGCCTCTGAACAATCTCCTGAACATCCACTGATCCAACCTGTTAGAGTAGCTACAGCAGGACAGAAAAACTGCCTTTAAAAAAAACAATTCTACTGGCAGTTCTGATACTCAGGTACAGACTGGCACACCAAAAGTACTTAAGAACAACCAGGGACAGCATGGCCAGAAGATGTGACATGAGAAAAGCAACCTGGGGAGGACAGAAGGGCCTCAGTCCAGGTAGAAAAAAACTACCATTTTGCTGCCTTCTCTGGAAAAAATACATGCTAGGAAGGGCTGTGACCTTAACATCAGAGCTTAGCACCAACGGTATCCCAATGCCACTGTTTCCTCTCGGAAGTTTCCCCATCAGAACAAGCTACCTGATTTCAAGAGTGCCTAACAAATTACACAGCTTTAAGCAATATTACTTGCTAAGATAGTCCCTTGAGTTGATGAGTTTAAGTAGTGTAACATCAACACCCAGAAATTCTATTTTAAGAGATAAAACCAAGTGAGGTGACTGTAAAAAGAGTTGGTAAAGAAGATTGAAGTGTTCACCTAGCTCTTCTAGCAGTTTTTCCTAGAGAACAGAACTTGGCAACCAGCTAATGGACAGCTACAAAACTAAACTGTCTCAAATTCACTCTGGTGGCCCTGCGCACAAGTTAACAGCTTTTAAGGTCTCCCTTGAAACCAAAGGATGGTGCTAACACAGATATATCCTGGCTTAGTACCAATATGAGACACTTGGCTTTCAGTATTTCCCTGCATTTCATTATCCACAGAGCACTGCTAGCAGGAAATGAAGAGTCGTATGTAAAAGTAAATGCAGTTCAGTTTATTTTCCAGCAACATCCCACACAAAAGCAATAGAAACATGAACTGCTCTCAGCAGAAAATCTGTACAGTTGTTATAATTTACAACAGTTTTACATTTAAAACCAGCAAATTGAAAGAATCAAGCACTTTCCCTAGACATTGTTTTCTTGACTGCATTAATAAATGACTGATGACTATTTATAAATTTCAAATTAGGGCTACTGCTTCTGAAAAAAACATTATTGCATAGACTTTACCATGTTGGCCTCCAGTTTCTTGAGGGTATTTAATTTCCAATTGTTTCTGAAACATTTTTGCAAATAAAGTGGTTTTTTTAAGGTAAGGTAGTTAATCTTACAGTAACTGCAATACATGGGTTTACTAGTACTAATCAGCCACATGGTTCAGCTACCATGTGCATTATTTCAAGTCAGACCTTTTAGAAGAGCCAGATATAAAAGCAAGATAACATAAACAGTATCTCCCTACTTGGCTTTTGATCTGCAGGTGGACAACTGAAATCATGTTCACAGTGGGGAAGGGAATGGGGGGAAATTGGTGAGATCTTGCTGTACACTATTTATAATTACTAGAGGATAGCACAGCCTTTGGCTAGTTTTCCTATTGAAAAGTTTTATTTAAAAAATCTGACATATACATAAATTAAAAGTTAACAAGAAGTCACACAATTGCAATTTTACATAAGTCTGGTCTGGAGAATATCTAGAACAACCACAACTTTGAGAACAGTCTTCAACTTTGCTTAAGCTTTCTTACTATTAACAGGTTAAGGATCAAGCTAACCTCTCAAATTTAAAAAAAACTTTCTCTAAAACAGTTTGCACAAGACTATTTAACTCACAGTATCAAATTCTTTCAGTGGCTCACTCAAACACACTTCCAAGTCAAATTCTCCTTCTGCTTGATAGTCAAGATGTCTAACTTTGGTGGGAGTGCCAGAACAGGTATCCTGGAAGGCAAAGGCAATTAATAATTACTAGTTAAGTAGAGGTTATTAGTACAGGTAATTCAATTAACTTCTGTAATTCATTTAGACTGCCTTATAACAAAGGTTTACAAATGCTTTAAAGGCCATATAAAACCCAATGCTAGTCTTAAGATTAAAGAGATGTAGGCTTCTGCCCATCCAACCACATTTCAAGATACCTTGCAAGTGTTCTAAGGACATATATATGCAAACATTAAAACATTATACAGATTTAACATTCATCAGAAAAACAAATCCAGTAAGAAAAGCATTCCTAGATCTTTACTGCTCAGCTGTACCAAGTGCTTTCTGGATATAAAAGGAGTCTACTTCTGTGTGACAAGGAAATTTCACCCTATTTTAACATTAGATATTGCAATCTAAAGTAGTATTTCAACTGCACATTACAGTTCATAACTGATTTGCTTTCAACAGATAAATTTTTTTTTGTAGGCTATGAAAAAAATGAGTTTTTTTAATTTGAAATGATCATTTAAGTTCTAATCCTCTAAACCCAAGACTACAGACAGATAATGGCTATAGCTGGAAAATACCTGAATTTACAGATTGCTCAGCTTTATAAACAGTCCCTAAACAAAGGAGATGGTGGAATTTGTCAGGTATTCAGGCTACTCTGGATATAACTCTAAGCAATGAACCAATTATTAATAAATATTTATGCAAATGACAGATATGCTTACATCATTATCTTGACAGCTCGTTTGAGATTCAGTAGAATTGCTTCCAACAGATTCTGTCTCCATCTCACCAAGGTCAACAGGACAACTGTAAAATCATTTAGAAGAATACAACATAAACAAATTGATTTTTTAGTGTTAAGCTGCAGTTGGTGGTGCAGTTCTGAAAACAATGGCCAGAGGAGAGCAAAGAGACCTACAGAGGTCACAAGAACAGTGGTGGCAAACTGGGGAGAGCAAACAGAACTGCAGGACAGCTCAGTACAGCCAAAATGGCCAAGGACTGAATTAAAAGTCTTGAGACTGAATAGTGCAACTTGTCAAAGACAAAAACCCAATGCTCAAGCAATGCCTCAATACAAATGTTACGGGAGAGGAAAGAATTTTTTTTCCCAGACAAGGTTTTCATCCACCTGGTTTTGCAAAGATTTAATACCCATAATCCACAGAGCTAGACCCCAGCATCTGAAGGTAGTATTTCAACACCAATGCACACAGCAGGGTTCTGGCTGAAGTACCAACTCCCCTCACACTGATGGCAAGTAAAGGGAAGGTAAAAGGAAGCTTTGCTTTTAGATCCTATTGCTCTGCACTGGTTTTAAAAACAGCATTCCATCAAGGAAAAACACTACTTTATTAACACAAAACTGATTTGTGAGGAATTAACTTCCATCTTTGTCCCCTTCATTCTCTAGTGCCAGTTTTATGTCACACGTTGCCTGATCAGCTGTATTGATTTCTATAGAGGAAAATAACTAGCTCATCACACTACATCTTCTAGAGCTTGTCAACACTTGTAGCCATGCTTTGAGTTTAGTGGCACCTTGGGATAAGTTCACAATTCTCCCTCTCTGGTTGAAAAACAACATTTTAGAGCATTGTTCTTGAACTAGCAAGTGAGAAGGGTGAGGCAGGTTCTTGTACACTGGATTGGTCCAAGCTCAACATTCAGGAGACCTGCCATTAATGAGAACTCTCCAGCACTGCTCCTACCAGATAATTTGAAGACTGCCCTGAAAGAATCAGCTCATGTTGATGGTGTGGTGATTTATTTTATAGAGCAGTGCAGAACTGGCTCTGCCTTCACTGTTAAAGAAGTGAGGGATATGTGTGTATGCCCTTCTAAGGACACTGGGCAAGTCTACTCCCACCAACAAGGTTCAGGAAGCTATTTTGATTGAGAAGGAGCTAAACAGCACTAAGTGTGGACAAATAATTAGTGAAAGCATTCAGCACTCACTGACTTGTCTCAAAAAGAACTATGCTGGGGGTAGTGTTTATTTCTTAAACATGAGACTTCACATCATATTTTCTATAAAAACATCTCGAATACTCTGTACATACATTTCCTGCAGATCACATCCTCCTTCAGTTGGTGGATCCCAGGAATGCAGTGCCACTTTCCACAGTTTAATTTGCTGGTCCCATGACCTACGGCTGTATTTCTTAAATTTGTTTGGAGTTTTAGGATGAACTCCTGGTATACGATGGCATCTATTCAGATATTAGACATGGAAAGTTTATCAGTTTTATTCACACATACATAACATAGCTTTAAATGTAAAGACCGATTGTACTATTTATGAGAAAAGACTGATGTGCAATTCCAGCGCTCAAGCAAAGATTTGCCAGCTTGATATGAACTTCTTAGTTTTTCTGACAAGTCAAATAAAATTTTAAAAAAAGGTTTATCATTCATAGGTCTGAAAACCTCATTCCAAACTCAACAGCAATGGTAGCCGATTTTGTCTCGTAGTTAACTCACAAGACAACAACTGACTGGTAAAAGCAGCTTCATTTCCTCTTGTTGACAACCAAAAGAACTTTCACTTCCATTTCTGCAGCGTGAGGTATTTCTTATATACTGACCCATAAAAAAAAAAACCAACCCAAACCACGTCTCAGTTGATTCTTAGTGTGACCTAACAGTTCAAAAATATCTTAAAAGTTTAATTTGTAGATGCCTTCTAGCTGAATGTGTATTGGATACCAAGTTTAGTACATCCATGTGCTTATAAAGAACAAGTGTGACCTGCAGGTGGACATTTAGTTTTCCAGAAAGCCAAGCAGCTTACCTAGGAACTTCTTTAATGTATCTATCATATGCAATCATGTTTTTTCCGTAGTTTATCTGTTTTTGTCTTCTCATCAAAACCACCTCATCTGTCTCAAGTTCTACTGTCACCGTGGACTCCTTTGAATCAGAACTGAAGAAAAAAAACACTGTAGGTTTAGGACTACTAGAAAACCAGTGACACTCAAACAAACCCACTTGTAAAAGACTATAAATAAACATGTCAAAACTTTTCAAACAAATGCTTAGGGTGTTATTGAACTATGGTGTTGGAACAGACTTAAGATGAACTATTTTAAACTGTGTGGTTTAAGAAGCAACATTGTACAATGAAAATTCAGACCTATTTTCAAGATTTTCCTCAGCTAAGCTAGAAATTTAACCTACCTTCCTGAGGAGGATTTCCTTTCTCTTGAAAATTCATTTATCAGGAGTTTTCTTCTGTATCTGAAAGAATTCAAATCAGTATTAAGAACTTATGTACACAAAGAGAACATTAAGCACTGTCACAGCTCGTAGTTGAATTAACTTCTCAGCAAAGCAGCAGCACCTGAGACACTGTAGAGGCCTTTCCACTATGAAATAAATATATCAGTTTTCCATAAAGAAAAAACAAAAATACAAGGACTTTCTTTTCCTAACTATTTTCCCTAAAAGAACTTCATATAGCAATGATACAAAAAACCAGTCATTAGCGAGAGGGTGCTTTAATTATTTCAATGTAAGAGATTCAGGAAAAGCTTCTTCCAAAAGGGAGATATTTAGGGATACACATCCAACCTCCACAGAGTTTCCCAGACACTCCTGCAGGACTTAACCCAAACCTGATCTAAAAGCAGCAGATAAGAAGCTAAGGTTGGCCTGATTTTACCACAATTGTGAAGTTAAAAATACAAGTCGAAACAGATTCTACAAGACAACTTCCATTTCCCTTCCTTTCCCCACTTCATCTTAAACACCCAGGGGTACCTTGCCATTTCTTTGTTGACATTGGTCCTCATTTCATCTTCTTCCACTGCAGTTCCCCAGTCTGAACACCGGGAAAGGGGTCCAGGGCCTTCTGGTGTTGTAAAACTAGAAAGGAAAAAAAAATTAAGGCTCTGTGTTAAAAGCTTGGGTTATTGTATTTATCTCCCCCACTCACAGCTTGACCCCTTAAACATAATTATTTACAGTACTCAAAATGGCCGTGAAAATCTTGTGTTGCTCTTTTAAAATTTCATCATTGTAAAATTAAGCATCAGTCGGGAGTTCCACCTTGAGGTTGTGTGGTTTGTGTTGGGTTTCCTTAAAATTTATGTAGGTATCTATAGAAACATAGCATAGCTTGTTAACCCAGCCTATGTTTCCAGTAACTTCCAGCTCATGTCCTTCAGATAATGGTACGTGAAGTACCAGCTTTACTGATTTACTCACTTGTTTTCACTCCACTAAATGACTTAGCAATTATTTATTCTTTCATGACTGCAGACTCATTAGCTACATAAGACACGAAAGTTAGGACACAGAATTAAGTTGAAAAGCTAATTAATTAAAGTTACATGATAGCACCATAGTTTCTCCATGTAAATATATGCTTAGTAGAGAAGGCAAAGGCACAAAATTGTCCTGTTTTAGCTAAGAAACTGAGACTTACTATGGCTTTGCAAACTGGTTTAACAACTTTACTGCAGCCCATTAGCATCACAAGCAGGTTCAGACTCTTGCAGGGGAATAAGCTCATATCCCTTCCCAGCTATCTATAGCTGCCTGCATTCAGATTATTCGACGTTTCCCGTCTGTCCTCCTGATGACCACTTTTTACTACGTAAAACTCAAAACTGTGTCCTACAGAGCACAGCTTTTTCAGTAGATCTGGAAATGCTCTGCAGACTTTCCAGGATTCTGTGCAAACATGTCCCTTGGAGTCAGAGAATTAGATCCATCTGCACTAAAACCAGCTCCAACTCCCTCCCTGCACCCAAATTGGTTTGCACAACTTCGAACGTTTTATTAAATTCAAACAAAAAGTTCCATTTAGATGAAACCCAGTTACCAACTTGGCAAAATTAAAAATCCACAGCAAACAGTACAGGTCCCTCTGCAAAGATCTGTTCAATCTCCAAGGATTTTTAACTTTTGCTTTTACTGATTTCTAGTTTTGCAGAGAACACAGGCCACGTTCAATTACTGCTCTCCCGTGGCAGAGAACAAACAGCAGAATCCCAGTTGTTCCCAACTCCTGAGCTTTTTCCTCAACCCTGTGACCTACCTTTTTATACCTGTTTGATTCTGCACCTGTGCCGTGATTATAGAGATGACCCAGCCTCCAACCCGATCTTCTTGACTTTTGAGAATTTTAATTTGACATGGTTGGATTAGCATAAACAAAAAGTAGTTTCGGCACAGGAAGAGAACAATTTCTGTCAGAGCTCAATCCAAACTGAAACCAAGGAATATGCCTGCACAATTCAATACTGGAAAACACACTGAAGTGTTGCTTATTTACATTGAAACTGATGAAACTATCTGTAAAGTTTCATCCTTGTACTGCTATTCAACCACGCTTCCTGAAATTAGTTTAAGCTACTCTGGATAGTGTAACTTGAGCCACTGACCAACGTGTTCCCTGCTTATTGTCAGCAAAGGAAAATGGATGGTTACAAGGCACAACCCACTCCGTTTTAGATTAGAAATCTTGATTCAATTAACTGGGCCGTGACCACAACTCCCATCCACCGATCAAAGTGACTAAAGAGGCTGTGGCATGAATAGCTCAGACTGTAAATGTGATATAAAATAAGACACTTAAGTCTATCTGTGCTGGGAAACACGGAAGGCAGCGAACAACAGTGTGAACATTATAGGGTGACCTCAAAACTGGATCCCCTCACAAATGTGCTGAAATACAACACAGCTTCTCAAGGTAGTCTGTACTCCCTTCAGAAACATAAAATAGATGATTTCTAAGAATTGATTTTTGTAATTTCTTCTAATTTTACAGTACAGCCTGTATTTACAAACATAATTGGCCTGTACATTATTACTTCTTGATAAATGGCAGTAAACCAGCATGAATAGAACAGAAATTACCAAGAACGTATTTCAAGAGGTAAGAAGGAAAAATGTTGACTCCTTAAGAATTGATTCCAAGATAAGGGCATTGCACTCGATCTTTTTTCCTCCTTTAAAACGAGCTATTTGTGGCTGAGGAGTGATTGAGAACAGGCAGGGCTTGGAAAACTGAGCAGAACGGTCAGTTCAACAGCTCCTGGTGAACTGTCCAGAAGCTGCTGGTGAACTGTCCAACTCCCCCTCACCTGTCCAGCCGGCTGTCCTCAGGCCTGGGCTTGTCCTCAAACACGGAGGATTCGGGCTCGTTCTGCCTCCGCCGCTTCCCATCGGCGCCGCGTTTCCGCGCTTGGGCCCAGCGCGGGGGGTGCTGCGGGCTGGGGACAAGCACAGCGACACACGAGGTGAGCACGCAGGTGGGCTTTAGCGCTTTAATCTCCTTCAGGGACCGCGGTTATTTACCGATTTCGCTCCCACCAACCCAGCGAGGCGACGCCAGTCGCTGCGGGCCCTCTGAGGGGGCTCTGCGCCCCCCCACCCCCTCAGAGAACTGTGCTCGCGGGACGGCGGGGAGCGAGGGCCGGACAGCGCGGAGGTAACGAGGCCCGGCGCTGCCACCCCCGCCTCAGCCCGGAGGCCCTACCTGCTCTTCGTGCTGTCGTGCGGGCTCCGCTGGCGGAAGGACATAGTGCGAGGTATCCTCGGAAGGAAGGGCTGGAGGCAGAGCCGGGCGGTGACGGAGAGCCGGGCAGTGAAGGAGCGGCGGGCGAGGGGAGCTGAGGCGGGCGGTGAGGCAGAGCCGGAGCGGGCGGTGAGGGAGCGCTGCCGCCTTCCCGCTCAGCCCCTTCGCATCTCCCGCCGGCGCTGAGCGACACCGCCCGCTCCGCCTCCCCGCGGGGCGCCTCCACGGGGACAGGTGCGGAGGGGGGGGACGAGCGGGAAAGCGCTGCCGCCGCCCCGAGCCCTTCCGCGCTCAGACACACAGCACCCCCCCGCAGGGTAATGGCTCAGCCCGGCCCCGCCCCCGGGGCGTGGTGGCGGGAGAAGAGAGCGCGGCGGCGCGCGGTTTTGGCGCGCGGTGGCGGCGGGACCCACGTGAATCAACAGGAAAAAATCCCAGCCCAAACAAAGGAAAAATACAAATTCCCGCGACTTAAATGTGAAGGATGACGGTCACCGGCACGGCTCTACAGTCGATGAAGCGCACAGGTTACTTCAAGGGACAGTTCAAACCCCACGCCAGACGGTGACCACATAAATTTCACAATGACATGGTATTAAATTTCTTATCAATAGTGAAGAAGAGTGGGTAATGCCACGAGGTTGCTATACCTTGGTTCGTGGAGCTTTATGGAGTTTTTAATTATACATGCATGCACAATGAGATCCCATTCATCCTGCTATTGGGCATACACTCACATTTTAGAACGGTAATTTAGAAATAACCTGAAGAAGTCCAACAGATAACAAACCGTTTTAAACAATAATACATTGGCAGCCCTTGCAGCCTGAAGACTGGTGGGAAACTTCAGAGAGATGGTTTTCTTCTGGCCTTACAATCACAGGATCAGTAACATTGAAAAAGCCTTACAATCACAGGTTCATTAAGTTTGGAAGAGTCCTCTTAGATCATCAAATACAACCATTATTAACCAGGCACTGCTAAGTCCATCCCTAAACCATGTCCCCAGGTACCACATCTGGTAAAACAGATAGCAGAAGTAGAAAACAAAAAGTTGTTTGGTGGGTTTTTTAAAATCAGCTTAAAACACAAAAGCAGCTATTGAAGCATAGCAATGGTTTGGAGAGACTTTCTGAACACACAGTAACAGATGCTGTTTGGTTTTGATTTAGTTTTAATGAAGACACACTTCAGCCTTGCTATGCATGAAGAGATTTACCTTGAAAATTCCTTTCCTGTTGCCTGGCATTACCGTAGTAAATTTTGTACAAACTTACGCATCTTCTGTGTGGCATCTGCATGAATATCCACATTCCTGCAGAAAAGCCTGCTCTGCTGGCACCTCTCCTTTCCCACACACCACTATGGAAAACAGAACTGAGTTCCTGAACCAAAGTCATGCTTGAAGTACAGCAGAGGTTCAAAACATGCACAAACTCCCCTCCCGTCAGCCTGGCTCTGACACAAGCTAGAACAGCGTGTTTACCTGAACACATCCAAGCAAGCCAGACAGAGGACAGATACAGCGTGGCAGCCACACAGTACTTTCAGCATAATACTATGTACAAATTAAATTCAGTTTATCCAGCAGAACTATCTGCTGGGACACAGCTCAGGGAATACAGCTGCATTGCATCTTTCTATCCTTGTCAGCAAAAAAAACCTTCAGAAAAGCGGTTTCACACCACAGTGGGAATTTTAGGGGAGGAGGTATCCTCAGCTGTGACCTCAAAGGAGTTTTACAAAGGAAACAAAGTACACACAACCCATGGCATTTCAGAACTGCCAGTGAAGGATGGTTTCCACAAGCACGGATAATGTATCATCTGTAAGGAGATTCTCCCAGTGGAAACATGCCAACAGAAGATACTTGTCACTTCTAGGGAGAAATTGAAACCTGTCTGCTGAAGTTCAGGGTGTATTTTGGCTTAATTACAAACTGAGCACAGATATATGCAGAGGGGATTTAATTAAGTTGGGTAAAATTAAAGGAAAAACTGGGGTTGGAGTGGCAGACTTCTGCTCGCTTACCTCAGTTGTAAACTCTGTGTCAGACATCCCTGGGTAAGTAAACAAGTGCATGGACAGGCTGCATTCCAGTTTTGACTGCTCTGTTTACACTAATGAGGTTACTAATTAGAACACAGGATGATTCTACATCCAGTGGCAGCACTGCATGAGATGACTTCAGCAGACCTCAAATCTCATCTGCTGTTTCGTTCCTTCCCTTGTGCTGCCATAGCTTGTCCAAGCATACAGAACCTGGATTAGGGAATAAATCCACCCAAAATTTAACTGCCACACACAGATTGGTTATGCTATGTCTAGACTAGTATCTTCAACCAAGAAATACAAAGATGTTTTAAGGACTGCTGAATTACAAATCCTATGAGTGTGTCCATAAATCCACTGCAGGCCCTGCAGGTCCATCATAGGCGAAAGCTTAAAGGCTTTTAACACTCACGAAATACTTAAGACGAGTTTAAGTATTTCTTGACAGCCTGTTACTCTCACCTAGCAGTTCCATCTTCTCCAGCAGGACACCTTTCCACGGCAGAATGGGTGCTGGGGCTCCAGCTGCTCCATTCTTCTAAGTTACAATGCCCTAAGAACAAACTGAGGGCTGGACACAGCCAGAACTGAAGGCCTTCAAGAGTCTAATTTTAATCTCTGAAGACTCTTCCTTTCCCCTTTTAGCAAGGGCTAAAAAAGCAAAATCACCAGCCAAAATAAACAAAACACCCTAAAGCAAACAAAAAAGGACTACTGGGCCCACATATTCCTTTTATAATCAAACTGATAACACAACCGCAAAAGCAGACTAACAAGGATTTTTAAAGTTAAAGTTTTTAATTCTTCTGCATAAAGGCAAATTGCCAAAAATGTAACACATTCCTTTATTTACAATCATCATAAATCACATGGAAGCATGCACACTGGAACAACAAGGTTCTAAACATTACTTCTTAGAAAAGTGCTGTACAGATGTGTCCCTTGTACGCACACACTCCGTGCTCTGTGGTGTGTGACTGATACACCCTTGTGTTGGGAAGAATGCCTGAGCATGCCTGGAAATAACATTTTGGGAGTGAGAGTAGTTCCTGGGGAAGCAGCTTATTTCCAAATCAGCAGCACAATGGGCTCTTGGCCCTGGGTACTTCCAGCCCCACAGCAAGGCTGTGGTGAAAAGCAAAACCAAATTCCTGTAGAAAGACAACTCCCAGCTCTAGCAGACACTGGTATCCCAGCACATGCTACACAAGGACTGTAAAATTCTTGTAACTGGCACATGAATTTAGTACAAACCACTGTCGCCACAGCTCTCACTTCACACTTCTGCACACAGTGCTGGTGGAGTGCAACAAAGGAGAGCTTATCCCAACATCACCACAATTCCTTAGCCTGGACAAGAGCAGCTCCACACCTGCAAATACTGCTATTCATCCCCAGTGGTTGTAGGAACAACAGGCACTGAATACATCCTCTCCTACTCTTTAACAGTAGACTGGCTCTTTGCTGCAACACACATAAAAGCAAAATCCAGGTATTTAAGCTGTGCTGCTGTTCTAGAAGTCACTCAGCCCCTTCAAGAAAAGGATCTGATTTTGATAAACCATCTACCTTTCCTTTCTCTTCTCTCACCTGGCTTAGACAAATGCCAGCTTAATTCACCTCAGAGAATAATAAATAGGCCAGAGGGGTGATCACCCAATCCAAAGGTATTAACAGCTTCTCTTTAATGACTGGAGGAAAGCGAAATTATCTACATTCCTCTGAAGCAGTTCTTCGGGCTGGATGTACAATTCTGATCCAGTGGAGCAGAGGGGGTTCCTTGGTTTGAGGGGCAGCATTCTTCAGTTTGACTTGACACTGGACCAATTCCCTGGTGAAACATCAGCACACTGAGGAACAACATCTCCAGAGGGAATGCCAGGATCCATCACCTGAAGCAGCTTTGCAATATAATGCACGTCACCTGCCAACGCAGGCACAGCAAAAATGTCCTCACAGAAGCTTTAAGGAACATCCATTGTCATTGCAGCACAGGCTTCATGAAATCTGAAGTTTTACACTTGAGGCACAGCTTGCAGAAAACAATCTATCCTTATAAAGATCTGGGGAAACCTAAACAAAAAAGCAGGTAACAGCATTTTATAAATGTGCTATATCCAGGCATTAACAGCAAAACACTTCCTCTTTTAAGCTGTAGTGTTATAGTAGCAGTAGATGGAAGAGAGCACTGCGTATGGCGAGCTTAGAGCACAGTATAAAGGAGAAACCCATATTGTCCATACTAAAGAAAGTGTTACAGCTAGTATGAACACTGTGAGCACATAAATTACTGAAAAAATAAAGTACTAGATACGCTACATTCCTAAAGTATTTGTCAAGGAGAAAAGGAAGCAGCTGAGCCTATTTTTCTCAACCCCTCACATAATTTTCATCTAAATGTCATCATTAATTCATAAAATAGACTTTTATCTCAATTCTAATTAATGAATTTCTGCCATATCTTAAAAATATCCTATTGACTAAGGTTTTTCCCTAGAAAGCAACCAGATACATTCATATTTATTTCTGTTTATGACAGAAATTTTCTTTTAGCAAAAGGGAAGGTAGTGTGTAATTCTACCATGCAACCCACTATCTGGTTTTCAAGCAAGATTGAACTTCCACAGATAAAGTTCCTGACACTTTAGAGTTAGAGCTCATCACACTTAAAAGCCAAGGTGAAAGGCAATGTTGCGCTAAATACTGATCTTTCCAGCCCAGAAAACCAATGTGTTGCTCCACAGAGAAGGTATTTCATTCACTTCACATATTATACATCTGACATAAATATTTTTTTCAATTAGAACAAGTGATTACAAACCTACTGAATATATACACGCCTTAATACAGCCTTATTTACAACAAAGACCACTGAAAAAAAGCTAAATACCAACTATGTGGAAACCAGAAAGGCTCTTAACTGTGACATACAGATGCTTCTTTTACCTGAATAATTTCACCTTATGTTGATTGCACGTATGCTGACTGTAAATCTCTTCCTCTTTCAGTGCAGATCCTACATGACAGCACCAGTTTTCCAAGACTTGATCTGCTGGTCTCAGACTACATTCCTATTCTTCAAGTCTTTTTCTGTCTCAGGAGAAATTCCTTCTTCAATACTTCTATATACAAAGAAAGACTAGATATTTTCAAATATTGTATTAGCATTTTAGAAAAGTGAATGCACATTAAAATCTTATTCATTCTCAAAGAATTTAAATTAAAAATCAATAAAGTCAAAAGAAAAATGCCATCAGCACAATTTTTTAAAAGCTCTAGCTGCCTTTTCCTCATATTGCTATAATCCAAAATCTAAGTGTAAAACTAATTTTGGCCATATTCTTAATGAGTTTTATTATGCAAAATAGTCAAAGATCACTGTTTAACAGACATTTATATCCTAGTCCATGTTTCAGAGCCTGCATCAAATGTAGATCAAAGACAATCTAATTACACAAAAGACCACCTGCTAATAAAACCTGTTTGACCCAGATTACCACCCATCCTAGTAATGCACCACAGGAATCTACAGTCCAAGAGAAAATTTTCACTAAAATCTACTGCTGCAAATGCCAGGTTGTGACTTCATCACAAAAATATTAAGAGGCAGAAAAGGTGCTACTGAAATAATTGAACAAACTGGCACTTTTCATTTAAGTGATAAAAACACATCTTCTAGCGGACAGGTAACAATTTCAATTTCCTAAGTCTGAAGCATTAAATCTTTTAATTAAGGTGCTGTATTAAGTGCAAGAGGATAGGATAAAACACTAATAAAATAAAGGAATAAAAGAGAAACTGATCTGCCTGAACTGAACAGTTGGACTCTGTAGAATGATACTGTGGATGAACTACTGAAACAGAACAGGTCGCGTAAGAGGTCAGCACAAACTCACTTTGGTATTTAGATTTTTTTTCTCAATATTGTATCTTCAGCATTTTCACTTCCCCATCCTCTGTCAGGGTATTCTGACTGACGTCCTTCCAATAAACTGCTACAAAGTTTAAGCCTACAAATAAAAAAAACAAACCCAAAGAGTAACTGCCTTTATTATGGTAACTTTTAAATATAGCTACAATTCATTAACACAGACTATAACATGAGAACATAAAGAACATGAGAATTTTACCACACAATGTATAAATATTGACCAAAACATCTCTAAGAAGAATAGTGTAAAAAAATAAAATTAAAAGTCAATGTTTATAACAAAAGCTTGGATTAAATTACAGCAAGAAAGCAACTAAGCTTCTAAATTTATATGCAGAAATACCCCTCAAACCCCAATTGATGAGCTGCATTTGATACCTCTCCAGCTTGCAGTCTGCACCTCTGCAAGTCTTGCTGTCAGGCAGAAAGAAGCTGGATTTCCTCTGTTTGGGATTGTTCCATCCTGAAGAACAACTGGCTGGAATTGGGTCACTGCATAAAAACAAACAACTATCATTGTTGTCACTACAAAACAACTTAATCTCTCAGGAGACAGAGAGGAAGCTTCCAGCTCTTAGGCTGAGAAAATGAGAGGCAAACTTCCAATTCTTTCCACAAGACTGAGTGTGCAAGGGGCTCATCATTTCCCAGCATTACCTGGGATGGCAGAGGCAGCAGAAAGCAACAGATGGGAGAGTCAGAGTGGAAAAAGCTGAGTAAGCTCAAAGAAGAGAAGTAACAACCAAGCATACCACGTGCTGGACGAAATGTGAGAAGGCAAAGAAAAAAGCAGCAGTAACCAGTGAAGGAAAAGATTAAAAAGAAAAGACAAGGACAACTTTACAGCATAAGCAATAAACAGAAACAACATCATAATCACTGGGGTATTTACCTTGTTATTCCTATACTTTGTTGTACTGTCATTACTTCATCTTTTTCACCAAGGGCTTCCCATTCTGAGCACTTTGAAAAAGCCTCCTGATGTCCTGAGTCAGTAAGGCTGGAAAGAAAATGAAAAGGTCTGAATCCATGCACTCGGGTAACACAGCTCCTCTTAAGGGGGCTAAGTGGACAGAAAAAACCCACACCTGTATAAACATTTTTACTAAGGTTAGTGTGAAATGTCTACCTAACTGCCAAAACCCTTAGTGTTGCCTAAATCTACACACAAAAATACCCCTGTGCTGTGTCTTCTGATACTTGCAATGGACCACTGTAAATACTTGCTATCATACAGCACAATTATTCTGACATTATTTCCCTTCCTCATTAAATTGCACACGTTTAGATGAAATTAAAGCTATTAACAAATGGAGTGAAAAATACCAGTCATATTCCAAAAGTCAGTTCATAATATCAATGAATTCCCATATGGAGAATCATTTCATACCTTTCCAGTGTGTGGTACATCTGCAGATAATGGTTTTTGCTCTCTGAAACCACAGAGGAGTCAGAATTGTTTCTTTTTCTGCGTTTCCATACTGGAGAAGAATCAGGAGAACAGGAACTACAAAAATAAAACACAGATTTTACAGGCATAACATTTTTTATCTATGTCTAAATGTTTATCAGAGTTCTGCTAAATAATGGCATATGCTACAGAGGAAGTTTTCTTTTGAGGTATGATTCTTCAGTCACACAGAGGAATATAGAGCAAATGGCTCACATTTTGGAAGCAGAACCATTTTGAGCTCCACACACATCCCCCCAGGGACAAAGTATTTTAGTAAACAGGGAAGTGCACGAGGTACTTCAATGTCAGTCTCCCTGCTCTTCGGGAGACAGGCATGATACTATTCAGGAAGGGGACTCCTGCTTCTGAAAAAGCTCCCCTACTTTCAGAACATTCTAGCAATGGTTAAAGAAACCTCAGTACTCTGAAACTGAGAAGCTGAAAAAATACTGCCTTTCCTTCTGTTAAATCGTGTAATTCTGCAATGCTGGTAATTTTTCCACATTCAATGCTCTGTACCATTGATGGATCACATCCAACAGCAAAGTGCCAAACTCCAAAGCTGAGCATTAACTGCTCTTCCACACTAAACACTTCCTACAAAAACCTGACAGCACTGACATGTACTGAATTATTTCCCTAAGTTAAGGACAGCAGTTTTCTCTCATACCTCTCAGGTATGTAGTCAGTCTGTCTGCATTCATCTTCACACTCATTTCTCTTCTGCTTTTCATCGAATACAAAGGAGCCAGAAACATCCTCATCTTTGCAGAACCATTCCTGGGAACTACCTGAAGGTTCTGTACTACTAAAAATAGGAGGGGAAAAAAAAAAAAGCTTTAAAAAACTACCCATCTGGCTTACTGCTCCAACTACAAAACAGTTGAACTGCAGTAATAATTAACAGTTCATCTCATATGACAACCAAATGGTGTAAAAACTCCAACTTCTACCACAGGTTAATTACAACACAGGAAAAACTATTTACACAGTGCAGTTATAAAGCTACGAGAATTCTATTCACTCTTTTCCTCCCAATTTACTAGTCCAAATCTTGTAAAGTACAAGGTGGCATCAATTAGCAGAGCTAGCCTTGTTACAGAAATTCAAAGTTGTGAGAAGATAAAAATATGTCCATCTTGAACGCAGTTGACACTCTCCTGAAGAGAGCACAGAAATCTCTCTCTCACCTTAAACGTCTCAAATCCTCTAACATATTGTTACTATAGGAGACATATGGCTCCATGACATCAGAAAAAAGAAAGAAGGAAAGGTTACCAAAGTCAAGGAACAGTAATCACCAAACTTCTGCTTATGCCTCTTGCTTTCTAGAAAAGTAATGTTACCTTGTGCCCACCAGTGTAAAGACAAAGGGGAGGAATGCACTACTGCAGGCAGACCAAATGCTTTCCTCCCCATAAATGCCTGACTGCAGATGATCTTAGACTGAATAATGGGAATATCTTGAAGACTAACAAAATTCAAATGGAAAACAAAGCATTCAAAGAGACTCCCATTTCTGAGTCTGATCTTTTTTCTCCCAGTGAGGAATGCTCTAAAGGAACTACAGAGCCCTCCTTAAATTCCTTAGGCCCTGACTTAATTCACCCATGTACACACACTGGCTGCAGATCCCAGGTTTCTTCAGCAGGAGGATCCCAGGCATGCAGTGCTATCTTCCACAGCCTGATCTGCTGGTCCCAGGACCTACGGCTGTACTTCTTAAACTTGTTTGGAGTTCTAGGGTGAACTCCTGGAATTCGCTGGTCCCTGGAAATACACAGTAACATTTATTACTTCAGAACATGGAGTTTTTTTTCCTTAAAAAGAATCCTTAGTTCATCAGATCACACAGGCATCAGTCGTCTGATAAATAAAGTGTTCATATTTTTAAATACTTAATTGAAAAGTGTATAAGACATTACCAAAAATAGATCACAAAAGCAACAACTAACCCTAATGTGCTGAGTCAGACTGGAAGCTCACCCAGTCCAGCGCTCTGACAGCTGCCAAAAGCAGATGTCTACTGCCCATGAATAATATGAAACAGAAGCATAACTCATGCTCCTTCAATAGTATCCCAGCCTCCACCTCCTCCAACTTTACTTCTCCTGAGTCAAGCGCGGCTTCTTTTATTTCGTATTGTACTGAGTGTGACTGGGATGGAGTTACCTTCCATGCTTGCACAGCTTCAAGGCCTTCTCCTTTCCCCATTCAGCCCTGCCCCATCCCACAGACACTAACTTTAGGGTGAACACTAAGTTAAGAGGGAAAACTGCTGGGACAGCTGACTCAAATTACCCAGAAATACTGCATACCATATAATGTCACCTTCAGCAATAAAAACCAGAGGAAGAATTTTAAGAGAACTAAGGCTGTGTGTTGTTCTACACACACACACCGGGACCAAATAGAAGTTCATTTGAAAATCTGCAACACAGTGCAACTTACTTTGGAACTTCTTTGATATATCTGTCATATGCAAGGGTATTCTTTCCAAAATTGATCTGTTTTTGTCTTCTCCTCAGGACCACTTCATCAGTTTCCCATTCAGCTGGATTAGCAGAGTCACTTGCAACAGAACTTGAAAATAAAAGTAAAAATTAAATTGAAAAGAACCTTAATAGCTTTACAAGAAGTTGCATAAACATATTCTAGAACTGCCTGCACTCTTACTGATAGACAGTGAGCACAACTCTTACCTCACTAGTTCACAGAAGTGAAAGCTGTGCTAATCAAATCTGAATCTCAGATAATCACAAAGTAGCTTTTGAGATAAAACTTCTCAGTGCTACTCCCTCCTTAAGGCTTCCTTAAAGCTTGATATAAAACAGCCTGTCTGTGTTTCAAATCTTCATTAATGCATGTAAAGTAGTCAGAGATCATCAGATGGTTATTGCTAAAAGCAATGCAACAATAAGCAGTAATAATTCAATACCTACTTTGTCATTTTTTTATTTGATGTCCTCATTGTTTTGCCTTCTTCAATTCCACCTTCCCAGCTGGGGCAACTGGAAAGAGGCCTAGAACGTTCTGGTGTTGTAGAGCTTTGAGAAAACAGTGGGAATTCAACATGAATGTTTGCTGCTTGCAACACATTTAATGAACAGAAACATCAGTATTGAACAAAACCACTCCTCAACTGTAAAACCACGGGCATGCTCCTTCTCTGTTTCAGTTCAAAGTCACCTTCAGTCTGCTCTCTTCTGTCAATTTTAATGCCTCAGCATTTAACAAGTCATGTAAGTAATACAGAAGCAGATTTAGCTGATAGTCTTACTTTCCTTAAATGGTTTCACATCAAGAGATGAAATTACCATCCATGCTGACAACATCATTTTAACACAGGACAAAGATTCCACACTGAAAAGGAACATATCCACTCAGCAAAAGAGAAACACAAAACCCTGCTGGCACATCCACCTAAGTCTCACACTCATGCCATATTGTTAGTATTTTTTATGAAATCAAAGACATAGAAAACACTCCTGAACACAAGGCCTTTCCTGAGGTCTTCAAAAGATTAATTTATTAATGAAACAATATTAAACATGCCATCAAAAATTAAAATCACCTTTATACAGTGTAATACTCAGAAATGTATTAATTATATAAAAAAAATATTTTCAGGTACCCTCAGCAAAATATTTCTTCTTACATTCTGTTCAGTTTTCTGCACATATCTCACCATTCACCACTTTTCACCCCTGTTATCAGAGTGTAAGATACCAGTCTCAACCACTTCTTCCACCTCAGGTCTTCAGTCCAGAATATCCAAAAGCCAAGCAAAATATTCCTAGAATTACCTATGTATAAAATTCTATCTCATCTCAAATTGTCATCAGTAATGGACCGTAGGAGAAAGAAGAAAAGCTGCTCACTAAAAACTGCAGTAGAGCTGAATATACCAAGTGCACTGTGAAGTGAACAAAGACGGTTTGCCCACACTTACACATAAAGATGCATAAGCAAAGTACGAAAATAACAGCATATGGCTTCACTGGGAATTTTATACTAATATTGAAGACTTCAGCAATAAAGGGCTTAAACTACTGCTTCAGTAAATAGCATTTTCCCCTTTCATTTGGAATATTTGCTAATACTATGGCATGTATTTCAATTAGACAAACTGGGTGGTCTGCTTTAGGCATGATGCACGTATCATCTCCTAACTCTGTGCTACTCTATTATAAGAAAACACTCAACCTAAGTATGTCCAAGCTTTTCTTGGAGTCCTAAAGAAGAGTGTAGCAAAGTGGAGATGTAAAGAAAATTCACATTTATTCCTTACCTGTCCAGCCAGTGGCCTGAATGGCCACATTGATATTCCTCAAACACCAAAGAATCTGAATCCTTCCAGCTTCTACATTCCTGTTCTTGATGCCAGCAGTGTGGATGCTGCACAGAACTAGAAAACAAGAATTTTCATCTGAAGTCCAGTCACTGGTAGTCACTGAACATTGCCCATAAAAAACAAATATGGACAATCTGATCTGGCATACATATATGTGATTTACAGCAACTTATTCAGGCAACACTTACTTAACAAAGATGTTAGACAATGCAATTGCTGAGAAAACGTCCTTCGTTAAAGCAATTAAGACATTAACATTTTCATATAAACCATTAATATTTAAACAACCAAACATATACTCTATTTGCAAACAAAATGGTGGGGGAAAAAACCTAATTGAGGACTGTCACCAGCATTTATGGACCTATGCACATGTGCCAACATCCACAGACCATCCTCTGTCAGCAGTGCATTACCTGACATTTATTGACTGCCCCATCCCGTAGTAAATTCATGGAAAAGATAAATTCAGAAACTACACTTCAGTGCAATGGCTAAGAAGTAGGTCAAATATTTATGTGGAAACATTTTTACCCAGGAAATTCTTGACCAGACACGGCTGCAGAGCCCTCACAAGGAAGCCTGGGATCTGACTGTAGTGCTTGCGACACGCTGGCGGGTCAGCCAGGGATTGCTTAAGAGTTGAGTTCTCTACATTTTCCTCCTCGGTTCTGGCGGCTTTGACATCTTAAATGACAGATTACTAAACATAACACAATCGCAGCATTGACTAACACCAGACCTGGCTTCTGGGCTGAGGCCCACACCTGCCCGAGAGAACGACCTGGTACTGCAGCCTCTGCACTGTAAATACACCGTGTTTCTGTATGTGTGAGTAACAGCAAACACACTGCTCTGTACGTGCCAGGTCTCTGCGAGTAACTAAACTCGGAGGGAGAAGGAAGGATTTTTGTTATTTTACTCCTGCGTTAACCACCGATATTTTCTTCCTCTTCCTCCTCCACCCTGCCTGGCTTTGGGAGTTTCCTGCTCCCAGAGGCTCGAAGTTACCAACAACACACAGCACAAACAGCTCCCTCTGAATCACAGACTCAGGCAAAAGGACGCTTCCAAACCCGCTCGGTTTTCGCCACGGCAGCGAATGGATAAAACCCTTCTCTAACCACCTTCAACAATTACTCGATTCAATGACTTGAAAGAAAAATTTTTAAAAAGCACACCAGCTTAGGTACACTACAACACACGCCGTAAGTAGGACACTGTTTGAAAACGCAAGGGGAAATGAAAACCGAAAACTACGCCTTTTAAAAACATCCCGGTATTTGCTTTGCACTGCCCGCCCACCTCAGCCTGAAGCCAAGCCCCAGTGCTCCCAGCCGGGCTGGGGCGCCTCGCCTGCCCGGGCTGCTGGTCCCTCACTCGCCACCGGCAGAGGCCGAAGGAGCTCCTGCAAGGGGGCGAGGCCGCAGGAGAAGGGGCCGAGGAGCACGGGCTGCCACGGGGTGCACACCCAGCAGCTGCCCCCGGAGCCGCCCTGGGACAGGCACCGCTGCATCCCGCCCGCCCAGCGGGGCGATGCCCGCCCTTTCCCCGTCTCCCCGCGGCCGCTCCCACCTGCGCAGCCCGCCCGGCCCCGCTGCGACCGGGCGGCGCGGCCCGCCGGACATGGCCGAGGCGGGCGGCGGCCCCGCCGAACATGGCCCC
>VZTE01000199.1:884870-897247 GCA_013397775.1 Eulacestoma nigropectus
CGGCCCGGCCTCCCGCGGGGAGCGCAGGCGCGCTCCGGGCGGGGCCGCAGCCGGCAGAGCCCGGGCCGGGAGCGCTGCTCGGTGTTACCGGAGGGAAGAGAAGCGTCCTGCGCCCCTGTGAGGGCGCGGGCGCAGCTTCCCTCACACCGAGGGCACCGTTGCCCTCGCACCATATCCCTCCGGCTGCATCCCCCGGCCCACTCCGCTCGCAAATGCAGGGAAAACACAGCTCCCACATCACGGCGTTACCTCACGCAATAGCCAAGGATTCGTTTTGGGACAAGCTAGTTTCCTGCTAGATGTCGTGAGGGGATAGTGGCCACCACGAGGTACACGCTACAGGAATGTGTCCCACATTTCATACCATTAATGGAATCACAGAACAGTCTGAGTTGGAAAGGACCTTAAAGATAACTTGCTCCAGTATTTATATCTCGACTCCTTAAGGAGCTCAAAGTCAACAAACATTTCTTAAGAAATGGCACGCAGGACTTTAGTCTTACTAAATACCATCCTGACTGGAATGGTACTTAGCTGCAGACTAACCAGTTTCATAAAATCATAGAATGGTTTGTTGGAAGGCACCCTAAAGACCATCTGCTTCCAACTCCCCTGTCATGGGCAGGGACACCTTCCCCTAGAGCATCCCATCCAACCTGGCCTTGAACAGGATCCCTTCCAGGGACAGGGCATCCACAGCTTCTCTGGGCAACCTGTTCCAATGCCTCACCACCCTCATAGTAAAGAGTCTTCCTTATAGCTAATCTGAACCTACTCTCTCATTTTAAAGCCATTCCCCCTCGTCCTATCATGCCATGGTCTTGTCAAAAGTCCCTCTCCGGCTCTCTTGGAGACCCTTCAGATATTGCAAGGTGCTGAGCTCCAAGGTCTCCCTGAAGCCTTCTCTTCTCCAGGCTGAACACCTCCTGCTCTCTCAGCCTGTCTCCATACCAGCGGTGCTCCAGCCCTCTGAACATCTTCATGGTTCTCCTCTAGACTCACTCCAATAGGTCCTCTACTACAGGAATGTGATACAGGAATGTGATACATTCATTATTGTTGGTGCTTGGTAATAAATCTGAGCAAGGTCACGATAAAATAAATGTTTAATATAGGACACACCATTGTTGCATGCCAGTGCTCCCTTGGAAAGACAAATTTTTAGTCATTGCCCCTGCTGATTTCATGACATCCAATGTCACTCCTTCCCATCTGGTAGTTGTTGAAAGTATTTGGAGGTTTTTTCTCCTGAGGTTCTTATTTAGATTTCATACACACCTTCTTCCATTTATGCAACTCTCTGCATTCAGGCTGTAGTAGGAAAATCCATCCAAGAACAACTACCACGTACACCTTCAGGAGAATTTAAGCCCTATTTGTATTTATTCCCATGTTCTCAGATAAGACGTTGCATACAGATAAGTCAGATTGATTTCCACCCATATAAGGTTTTACCTGGTAAACATAACTTTAAAATTAAAACCAGAAGTCTTACAAAGAATCAATTGTATTTTTATTCAGCTCTTCAGAGAGTTTTAAGATTAACTGCATGTATTCATTGAACCTTTTCCTGAAGGGCTATGCAAAAAATACTGTTCATTTTAAACAGGTAAGCTATCTAGCAAAAAAACCCACCAAAAACCACAAATAAGAAATCCTGCAGTACATCTTTGGAAGAAAATGTCTTGTAATCCATGTAAGAGCTTGAGTATTTATTACTCAACTCCTTAAACAGCTCAAAGTCAACAAACATTTCTTTAAAAATTGCACTGAGAACTTCAGTCTTACTGAGGTTTGTCCTGACTGGAATGGCGCTTAGTTGCAGTCTAACAAGTTGTACAAAATCATAGAAAGTTTTGTGTTGGAAGGGACCTTAAAGATCATCCAGTTCCAACCCCCTTCCATGGGCAGGGACACCTTTCACTAGACCAAGTTACTTAAAGTCTCAATTCCTTTCAATCCCTTTAGCATTTCCAAGAACGGGGCAGCCACAACTTCTCAGGGCAACTTGGTCCAGTTTCAACACAATAAAAATACTGAAGAGATCACACAATAATATGGTATTTTGGTTTCAAGCGATGCCAAACCTCACGGTAGGAAAACTGTATTCATGTAATGGATTAAAAATATCTCCTGCTTGGAAAAAAAAAAGTTTTTTTGGGTTGACAAATTATGTTAACCTAAAAAAACCCAAAAGATAACATATTTTCCTAATATCTTCTGGAACACTACAATTACAGAAGTAATACAATGTGGAAATTAATACAGCTATGACCCATGTTTTGAGAAAGACCTGTTGAGCTGCAGCACATCAGGAAATTTGGGCTACACATGATACACTCATATGGGGTATTTATACTGACACAGTCCACCCACAGATTGTCTTTAGTTTAATGACATCACATTTATATAATATACTTCAGATAACTAACATTGCCCACCCACAAGTCAGTGATGTGGAAAAGCACAAACATAGCTGAAAATGCAATACTAAATCACTATTAGTGATTTACACGTAATAATAAAAAAGAAAATTCTTTCAATAAATATTTTAGCCACTTGCATTACGTAGTTATTTTTTCTTTTTTTTTTTTTTTTTTTACAAAACGCTGTAAGAAAACTGATTCTAAAACCTATCCTCATATTTAAGAAATGTATCAAGATCGTGTGGGAGGCAGTAGTGTGTTCTTTACTGCAAACAGAGAAGATCTTCTCTAGAAATGGCCCTATATGTGCATGTGGCTCTTTGGATGATAACCTGAAGCTATCATGAAGACAAATGCCTATTTTTGTACTCTATTATTTTCATGTTCATATGGATTTTTAACAAGTTGTTTCTCTAACACAGCCTTTAAGAAGCTCACAAACATTGGAGGCAGGTCAGATTACTTTGAGAATTTAAACTTGAGGAAAACTACTTGTTTTTAGGAATTTAAGTCAGATACTATCATTAACATAAATCATAATTTTGTTTTAGTAATTATTACTAAGTTTTCTAAGAGGCACTTCTGTGGACAGAGCATTAAAAGATGGAAGGGTCTCATACATTTATGACTGTTACTCTGTCATACTTTTATATTGACAAAAGAGGTAAGATGAACAAAAGCAAAGTTCCACTGAAGTGAAAACTTCCAGTCGATTCAGAGTGGATTCCACTGCAACAGCAATTAGGAGTTTAAAGCTTTTATTACATGAGATACTATTGGCAACTGACCTGGTTTTATTCAATAAAACCATCTGCAACTACATGTATCTATTATCTAAGTTTCTCAAGGCCTTTATGATTTTAGCTTCACATTCTTTACAATAAATATTTTTATTCCAAACAGGCAAAGTGCTGTAGGAACTGAATGACTGGCGGTGGCAAAACCACAGCTCCAAAACCCTACCCTCTCTTCTGTAACTATTTCAAGGGCCACATCCCTTGTATCCGTGCCACATTATGCAGACTTTCCAGAAGCAAATGTTACAAAATGTTTTATTTGTAAAGGCTGCTGTGTAGTGATAGGTGTATGTCAGACAACACCACCCGCCCCTGTAAGAATCTTCCAAAGGTTGAAAAATCCGGCAGAGACCATTTTAAATCTAGAAATTATTTCCCACAGAAGTACTGGAAAATATTTTAAATTCAATTGCTGATCAGCTCCTAGATTTTTTTATTAGTTTTCAGACTTGCCAACAAATCTGTCTGAAACTCCAGAACTCAATTTAATTCTATTCAGATGAAGAGTGACATGACACTGAACATCTCTTTGGGAAAGAGAAACAAATCCATACTACCTGTCTCACTGTCAAATTCTCACCCTATACAATTCAAAACAACAGTTAATGAAAAACAGAGAAGCCACTGTTATTAATAGGTAGTTTAGATACTTGCATAGTAGATGTTGTACATAAAGCAACTGAGATATGCTGAAACAATTAGTGACCTTGAACTCAACCAGTTTGGATTTTTACAAATGAATGTTATTTAAAAAAACCCAAAGTTAAAATCCAACACCAACAGTATAACATAAATGTTAATTTTCAAGCAATGCCATCAGATCTGTTTTCAATTCCTTACCCCTCTCTGAATTCTTGCTTGCAGCCACATTTGTAACCATTTCCTGGCTGGCTCCAAGTGCAAGTGGGTGCATTCACCACCTGTAGCTCAGCTGAGACTCATGTAATGTTTCATGGTTGTGCTTCCAATACTTGTACATTTTTACATCCTACCACCTGCTCCTGCTCAAACCAGTTGCCTGTCACAGTAATCAAGAGGTTTGCATGTCATCACCGGTACCTCACCTCTGCCCATGATTTACTGGTAAGATCCTTTTGATTATTCAGGTGAGAGGTATTAAGAGCTTTTATTCTCGTAGAACAAAGCTTTAAAGTATTCCTTTCTCTATTTGACCCACCTGTGATTTTAATTTACAAATTAAAGCTCAGATGTTTGCTGCACTCCCTTCAAATGTATATAAAAAAAGTCCCATCACCTAAAGAGTATTGAAACCCTAAGCAATGTAGCTCCTGGAAACCAACAGATTTAACCATAAATTAGCAGTGTAGGTAAATGGGTTATGTTGACAAATCCTTCTGTTGTTTGAAATAAAGACATCCATCAAAAAGTATGCTAGAGGCAAATTAATGGAATAAAAGGTCCCTACAGGACTTGTAAATCTTCAGGGATTAAATTTCTCAGCCCACTGCAACCTGTTGGGAGTGGAGAGCACCAGCTGAAGGGACACAACTGGTATACTTGTTTGGAGAGTAACTGCAAAGCTTAATAATAACTTTACAACTGGATTAAAGGATAACAAAAGTATCAATGAAGTCTAACCAAAGCAATTTTCTCAGTTAGCCCTTTATTAAAGAATCAAAACCCAAGTTAAATTTAAAAATGTAAAGAATTTAACCTACGGTAAAACCTGAAAAGACAACAGTACTGCAAATATAGAAGGATAACCTTATTCCATCCAAAATGTAAGACAGGAAAATAGGGGTTTAAACAAAATTAAAACCCAGAAGCTGACATCAGGTGAGTAAAATCCACAGATACAGGTAAAATTTACATCTGTTTCCAGCGCTGTAAAAGAAACCTTTAGAGTTTGTACCCTGGTAGAAATGAAGTCTCAGAAGCAGATCTAGCAGGCCTTTAACCAAACCCACTATGAAACACAGTCAAACTGAAAAAGTTAAAACATACCCAAGTACTACTCATCGTATTAGGCAAACATCTAGAATGCAAAATTTGGCTCGGCAAGTCGGGCAAGGCACTTGGCTCGACAGCCAGGTCTCTGGGTGCTGCTGGTCCTGTCTGCTGGCAAACCACTTGCCCATGCAGGTGAGGCACCACATGGGCCGGCAGTAGCACTGCTGGCATTCCCCCTCGTTCGGCTCCTGGCAGTTCTTGATGAGCTTGATGTTAGCAATAGTCTGCATACACCCTATGCATGGCTCCAGCTCCTGAGGGAGGAGAAAAACCATCAAAATTGTGAACTGCACAGAATGGGTCCTGTTACTGCTCTTCAAAGGCTTTTAGAAAATCATCTGTGGCAGAATAATCAAGGCAGAACTGCCCCACCAGAGGATATGAAGTAGTTTTATTAGAACACTCTCTAATGAATGACAGCAAAGCTTCTCTTTGAACAGAAAACCCAGAACTGCTGCATGAGACTAATGATTAAACAAAAATTACTGAAAAATAAACATTCTTTCACTCTCTGAAGAGCTTCCAGCAGCCACAGCAAGGTAAGCAAGCAGCCAGCTTTGTCATTCAAACTATTTTTCAAAAAACATACCAATATAAAGTAAGGAAAACAAACCAAGCAAACAGTTCTTACCACTTAAAACAGCAAATGGCTGTTCCTATCTTCCATCTTTCTAAGTAAGAGACATAAAAGAGGAAACCAGGGCTGTACTGAACACAAGGACACTCATCCTGAAGGTCCAGAAACTTACTTAATTTTTCTTGGATAATATTGGAATAACTGATTTTCCCCACAGTTAATTATGCCACGTGAACTTGCAGTTGCATATGGGGACATCATCTTGCTATGAAGTGTTTTACAATTAATAAACAATAATTAGCATTTCCCACGTGTCTTCCAGCTGTCCAAGAACCTGACAATGTTCAAAAGACAGCACACTGAATAGGCACGGAGAGCTGAATCTGTTCAGACTGCTACTGGTGGAACAAAAACCAGCTCTCTCTGTGGTCTCTAGTTCCCATCTCCAGTGACTCTTCCCGTGTCAGCTCAAGTGTCTGCTCAGCTGCACTGGCAGCTGGGCTGTGGAGCAAATCCAGATGAACACAGGCCACTCAGCTTTAACTTGTGAAATTATCTTATCTCAGATCTTATCTCACGTTTTACGCAGGAAAAATTCTTGCACAGAAAGGTTAACGAACTTTTTCAACATATTCATGGAGCTTCAGAATAGAGAAAAATTCAGTGTTGTATTTGTAACATCCTTATCATAATCTGTGGTGTCATCTATCACTCAATGTCAAACCTAAGTTCAGTAGCTCAGCTGCCACTTAAATGTGTCACAAATGAAATGCTCTGCAAGGAAGGAGCTTTAATATCTTATCTTTATTTACTTATTTATTAATATCATCTCTTTTTGCTAGCATTGCAATCAGAACACACAACATGATGTGCAGACACACCTGATCCAGTTTTATTTTAGATAGTTCATGAACCATATAAACTGTACAACACTACCAAAGATACCAACCCCTCACTCCATTAGCTGAACCACTGGACACAGACTCCCTGCAGGGTCACCAGTACTGGTTTAGTCGGTTCCCCCTGGTACACTGGACAGTGCTCCAGTCACACTTCCAACTGCTGCACAAGTATAATAATGACCAGGTCTCTGCGAGTATTACTGGAGGTAGAACTCTATGCTGTTATAATTAACACCATATAATAACAGCCATAATAATTATAGCTAAAGCAAATCCCAATTAAGAATCATTAGTTTATTTCAGCAGAAGATCCAGCAAAACCTGGCTGTCTAGAAAAGCAAGCTGTACTGGAGCAAACTGCCTAAAGAACAGCAACAGCAGCTGCGACTCTGGCTCTCCATAAACTTTCTGCAAGTGCAAAGTCATCATTTCCAAATGTTTTCATGTAACATTTTTATGGAAATTATTACAGGGGACTTTATTTCACTATGTTATTTCTCATGTTTCAAAACCGTAATGCTCACAATACAGCTTGTCTCCTCCTAACAGGAACAGAAGCAGCAGCCAGAGCTACATTTATGACACGTTTACTGAGACAGCAGGTGAGCATTTGTGAGGGAAGCATCACCCTGACTGAGCAAAGAGCACTTGGGTTTCTGGCATCACTGACCAGAAGGCCTGACTGGAGTCAGCCTGGCTGTGCAGACCCTAAGAAATTGTGCTTGGCTGTATCTTCTCAGGAAGTTAAGGAATCTGGGCCATGTCTTATGAGGGACCAATGAGATGAAACTGTAAGTCCTACAGCTGCACACCCACACCAAGGGGCAGTTTAACCACCAGTCACTCTCTAAGTGACTGCAGCCCCCAAGCCCATGGAGCTCTCCTGTAGGGCAGCCTCAGACAGGTAGGACACCTCTCAAGGTTTACCTCTTGAGGTCAAGAGATCCCTTACCTGGAATCTGTTATCTACAGCAAGGTAAGTGACAGTTTATATTAGATCTAAAACATATTGTATGCAAGCTAGCCAAATTATTAGAAGTGTAGTGAGTTGTAGCGTGTTTGACTGCTGTTCAATTACCATTTAATTACTGATTGAATACTGTTTAATTATTAAATGAGGATTATTAAGCAGTAATCACATGATAATTATAATTTAATCATCATTCATCATTTAATCCATATTTTTTATAAAACCTTTTTGTTAACCCCACAACAATGAATTCTTTTAATAATTCAACAGAGATAGCCCTAGGTAAACATTTATCAATTACACAGTAATCACAGGCTCATCTATATTGCAAGTATAATTATTACAGTGTCACATGGATAGAAAGTCTCACCTGAGTGCTTGGAACGTGGTATGTCTGGTTTATTTCCACCAGAGATGTAAAGGTTTCTAAAAATAAATCACTAAGGCTTTGATGGATCACAACATTAGCTGCATTGCTGATAGGAGCACGGAGCTTCTCCCGGAGCTCCCCATACTCAGTGGAGTTCAACCTGAACAAGAAAAGATGGAGCAAAATGTTACCATGATTATCCACCCAATTACCTTGATAGTACCTTGCAGAGGTTAACATCAAGGAAGTGAATCCACAGAAAAGCTATTTAAGCTGGTACTTATTAGTCAGAGTAAATACACAGCATTGTCTTTTCTTGTTTCCTTTTGCTGTTTAGTTATTGGTTTTGGCAGAACTTGGTCAACAGAACACGCTGTCCTCATTCGTATCTGTGTAAGATTGCCAGTAGGGTATGTCAGAGATCAGCTAAAACATCATACAAAAATAAAGGAAGGCTTTTGAAGTAATCAGCATGAACAAAAGTAATATAGGAATGTAAATCATGCATTAACTGCAAAGTGCTGTTTGCACCATTTCTGTCACCTTTTTAACGCCTTTTTACTTAGACTATATCTAAATTCTCGTTTATAAACTCCTGAGGACAGAAATTAGTTGTATCATGCAGCAGGCATCACAAGGTGATATAGTACTACATAGGTAGCAGAAGAATGTCAATCTATCAGGTTCTGTGTTATGATACAATTTTAGACACATCCAGAAATTTCACAAAGGTCACAAACCACTGCTGATTTAAGGCTGCAACAAGCTGTGTTTCACACCAGCTGCTTCTGTAAATTAAAGTGATGCCCACAGCACTCAAGTGGCACCTGAGACCTCACACAGATCCTGCAGTGACATATCCCTGTTGTCATCCCTTTTTACGGTAAGAGTTCTGAACTGTAGTGTCAGAACTCTCCAGCTCAATGCTTCCACTCTTTAAACAGCTTTCATGGAGAAGTCCTGGGAAGACTGCCCTTGTTTCCTACCACTCACTGAGTTCCCAGAGCCCAGCACAATGCAAGGCTGGCTTAGCTCTAGCTCCCAGTGGTCTCCACTGTTTTTACTGCTACAGGAGAATATCATTTGTTAGCTGATGCTGTCTGTGAAAATCACAGGGACCTTTATATGCAGAGAACAATTTACACTGAACATAAATATTTTTCCTCCAGAAACATCTCACTGTATTTGATTCTGATTCTGGATATATACAATGATCCTATATGATTCTGCTACATTCTAGCAGAGATGTACTAATTCTGACATCTTATTAGAACAGCTTTTAAACGCTGTTCTTGATGCTATTCTGTTTAGCTACAAAATACATTTTGGGGTTACGACTTTTTTTCCCTAAAAGGAATTGTCAAACAAGTCATGATTTTCTCAGCTGGGGATGTAGTTTTACCACGCTGGCACTGAAGTGCTTGCAGAAGAAAATCATTAGTTGTTTAATACTCACTTGGTCACCACTCTCACAGGTCTTTAAAAGTGTCTTTTCTTAGGATTGTCATGCTTACCTTAACTAACCTCTTGTTCTGAGTTCTATTCACCTGGATCTCTACCATAATCACCTCTTTGCCTTCCTCGTGCTTGCCCCACCACACACCTACAAGTCTGGTGATCTGTCTGCTTTTAATTACCTAATTACCTAATAAATGTTCCTGACATAAAAATTTACAGCAAAAAGACACTCAAATACCTTTTCAAATATATTTTAGGAGCACTAACATGGCTCTTAATAACACAACAACGAAGACTTTAGCACCCTTCTACTCAGAGGTTTCTGCAGAACTTGTTCTTTAGCCTGGTTACACAGAGAGACTGCTGAGATAAACAGCATGGGCCCTTGCAAAACAAGCCTTAACAGTTCACATTTGCTATGATTTACTGCTATGAGAACACATAAATCAGAAAAGGACCAAAATTACTTCCTTGCTTTAGGGACAGTAGCTCAGTGAGAGGTCTTCTGAGCAGTGATAAAATTATGAGCCTTAAGCACAAAGAAAAATCCAAAGTCGTAGGTGAACAACAGACAGTTTTAGACAAATAGCTATTTCTCCTCACCCAAAATTCGGAAGACCAAAAACTCTACCTTTCATTCCTGTTCTCCATCTCTCACCTAATTTTATCCAGTTACTTCTTTCTGCATCCAGCACAATCCTCTCCCTAAGAATGGATCAAAGAGGACAATCCCTTTATTTATCCGCTGTGTAGTCAACGCTGCACATGTACAAAGCTTTCTAAACAACCTTCTCTGCACTGCATGGCAGAACTGCACATGTTCAGCACCTCTGAACACCAGGCAGGGAGCAAAAAGGAAGGGATGAGACCAGGGAGTCTCCAGATCGGGCGCAAAAGCACTCCATCAGCACCATCAAATAGCACACATGTAACATAACAGGTTTAGCAGTTGTTTTACCGGATATCGAATGCCTTGATGTAGGGATTAACACTGGCAACTCGGATGGTGAGGAACTGCACAGGCACGTTGGAGTCTGGGGTGAGTTCATGCTGTCTGGAGTCTGTCACCGTCAAGTGAATGTCCTGCTGCTGGGCAACATGTAAACAGTAGGTGGTCACTTTAATCACCCACGTGTCCGTAACGATCACCCTCGCTCCTGGCGCTCCAGTAGCGAATTTGTCGATTCTCCTGAATTCTGTGTTGATGGAAGAAGCTACTGCCCTCCAACCCGACTGTGGGAGAGCATGAACAGCAAGTGTCCGGGCTAGTGGATGATTATTCCAACCCTTCCGTGACCAGTAACATGCCAGGGCACTGGTGATTGCTGGGAGGAGAACTGCGAAGAAGAAGAAAGTTTTCCATTCTTTTGAAGCCAGGTAGAAAAAGCAAAGATGTTTTTCAGGTGCAGCAAAGCACATACCAAGGTAATAACCTGCAAAGAAAAAAACTTACTTTCAGAAAACAATTAAGTACCTGCAAAAACACATAGCCCTGAATCATATGGTTATCTAACCAGTGAGCTCAACTCCAGGAGAGGTACTGTACTTCTGGATGACTTCAAATTCAAGCCTCTCGTCTTAAGCAATCTGAGGTAAATTCTTAAGCATCACTAATTTTTACCAGAATTATGCAGCTAAACAAAGCTGATTTGAATTTGCTGATTGAATAAAATTACCTGTGAGATACCACTTTTACCAGAATTATAGCTAAAGGAAGGTGATCTGAATTTGTTGGTTGAATAAAATTACCTGCAAGATGCCACTTAGTTTTAGGAGAATTATATGGCTAAAGGAAGCCAATTTGCCTTCTCTGGTTAAATCACAGAATCACAGATGATGAGTTGGAAGGGACTCACAAGGATCATCAAGTCCAACACTTAGACCTGCACAAGACACCCCAAGAGTCACACCATGTGCATGAGAGCATTGTCCAAACACTCCTTGAACTCTCTCAGGCTTGGTGCTGTGACCATTGCCCTGGGGAGCCTGTTCCAGTGCCCAACCACCCTCTGGGGGAGGAGCATTTTCCTAATATCCAACCTAAACCTCCCCTGACACAACTTCAGACCATTCCCTCGGGTCCTGTCACTGTCACCACAGAGAAGAGATCAGCGTCTGCCCTTCCTCTTCCCCTCACGAGGAATTTTTAACTGCAGTGAGGTCTCCCCTCAGCCTCCTCTTCTCCAGGCTAAACAGGCCAAGTGCCCTCAGCCTCTCCTCACACGGCTTCTCCTCAAGGCCCTTCACCATCTTGGTTGCCCTTCTTTGGGCACTCTCTGATAGTTCAGTGTCTTTTTTATATTGTGGCGCCCAAAACTGGCCCCAGGACTCGAGGTGAGGCCACCCCAGCCCAGAGCAGAGTGGGACAATCCCTCCCCTGCCCGGCTGCGATGCTGTGCCTGATGCCCCCAGGACAGGGATGTCCCTCCTGGCTGCCAGGGCACTGCTGACTCAGATCCAACTTCCCATCCACCTGGACCCCCAGGTCCCTTTCCTCGGCGCTCCTCTCCAGCATCTCCTCCCCCATTCTGTACTTAAACTGCAATTCCTTTGCGAGTGCGTGTGCTGCGGTGCAGCCAGCTGGTTACAAAGCTGGGGGTGCACATTCCAAGGAAGCCGAAGCGCTACTCACCCAGGGGCAGCAGGGAGTGCGCCAGCAGCGTGCCGGTGCTGCGCCGCAGGTGGTACTGCACGAAGGCCGCGTCCTCGCTGCCCAGCCAGGCGGACAGCAGGCTCTGCACCGTCAGCCCCGCCGAGCGCACCTCGTCGGGCGGGAACACGAAGCACACGGCGAACACCAGGTAGGCCAGCGTGAAGGTCACCGCGGGGCTCTCCATGCTGCGCCCCACCGGGCGCCGGGGTTCCCGGCAGCGGTACTTCCCGCTGCTCCAGCGGTAGTTCCCGCC
>VZTE01000199.1:899370-949257 GCA_013397775.1 Eulacestoma nigropectus
CCTGGAGTCCTCGGGCAGGGGAGCTCTGGGGCCTCTCTGTGAGTTTTGGGGCGGGGGGGGGATGGAGCTGGGCGGAGGCTTGGTGGCCCTTCTGAGCTAGAGATGGTTTGAGTTTGGTGGGGGAGTCTGTGGGGAGCTCGGAAACCTCTGTGTGAGGTAGGGTGGTGTGGGACTGAGGGGGTGGCTTGAGGACCCCTCTGTAAGCTCGGGGTGGTGTGGGGCTTGGGGGAACTTTCAAAGACCCCTTTGTGAGATTCGTGCTTGGGGTGCTGTGGGACCGGGGGCGCTCCCTTGTCTAGGGGTGTCAGGGGCACTTCTGTGAGCTTCAGATCAAGACATTTGAGGGTAATTTCTGTCAGTTTGGGAGAGAAGAGAAGGCAGGAGCTTGGGGGTAATGGCAGGAGGGCGTGGTGGAGCTCAGGTGCTACCCCCACTGAATTCGGGGATGAGGTGAGGATCTTGGGAGCATCTCTGTGTGTTTTGAGGATGATACGGGGTTGATGGGGACCTGGGGTGAGTCAGGAATAAAGAAGGACTGAGGCAGGGTTGGGTTTGGGTTTGTTGGGGTTTTTTTGCAGTTTGTTTTCTGACTTAAAACACGTCTCAGTGCAATGGTGGGTAGGGATGGAGCTCCTGTAAAGCCCTCCCCGGCCTTGCTGCTCCTCCCCTGCAGTCAGGAGAAGGTGATTATGAGAGAGTCGCTTACCAGGAGAGTGTTCATTTGTTCTGAAGTGAGATGTTTTCACGAAAATACATATTGCAGTCAGCTATGTGTCAGTTTGCATGAAAATATTCAGAGCACATACCAATTTACGTTGCTATGAGTGAGAAGAGTTCAGAAGGATAATTAAGTAGAAAAATGCCATCTCTGCCCTGCACGTTCAGTGGCTTTTCAGGCATTTGAGATTACGTCGGTGTTTTGGATATTGTGTCCCAGTATTTGTTAAACAACAGGTTACCTGAAGCACTTTACAAATTATGGGTAACTGAGGATTAATTATCTGATGTCATTGAATTTTTGTTTATTCTTAACTGTAGAATGGCAGATTCCTGCATGTGCCCACATGAATATTCTTCTAAAACCAGGAGCATTTTCATTTTTGTGAACTTTGATAGAACCATGGGATAGTTTGGCTTGAAAGGGGCCTTGAATATCATCTAGTTCCAACCTCCCTGCCAGGGAGGGGACCTCCCAGGGACGTGGACACTTTCCAATAGACCAGGTTGCCCCAAGCCCCATCAAGCCTGGCCTTGAGCTTTGTCTTGCTGTAGTGGGAAAACTTGCTGCCTTTCATAATGCTCGTGTGCCTTGGATGCTGACCACATTAAACAAAGATATTAATAAGGCTGCCCTTTCCCTTTCACTTTATCACAGCTACTAGCTAATGAACTTGTGGAATATATTTTAGATCAAATCTTGACTGCAAATTTTTAAAATAAATACGGAATTACTTTTAATATTTTAATCCTAGAAAGAAACTTGGCTATTAGACTTAATAACTAAGGTGATATATGTATATGGTGTCAGTTTGGTTTGGATTTGGTTTAGCAATGGTGCACAGGTAGCTCAATGACAAAGCTGAAAAAGTCTCCAAACAAACCTCCCATACTTATGGAGCTTGTTTTAGAAGGTGTTGACAACTTTATCATGTCCTAGGCTTATTTCTAAAGTAATTACAGTTAAAAATACAGCTTGTAAAGATTCAATTCATCTGTTGTCTCAATTTCAATTTGGAATAAAGGAAAGCAATGAAGTTCACTTCAAGTTCTACAAGTGGTTAATGTAAAAATACTTTATACATAAAATAACCTGAGCTAAAGCATTAATGTGATGAATAAAGAAGGAATGAAGAAATAGCTAATACAGGCGTGCTTTGCATGCCATTGCTTCTGTAGCCATTATTTGCATTCCACTGCTGATTAAAAATGGTGTTGTCAGGCTTGCAGACAAAGCATCTGAGCTCTGTGGAGAGTAGGAAGCAAATTTTCCCATAAGGATTAATGTAGGAGTGGAGAAATGTTTGGAGGCTTAAGTACAGAAATTCAAATACATAAGGGCAAGGAGCTTGAAAATATGACTCAAAATTTTCAGTCCAAGTGTTCTTGTTACCTCTTTATGACACCGAAAACAATCATTCATAGTCTTCCTCAGCTGATTTTCTGGATTTCAGCTGATTTCTAGATGAATCTTGAATACATGATGGAAAAACAGGCTAAAGATTAAGTGTTTGGGCAAATCAAGGAATTTGAGGTCACTTAGAATGGTTACACATTGCAGAAAGCTAATGTCTCCTCCATTTGATACTGGTTATCTTGCATAGGTGATACAAGATAATACATCAGCTCTTATGAAATAAATTGCTTTGATAGCAGTTTTCCAGATAATTAACTGCACTTCTCAGGTGTCATCCTTCATGGACAGTGGTTATGCTTAGATCTTCCTTGCCATACCTTCTGTCTGTTTCTTTTAAAAAAGAGCCATGGCATCACTGAGTGTTATTGTTAGACCTTTAAGAACAGCAGAGGCTCTAAGGGGAATAAAAAGTAGGCAGAGTTCAACTACATATAGCATGGTGGCTTGCCTGGTGTATTTTAAATGTGCTTTTTCTGTTTCTAACTTATTTTCATCCTTAATCTTAGTTGTAGCCCAGGCTTTAGTTTCAAGTCCTCCACACTAGTAAAATTAGATCAGCATATAACAATCTACTAAAGCTTGTGCATATCCAGTGTAAGAACAATATTTGAGAAATACCTTTCTAATGGCAATTTTTCCCAGATTTGCATGCCAATAATGTCTATGCTGCAAAGGATTCCTAAGTCCTGTGCACTTTACAAGAGCAGCATATGCTCAGACAGTGTAGGAAAAAGCTAATTTGATCCAGGACTGATCCCAAACACACCCTAACTAACCGAATTTGGTTTTGCTGTTTGCTGGTGTACACTGTAGTGATGAGAGCATGGGAGTAAAGTAGAGATGATTGTCATCTGTCTCACCTGTCCCTTGCAGAAGCAGATGTGTTGCTTAGCTGGATGCCCTGTTACAAGAGACAAGGCCATACATCACTGGCTGAAGGGGCTGGGAATGAGGAAACATTGCAGGTGACAGCTCCCTTTAAAGGACGGGCAGCCTGATTAGTAAGGGCATAATGTGAGCTGTGGAAGGCATAATATCAACAGTTAGCTTCTCAAGCCCCTACCAAAAGCAGGGGGCTGTGCTGCTTTTAAATGTTTCAGAGTCTTCTGAGATAGACTTGTCCATATGAAGACTTTCCATGCTTCCAACTTCCCTTTGAAGCTGTTAATCTTGGCTAGTCAGTGCCAGCCTGCCAACTTCTTCCATTATCTCAAAGTGCATCTGGCTGACCACACCCTCCCATTCATGCCGCGGTGCTGTGTGTGTTGATGTTCTAGAATGAGTCTGCAGATTTTAAATGCAGAAAATGGAGAAAATGGAGGAAGCATTAAGGATGACTTAACAGCGGAAGACTGTGGCTTTTTCTTTGCGCCACCGGAACCTACAGGGAGACCTTCCATTCTTCGCATGTCCCAGAAAGAAAACTTGCCACCAAAAAGTGTAGGAAAAGCGATGAAGGTAAACTTTCAGTTTTGTATTATTTTTATTCTTTCTCCTTCTAAGATCTCTGCTACTGAATGCATGTGCTATTTGGTGCTTGAAAAATACTGTGCTCATGGTTTTCCTTTTTCTTTCCCCCCCCACCCCTTTCTTAAAGGTAACCTTTCAAACTCCTCAAAGAGATCCTCACACTCGAAAAATCCTGAGTCCTGCTATGACAGACAAACTTCAGACCGCTTTTGCACTTGGTGATTGCCATGAAGATGTGGCGGATGATGTTTTATATGTACCCTCCGATGCTGAGTAAGTAGTGAATGCACTGCTAGCGGACATGCTCAAGTTAACTTTCCCCATTTTAAACCTCTAAAGTTAAAATATAATTTTCTATTCTATAACAAGATGTAAACTGTGCAAGAGGACCAGAATTAATACTGACTGATGCATGAACTTTTTCCAAAGAGAAAATTTTCTTAAAAGTAGTGACAGTTATTTTGATTGTAATATTAATTATTGAACTTTATTTCTAACTCCTCTGTAATTGGTTTCATTGAGGTGACTAATGGTATGGATAAATAGCTTGAGAAGAGATACTGTAAGAAACAGTTTTGTATTCTCTACCTGATGTAAGGTTTTCATGTAAGAGTACAACTATTCTGAAGCTAAGCCTTAAAATATCTTATCTTGTATGTTAAGTACTGTTGTATCTTGAGGAGTAAAATCTGAAGATTGATTCTGAAGGTTAGCTTGAATTGACACTTTGAGTCAGGGAGTATTAAGATTTTCTTTAATCTAGCAACACAAAGTGAATATAACATAAGTCACAAGTATAAACAAGTTTGTGCCTTTATAGTCTAGCATCCTGAGTCTCAAAGTGGCTCATGGTAGCTGTTTGGAGAAGAGCATAAAATTTGTAATGCTTCAATTTGGGGGTGTCATGACAATATTAAATACAAATTTTTATTACTGACTTTTATTAGTACCCTTTTAAAGTAGCATAGACATCTGACACCTGTAATTCCCACCAGCAAGAAGTTTCAGGTCTTAGTTTTGCCTTTGGCGAGCAAATACTTTTGTTTTTTAAGTACCCAATACTTTATTTGATCCCTATTTTGTTGTTGGGAAGGGGAGAAAGGGAAAAAGGTGGCAACACTTAAATATTGTTTAAGTGTATAAATTTGTTTTAACTGTTTATTTCCATGTACAGTCTAGTTCAGAAAGCTGTTTCTGAGCTAAACACTACAATTAAATAATGTAACAGTATTTACGCCCCAAACTCATTGCTTGCACAAATAAACAAAGATTTAGTACTTAGAAAGTTCAAGTGAGTTTAAAGGATCAGCACCAAATTGTTTTAGTTAGGGCATAATTGTATCAATGCACTTCTTGTACTGAACATGTCCTCTCTAGTTTTAAAAAGTGAGGATTTGTTTGTAGCAAATAAGTGAAAGTGTTGCTGAACGGCGTCGCTTTTGACTCCTCACAAGTGATTGACGTTCCAATCAGGTGTCTCGTTCTTGACTGGCATTTATTTGGTTAAACACTGAAGGAGAGTGGGAGGGACCGGAGTAGTCGCAGCCTGGGGCTGAGCTATTGCCGGGAAGAGGCGCTCAAACCGGGTGAGAAGGACTTCTTCAGCTCTTATCTCCTGCTGCTGCTTTCGAGTTTATCAAAGAGGAGTTTTTAGTGAGTGGCTTTTAATCATGTTCTGTTCTGCAGCAGATAAGGATGGCACATAGAAATAATAACTTTATGGAGGGACAAAACAATGGGAGGAAATCCTGTTTCAGGAAGTAATAGCTTAACTCTCTATCGTCTGAGGCTAAGCTTTCAGAAGTTGTGTAGAGTTTGGGGAAATAAAGTGGAGAGCAATAACTTGTAGAATACTCAGCAATAGTGAGTACACAAACTCTTTAACCCGTTTCTTTTGCTAGACAATCTTATCTTTCTCTTACTGGAGAAGTATTTTCTTGTATATCACTCTGCTCTTCAGATCTGCTGTTGTACAGAATTTAGAATGCCTGAAGTCCAGGTTCTGTTTTGGTATATAGGACCCCATAAATCAAATGCTGGTGCATACTTTTGGGGGGGGAAAATATTTGCCAGAATGATCAGACAAAGTAATGACTAGCGTGGGAGAACCTGAATCATGACTTGGTTTGGTCTCAGACTTGAGTCTGTCATAACTCAGATGAATCTGCATGAAGATGGTACCTCAAGCTGTGCTTGTGTTTGAGCTGCTGCCTGTCAATAACTCCTCCTAAGCAATGTGTGTTTCACTGCCTACTGAAAGGACGATGTCCAAATGCTGTGGTGAGTAGAGGAGTCTCCAGGGATGACTGGCATAAGGTAGCAAGGCTGCGTAGAACAGGTGGCTTAAGAACACTGACTAACTTCAAAGGTTGATCTCCCTGTGCTTTGTGTGTACCAGAGCTCGTAAGTCTTGACTGTTTAGGTGACAACTGAATTCTTGCTATTATATTTTGCTGTCAATTGTCTTATTGGAAAAAAAAACTTAGATTACTCTGAGCATGCAAAGCTACTTGTACAAATCTTTCTAAAGATGATTTCAAACCATGCCTCCAATGTAACTAAGGCACATGTAATCTTTTTTCTTTTTTTTTAAATGCAGCACATGTCAACAAAAGACTGAAGCTGAAACAAACAATACACAAATGCCAGAGAAGGTCAGCGTGGCTCCTTACCCAGATGATGAGATGCCAGTGAAGAGTCGAGGTTCCTACAATCTTGATTTTGATAACTTAAATGACATCAATCCTTTTCAAAGTTCAATACAGTTGCCTCATTCTCCTGGAAATCTGCAGAAGTCTCCTGTAAAAGTATCCAGCAGCCTGGAGAAAACTATTGAAAAAAGTAACGATTCTCTTCTGCGGGACGATGCAGCTCCTTTTGCTTCAACCACAGCAAGTACAGAGTGTTTAAGTGAAGAGAAGACTCTCATCTCTGAAAAAGAATCTGCACTGAGCGAGCTGGAGTCTAACAAATCCAAACTGTCCCCTAAGCAAGCAGTTGTTGACTCTGAGCAGGGTGTGAAGTCTGCTTCCACAGATGCAAGCCAAACTGATAATTCAGTGGCATTAGCAGAGGCACCTACAACTCCTGTACAGTCACCTGGCAACTTAGGTCCCAGTAGTTCTGATGTAACTAACTCTTTTAAAACTGAGGAATCAAAGCTTCAGAATGTTTCAGTAGCAGAAAAAGCCTCTGCAGAAGAGTCAAAGCCTGATGAAGAGCTGGGTGTCTCCAAAGGGAAACCTGCAGAAAAGCCTGATGTCGCCAAGGCTGGACCAGTAAAACTGGAATTTGACTTTGATAATACCACTGCTAGAAAACCACCTCCTAAGAAACTAGGTAAAAGAACTGGAATTAAGCCACCTTCCAAAAAAATTCCTATTACCAAAACAAAACCAGAGAATACTGAAGTGCAAAATAAAAGTAATGTGGAAGATGAAATCCCTCTTCCTAAAGCATCTTATAAGTTTGACTGGGACAAACTTGATGATCCAAACTTCAATCCATTTGGAGGAGGCTCTAAAATTTCCACCTCACCCAAATGTTCTAAACCCAGCCCTCAGAAAGCTCACCTGCCAGAGGAACAGGATGGTGCCTCACCAAGAAGGGAACCTCTTCCAGTGGAGCAGGATAACAGTCCAAGTACCTGTGAAACTCTTGAGAAAGAAGAACCCAAAAATCTGTAAGTAAATCTGTAGCTGAATGCAGAAGCACCTTGAATTCATGTGAGGAAAGTTAAATGGTATCTCAAGCTAGTTCATTCCTACTTTGTGGACTGCCTCCCTCCAAGGTTGGAAGTCTGTTGTAACATTTAACACAATTATGTTGCAACAGCAAAGATCTTAATTGGGGAAACTCCTGAGATGGCTAACTCTAGGCAAAAGGTGTTCATAAATCTGGGAGAATGGGAGGGAACAAGCTTAGATGGGAAGAGCATTGTTCTAGTAGTGCTTTCCCCACTCCTCCAGGATTAAAGTGTAGAGAATCAGGTGACTGCTACTGTCTTTAAATAAAACAGGGAAGTAGGCAGCAGTGTTGCACATGGTGCAGCATGGGAAGGGACTAAGCAATTTTGTTCTCTGCTGAACTCTGAGGTGCTTTTTCTTTGCATGTTCTTGGGATCTAAATGCTGTCTTCAATAAAAAGACCTGTCTCTGAAGCTGCATTTTTTTTGGCACCACACAAATTTTTATTTGAGAATGGAATATGTTGTTACCTTTCCTAGAAAATCTAGTTATTAAAATGTCAATGTTACTATAGACAGTCAGGTGCTTGCCAGAACTAGACTGGCACAAATTGTTCATTTGACAGAAATGTTTGCACCTTGCTCCCTGTGTAACGTGATCAGTTACTGTTTACCAAGGTGAAAAGTTTACTTACTGCTGACAGCACAAGTGGAGTATTGGACTTCTCTAATGAAGTTCACACCAATAATCAAAGCATTGCTTTGGAAAGAGGAGCAGGCTGCTTGTCATTCTGTTCTTACTTAACAAAAAACTTATCTTTACTTTAAAAAAAGTAATGAGCCTAACAAATGGAAATAAAAGAACAGTGTTAAGTGAATAGAAATAAGGGATGCTTCTGTGACTTTCTGCTTCCCAGATAACACTGTTTCTGATGGAGGGAGAGCTTTCTTGTCACATAAGTTGTCACCAGGCAAGACAGTAAATTTACATCCCCACCCTCTGTAAAGCTTCATGTGCTGTGGCAGTAGAATCTTTCAAAGAAGCTACCTTTGTTCAGTTCATCTGGTAATATAGAATTCAAACTGTGTGACTTAAATAATAATTTTTATTTTCCTTTTTATTTTTTTGTTTTTCTTTAGGGAAATTGTTGAGAAGAGTGTGGTAGAAGTCACACCAGAAGCTCAAGAGGAGAAGCTAGGAGTTCAAGTGGAAGCTGAACTTCCAGGAAAGAGAGAAGTGGTAAGGTATAGGAAAGATAGCCAGTTCTTAGAAGTTGTTCCATGAAGCAGAGTTCTCTGACTTAATGACTTAATCTTGTGAAACCTATTTTTGATATTTTGTCTAAGAATTAGCAGGCTTATGTATCTTCAGCAGCTTTAGAAGGAATGTCAACTGTGCAGACCTGTGTTTTGAAGGTAACATCAAAGACAGCCAAATTGGTACCTTGGTATTTAGTATCTTTTTTGATCAGCAGTTGCATATAGGGACAAACATAAGGGTGTGGACTCTAAAAAAGTGACTCCTGTATAATATGAGCTGTGCTCAGTGTTGGAAGCTTAATTTCTATGCCTGTGAATTCTCATTTTATTATGTTGTCTGCCCAGTTAATTTATGACAAACCAATTTGATCATTAAGATGATTTTCATTGTATTTTTAAATAATTATTTTAACAATTAAAAGGATTTTGTTCTTCTCATCAGGAGAAGCAAATGAGCCCATCTAAAATGTCTCTAGCTGATGTTGCCCCCTCTCAAGATAATTTGGTTTCTGCTGACAGTGGAAAAAAGTCAATGTCTACAGAAGAAATTAAACCTAGTTCCCCCAGAATTGAAGTGACAGCAGATGAGACAGCTAATGCTGAACCTGAAGAGCTCTTCAGACCATCATCAGAAGGTAAGGGCATTTCTTTTAAACAGATTGAAGATGTATTGTTACAACAATGTGTGTGTATATATTGTTCTACTTAAGCTTTATCATGGATTCTAGTTTTTTTCTCATTCTGCCCTTCTGAAAGGACTCCAGAACCCACAGTGATTAGCAGTGCTGGGAAATGTACCTAAGCCTATTTCTTTCAAAAAGCTGGCTATTAGAATTCAGCTGTCTGAGAGGATGAAATTTAGGCTGGTAGAGAAATTGTCTTTTTAGAATTTCAGTGGCAGTTTCTGTGCTGAAAAATTGCTCCCTTAAAATAATTTCTGGTATTAAAGACTTGGTAAATTGAGAGCTCTAGAGCTATACGGCTGTGTGTATTTGTGAGTCTTGTAGATTACTGCAGGCCTTAGCACTACTGGTTTCATATTGCAATGTGAATTATCTTCCTGACAAGCATGCTTGTCTTGAGAGCTTCCTACATAGCTGTGACTTAACCACTTGGAAGAGTCACTTCTGGTAGGAGCATTGTGTGGAAGGAGGAGCAAATGGTTTGACTGCAGTGCAGTCTGTCACTTACCTTCATACTTGAGTGGAATCACTATATTGGGAAATGGCTATAACTTCATCCTTCAAACCTGAGCTGTGTCCTAATTTTAGTGGTGAGATTGACAGTCTTTCATGGGACATTGTGTACAATAGTAAAATATCTGGGTGTGCTTGTCACTTTAACCACAGAACAACAGAAGTTCTTCAGCTATATGTTAAATCCTACATATTCTTACAAGTATTTGGAAACAAATGGAAGCTGTAAGTTTGCTTAGCATAGAAATCTTTGCTTTTTCCAGGTCTAGACAGAAAGTATTTAGAACAAATGAACGGCTAGAAGTCAGGAGAATGAGAGGAAGGATTTATTTGCTTTATACACATCTGTTTGTTTCTGTCTGTGGTAGGGCAATTTGACATTATTGCATCTTCATTGTATTGTTTCCTCCTTTTCCAGTTTTAGGAATGGGCATAGACTATCTGGAACAGTTTGGGACTTCATCAGTAAGTATGACATTAAATATTTTGTTTGCCTTCTTGGCAGTGTGGAGAGGAAAGGAGATGAAACTGTTAAGCCTTAAATGTTTTCATGAATTAACTTCACTTTGAATTGTCCACAGAAATTGTCACCTATTCCAAAGGAATGTGATGACAGGGCTGGGTAGAGGGTGATGGTGCATGGAAATGTAGTTATAGCAATTCAACTAAAAATCAAAGGTCTCTGGCTGTCAGAGTGCAAAAGTGCTGTTTTTCTTTAATAGCAGTGAAAATGAGGTGCATGATGTTTCACTTCTGGCCAAAACTGCCAGAACATGATGCTTTGAAAGTGAAGGATCACTGTTTCAAAAAGATTTTTTTCTAAGCTCTTTTGCTTTATGGCCAGTTTCAGGAAATCTGTCTCTGAATGGGGCTTGTCATGTTTTAATCAGTTCAGCTTAGTTATTCTTTCTCCTCTTTGGGTCTAGAATAAGAGTATCTCTGAACAGTGAATGCACTGAATTGAAATTGTTTTGGTTGTGCTGTGTTTGTCCTTATTATTGTATGAGCAAAGACAGAATGGAGCAAAGACACCGCTTTTTCAGCTTACAGTACTATCCTTCCCTCTCAGTGTCTTCTGCTGGTTTGGAATTGTTCATTAATGATTGCCCTTTTGATTCTGTCTGTGAGCAGATTGAGTTCCCTTGATATTACATAAGGACTTAAGCATGTGGGCACGAAGTTCTCTTATGTAATTTTCCTTCTGGGAACAATACTCTGGCCACTGAAGAATAGGATCACCCACTGTCCAGAGGATTGTGTGTGGGTGGGATGTGTGTTTTGTGCTCTGAAGCAGCAGATCTGCCACTTTATGCCTCTTCCCTTCAGTTCAAAGAATCAGCCTTGAGAAAACAGTCACTGTATTTGAAATTTGACCCGCTGTTGAGAGACAGTCCAAGAAAACCAGTGTGTGGTACTGTTGAACCAAGTGCGAGTATCATGACAGCTCCACCTCAGCCTGGGTAGGTATTGATTTAGTACATAAAATCAGAGTTGTTTAGCTTGGAAAAGACCTTTCAGATTGTCAAGTGCAACAGTTAACCTAGCACTGGGGAGTCCACCACTAAACCATGTCCCCAGGTGCTACATCTACATATCTTTTAAATATCTTCAGGTTTGGTGACTCCACCACTTTGCTGGGCATCCTGTTCCAATGCTTGACCACTCTTTCAGTGACGAAATTTCCCCTAATATCCAATCTAAACCTCACCTGGTGCAATTTGAGGCTGTTTCATCCAGTCTTGTTCCTTGGGAGAAGAGACCAACCTCTACCTCACTACAACCTCCTGTCAGTTATAGAGAGTGAGAAGGTCCCCCCTGAGCCTCCTTTTCTCCAGGCTAAGCCCCCTCAGTTGCCCCTCATCATACTTGTGCTCCAGACCCTTCCCCATCTCCATGCCTTTCTCTGGACATGCTCCAGCACCTCAATGTCCTTCTTACGGTGAGAGGCCCAAAACTGAACACAGGATTTGAGGTGTGGCCTCACCAGTGCTGAGTACAGGGAGACAGTCACTGCCCTGGTCCTGCTGGACACACTATTGCTAGTACAAGAGCTTTGCAAAGAAAGGCAGCACTTGAATTTAATGGTGTATGTTTGTTCAATTTTAGTCCTGTTGCTGATTTAAGTAAATTGCTTGAGGAAGCTGGAAAACCTCTAGTGAGCCTTCAAAGTGAAGAAAAACCAAAAGGACTAGATCTTCTGGGGACATTTACTTCTGTAAGGGTGTCTGGAATGCTGTCAGGTTTCATGTTGATAGTTTGGGAAGGGGGTAGCCTAGATTCTAGACTTAAGACTTAGAGATAATTTAGGGATTACAGAATGTGATAAGTGTTTATTTAAACTGTTATTTTAAACCAATTTGGATACTCATTTATATTAAAGTTGAACTTTCTGACGAACATTTTCTTAAGCATTAAAAGTATTTTTTGTGGAAACTGGTGCTATTGCACGTGGTCCAAGAGAATTTGAACTGTTTTTAAGACTGTTGTAGTCAAGCAATCTGTTTTTATGCAAGTCAAGCCACAAAAGACAAGCTTTGTATTGTAATTGCATTAGTGGGATGAGAAGCACTTTGGTTAAATTGGATGGTCTTACAGCTATGGTTTATAGTTTGAACAGCCTTTTATGAACAGATCTGCATACAGCAGCTCATCCTGAAATGGTCTTTTTTACTTGTGGGGAAACAGCATGGTGTCATCTGCTTTGTTTCTGATAGCTCTAATTGGTGGATAGCAGTTCTGGTTCTACCTTGTAGATATTTCTTAGAGCTATGTGGTCAACTTCAAAGTAAGAAAGTTTGATGGTAACAAACTTCTGGAGATATCTTGTGTGTTTAAGTGAGATGTGTTGACTTGGTATTGAATAATGCACATACAGCTACTCAATGGCATGACAATAGAAATCTGTTGAAACTTTGCATTTTTCTTTTTTTTACAGGACACTGGTCCCCTAATTCCAGACTCCCTTAGGAGTGATGTTCCTCCAGTCCCTTTTGCTGCTTCTACAAATGCTGCAGTGGATGCTATTATAGATGTGCTAAAATATAGCCAAAAAGACATGGATGCGGCTGTTGAGCTGGTTAAGAGAGAGGTATTTGGCCCTTCCAAAGCAGAATTTGGCATAGCCTTGGAAGGTCCTTTTGTTTAGATTATCTGGGATAAATCTCTGTCGCTGTAGAGCCAGGAACAGAGAGATGTAGCAACACACAAATCCAGCGAAAGAATGAATTATTTATTAATTTTACAATCATTTTTATATAGTCTATGTTAAAAATGGTAACAACTCTTATTTTAATTTAAAAAAAATTGTTTATTACAAAAAAGAATTTGGAAAATAACATCTGAATTCTTAAAACCATATAAAAAAATCACCCCGGGAGTGCAGGATTAGAGACCCTTGGAGCCAAATTGGCTATGTACCCACAGCAAAAATCTTCAGCACTGGCTTTACCTCAGCTAATCTGAGGTAAAATTCGCTTAAAATAAAAAAAACCAAGAGATAGAGAGAAAGAGAGAAAAAAAAACCAAAAACACTAGGTCTCTGAACAGAGATAGGCCCCTCCCCCCCTCTTACACAATGCTTTTCAGCTGCAGGAGATGTTCACCAGCTTAGCCTGTGGGGGGGAGAGAGAGGGGAGGGCTCTGGGATCTTACTTTTATACCCTCTTAGCTCTTCCCAGAACCCACCACTGTCCTGCCCCACAGCACAAGATGATTGGTGAATTCCAAAGTCCATCGCAAGTCCCTTTCACCAATGGATCATTTGCTGGGGAGGGACATTGGTTTACCGGGTGGGGGTTAACAATTTAACTATCTTAACAACTTTAATAACTATTAACTTGGTTATAAGATGATTTTTATATGCAAAAGCCAATTACCTAATTTCATATATGACAGTTTAGTTCCATAAAGTGACTGGACAATGTTCACACACCTCCTAGGGTGATTGGTTTAGGTTCTATCACATCCACGGTAAAACATTTCTCAGTGTACCATAAACAGAACTTAGCAAAACACCAGATGTGACTATTGTCTGGATAAACTATCTTATTCTTTTCATATCTTGCATGAGAAAGGAAAGGTTCACAAAGAGTTAATGCAAGAAGCTGGAAAATTTGTCTGCTAGCAGCATTTTGGTATCCACAAATCTCTACTTCGCAGTTTTTTTCATCATACTTGACATAAATATCTCATCCTGAAAAGCTTGCTGTGGCCTTGGTGGATGCTGTAGATATAGAACTCCTCAGAGCCAACACTTAAAAGAATAGGATAAACTTCATGATTAATCAGGTTCTGCCTTAGATCTGGTCACTATTAAAAGGCACGTGTTATCAGATGGAATAGTTAGACTTAATATCAGTGATATGGATACTTCTGATTTAACAGGCTGGAAATACATTTTCATACCAATGGAAGAGGGACTTCTTATGTAATTTCCCTAAAACAAGATAAAACTGTAGTGCCAACTCAGTGCTATGATCAATTCTTTTCTTGTGAGATTTGAATGCACGACAATATGTCCAGCTAATAAAGTGAAGGTGGGATCTGGAGCTTACTCTAGAGGAGAAAGACATTAGTGAAGGAGGGAAGTAGTAGCTGATAAGATGTTTAGCCTGTTCTATAATTACAGAAATTGCCTTTAAAAGCCCATCTTCTGACTGATACAAGAAGATTTATGTATCCACTCACTTCAAAAATTTGAGTACTTGATTCATTATGGCTTCTGAGGTATGCAACCTCACAAACACTAAATAATGTAAGAGGAGTATGTAAGCATAAATGTCCTTAAAGCTAATTGTATCACTTCAGTAAAAAATGGAGCTTTCAAAATTCCCAATTCCTGTACTGCAGGCAGTGACACTAGGGACACCAAACAGAGATAACCTATGATTATTTGCTGCTTAAGTTATTCTTTTGTTTTAGAGTACAGAGACAGTGGCTTTTCTAGGAGTAACTTTTACTTTCTGTCATTTATGAGGTGACTTTCTCCCAGCATATTGTCTAGTACAGGAAAACAGATGTAGCTTTGGCAGGGGACAGCTCTTCGTGCATTGGTCTAAAACTAAGAATCTATATAATAGCAGGAGGTAAAGCTTGTAGTATCTTAAAAGTGCTGCTCTACTTTCATGTTTGAAAGAACTATTTTAAACCTGCAAACACTGTTACAGTTGTGACTGGATGACTCCAACTGTATTGCTTAAATAAAAAGGCTTGGAATTACAATATTAACCTGAAAGGAAGACAGACTAAATGTCAATTTTTTTTTTTTCTTCTCTGAAACAACTCAAGAGTAGGAGGAAAGGGAAGACCTTTTGTCCTTGTGAGCAAATACAGCACTTATGAAAGCTTGCTTTTTGGGGTCTACTGAACCCGTTCTGAGTTTGCAAGTGCAAGTTTCTAACTTGTTTCCATCTTCACATACTTTTGCTTTTGTAACTTCTTTTCTAGCTTAGCTATCACTGTTTCTCTTTATAGTTTGTGCATTTTTTTCACCAGTGTCTTGCTTCCTCTCATCTGAAATATTGCAATATATTTAGAATGAGTTTGCACTAAAATAAGTACTGGAAAATCAGTGTACTACAGTTTACTGTGCAGTTTTGGGACAGAATTAGCCGTAATCATGTGCTTTCACTTTCTTTTTTTTTAAAAATTCCATGTTATTTTATGTATTTTGGGCCTCTTGTCTTTGAAGGCCTCCCACACTGCAGTCAGCTGTGTTACAGTTCTTAAATGTAACTTTGTTCTGAGGTCTCTGTTACGGAGTTTGCATAAAGTGTTTAGCAAAGAGAATTTGTGCTGCTTAATTCTGTTACTGTGAGCTCTGCTTTAGTTCAGCTGACGTGAAATAGGTATAATTATTTTCAAATGAATTGAGGCATCTTTTTATCCTCCCCTTTCCGTGTTACCTAATTTAGTGTTGAATTTAAATTACTTCAAACAGCAATTTGGTATTGAATAGGCTTCTGGTATTTGTTCTCTCATGTGTTAACATTAGCAGGTTTGTGAAGTGCTTTTTTTTCTTTGTCTGCCTTGTAAATGATTGTGGGGAAATAAGACAGAAATATGTGTCACTTGAGAGAATGTTCCTTGGCCCATTGTGTTCTCTCAGAAGTTACAGTGATCTGCATAAATACTGAGTAAGAGAAGCTGAGAGGTTGGTTGGCTGAGTTGGCTCTGATCTCACCACTTGAAGAGATACTGGTAATGAGCTAGGAGTCATATATGCAAAATCTATGTATTACTCTAAATCTTATTTAAGTTGTTTGTAATGAAACCATATTGATTCTGTTAAGCAATTAGAACGTATTTCTCTCTCTGTATTAAAAGTATACCAAAATTGCCCTTCAGACTGTTTTTAGTATCAAATCTTTTCTCTTTTTGTGCAAGAAATAAAAGCTTACCTTTTCACCCTCAAAGGTTCAAGAGAAAGAGCTGGAAATTCAGGAATGGAATAAGAAGTATAATAAGCTTCATATGGAATACAAGGAAATGGGGTATGAATCTGTCCTGATTTTTGTATCTACTTATTTAATCCAGACACTTTTTCTAACTTATGTTCAACTTTTCTTTCTCATGGTTTTTAGAAAAATAGTTGCTGAATTTGAACAGACAATAACACAAATTATGGGTAAGTTCCATATTTACACTTTGAGTGCCTTGAGGGGCTGGGGCTGCTTAGCCTGGAGTTACTAAATGAGAGTAGTACTCTTTCATCTGACATTAATTTTTCAAGTGCTTCCAGGATTTAGTGTAAGGTTTAAGACAAAGTAGACTAACAATTTTATGCATATTTGTACAGACATGATGTCACTTGGTAGGTAACAATGACTTTTTGAAACAGGTTGGAACGCAACTTCTTCTTATTCTCCACTGGAGTGTGAGCTGTTGGTTTATTAAAACTGGCAGGTCCAGTTGTCAGCACTTTGTGTTTAATTGTTTATTATCTGACATCATTTAAGTGGTGAGATATCACTAGAAGTTCTTGCTGGACAGATCTGGCCTTTGCTTCAGTCAAGTTTGTGGCTTCAAAACTAGGAAAGACATCCTGTGAAACTCTTGTTGTATAGGTACACTTTCTTAGCTCAAAGCTGAATAGGCACATCTGTGCCAGCTCTTTTGTGCTTCTCTAAGGCTGTGGGAAACACAGTTTGGGTATGCTAACACATACCTGTCCTGAAAGTCTGCTATGCTAGTCTGACTTGTAATCCCAGTCTCCTCCAGATCTTCCAGCTGTTGTGTTTGTTTAATGAAAAATATTTTTGGATTCCTTGCTTGTATCACAACATTTGAGGCTCCTGCTACGGTAAACTCAGGTGGAATATTTTGACTACAGTGCAGGCAAAAAAAATGCTTTTGGCAGGCAATTGTCATGGTGTTTAATGGCCTTAAGTTTGGTGTGAGGTAATATATAACAAATAGAGACAAAGACAGACTTCTTGAAAGCAAGACAGAAATGGTGTCTTTCCAGTGAGAGGCTATGTTATGAACTCTTTGTAAGAAGAAGAATTGAAGATGTGGGGGTCATCTCTCTGTACTGTGGAACTAGTTTTATTCTAAAGTAATAACTGTCATGGGTTAACTCCATTTTCTCCAGAGGATGCTCAGAAGCAGAAGGAAGTCTCAAGGAAAGAAATACAGAAACTGATGGAAGAGAAGCAGCAAGCTATTTCAGATCTGAACTCTATGGAGAAGTCTTTCTCTGAACTCTTCAAACGACTTGAAAAACAGAAAGATGCGTTAGAGGGTTACCACAGAGTAAGACGATTTAATGCAAATAATATCCTTCCAAGATAAATGAGATTTAGAAGAAATGGTGAAATTTCTAGAGCGGCTATTAAATAGGTAGTATAGGGACTACCTGTAAATCCAGGTGCTAAGTTCTTTATTTAAAGATTATAAAAAAACTGCTAATTGGTTGTGTTTAGTGACTGACTTGAAGTAAGATAATATTTGTTAGAAGGCAAAGTTTCTTCAGAAGTGAGCTGGTTTTTGCTGCAACACATATAATTTTTGTTAATCATAGAGACACTCTCATGTAGCAACTGCTGCATAAGAGCAGCTTGTTTCTCCTACATCGTGTTGAATGGATGTTGAAGAGGATTTGCAATTACAGATCAGAATAATAGTCTGAGTGCTCTTTACTAAGATGTTTTTGGGATTTTTCTAAAACTAAAGTTGAGCCTTCATTCTGCAGCTTCTTTGGAGGCTGGAGGAAGAAAGCTAATGAGTATAAGCTATGGCTTCTTACTGCATGAAATGCATAAAAATTGATTCAGTTGGTGCTTTAAAAAGTGTCTTCAATTTTTTTCATTCAATTATACTTTAATATCCCTGTTTAATAAAATTTATAAACTAGCCTATTAGAAGTTTCATGGTAGTCTAGGTTTGAGAAACAGGCATAGTTCCTGTCACAACTTTAATTTCTTCTTCACTGAGGTGTCAGGCTTCCTTCATCTTGTCCCTTCCATCTCCACTTTAAATTCAGAAGCCTTTTCCTTAGCACAGAGATAAGCATCACTTGGAAACACAGTTCCTAAATTAAAGACCTGCAATTAGTAAAATCTTAGCACTTGTTTCAAACAGTTCCAGCTTCCTACAATAGCTAATAAAATATGTTCATAGTGTGAGTACCAAGGTAATTTTCTTGTTAGTGCTGGATTTGTTTACACCAGGGCCCAAAGCCTGAATCTTTCTTTGGGTTCTTTGAAGAAGTTGGGTTTCTAGCTATTCTTGGGACAATTGCAGCTTAATACAAAGTTGATTTTAAAAAATCAAAGCAAAACAAACAAAACCAATTAGTGACTGTAGTTTTAGTGACCTTCTTTACCAGAGTTTGCTACTAAGTAGTGTATTGGGGGAAATATGGTGAATAAATGTTTGCAAAGTTAAGATAGTTGAAAGGAGGCAGTTTAGTCCATATAGGCCTGTGGGACTTCACAGTTGTTCCTCTTACTCCAGTGAGCAAATACTGCCACTTAAAAGTGTAGTCAAATAGCCCATTTGTCAAGTGGAGAGATTCTTCCAACTACTAGCATAAAAGGCTAACTAAACTTCTTTGATTTTGGGACAGAATGAAGAAGTTCTGAAGAAATGTGCAGAAGATTACTTGGCTAGAATTAAAAAAGAGGAGCAGAGATATCAGGCACTCAAAGCACATGCTGAAGAAAAGCTGCAGCAGTAAGTACCATGTCAAGAAGCCAAGTACCAGGAGTGAAGTATATAGCTTTCGCAGTTCCTGCAGAATGGGGTTCTATAGTGCCAAAACTTGGCTTAAACATGTTTCATTTGGTGATTAATCCAAACTACAAGCATCTAGTGTGATTCTGTGAAGAGTTTTGCTGTGCTGTCTGAAGGGATGTAAACACCATCTTGCACCTGTTTCAGAGCCAATGAGGAAATTGCCCAGGTTCGCAGCAAAGCAAAATCGGAGACTGCAGCACTTCAAGCCAGTCTCCGCAAAGAACAGATGAGGATCCAGTCTTTAGAGAGGAGCCTTGAACAAAAGGTCAGTCACAATGCCATGGGTGAGTCTCTTCAAGCTATTGCCTTAGACTAGGTCAATAACTCCCTTGTACCAGGGCTAGAAGGAGCCTTGCTAACTGTGCTGGTTTTGATGGCTGCTGTCCTGGCAGGCTTTAGGAATTAGGCATTGAGACCTAAGACGCAAGTGTGTCCTGTCAGGACTTGTCTGTATATTTAGATCTTTTTGGAGCACAAGGTTTGTTCCCAAACCAGTCTGGGCTACTGTCAGGAGGTTATCTGAACTACTGAAGGAGGTGGTGATTATGTTACATGATGCAGAGCAGAATCTGGGAATAAATTTTGAATAACTGTCTGGCTCAGCTTTTTCATGAACATGACTTGTAAGCTGTTAGCACTAATATATATTTAACTGTATGTGACTCAAGTTTTCAATATTGTTCAGGCCATTAATCCTTGTACTTTATATTGTTTCATATTGCATAGGTGAAGTCTTAGAATGTTTTGTAAAGGCCCATCAGTTTCCTTTGTTGGAACCCTTCAAAGCAATAAGCCTTTTGAGGATTAAAAGTCAAAGTGCTGGAGACGCATGCTGTTAGTTTTACTGCATCATTGTTGTCTCTGCCAGCATTGAAGACTCAAAAATGGATAATGCTGACAGATTCCTATTATGGAGAAAACCTGTAATTGTGAGTCTTCAGTCTTAGGGCTAGAGTTTGCATAGCTGAGGAAACAGTAGGCCTGTAACTGGGGAGATGAGAGATGCCATTTAACACAGAACTAGGTTTGGTCTTGTCATAAATACAGTAACATAAATACAGTAATTCTTTGTTAAGAATTCTTATTAAAATGGTTTAACCATTCCATAAGGAATTCTACAAACTGGAAATTGTCACATGTCAGTAGAAGTATTGACGCATCATTTTACAGTCTGTCTTGTGAAGATTAAAATCTGAACTGTCCCTGTCTTGAATTTTGGTGTACCTAACAAAGGCTTTGAGTCCCAAAAGTCTTGTTTCCCTGGCTCAGTTGGTCTCCAAGTATTATGGGAATGTCTGGGGAAGAAGTAGGAACAGTATAGTGGATTCTGGCTCATTTCCTGAGGCTCCTAAGGATGCTGTGTGACCTTTGGCATAGTAGACTGTCCTTTACATTAAATTTGCGTTAGCCACTATCATGTAAATGGACTTTCTAGTCCATATATTGGCAAACAGGACTTGTTGCAACTCGCTCACAAGGTTGTAACATAGTTTGGACATACCTGAAACTCACTTTTTTTTTCTTTCTTCCACAGACTAAAGAAAATGATGAATTAACAAAAATCTGTGATGACTTGATCTTGAAGATGGAAAAAAATTGATATCTTAACTGTCTTGTAAATATGTTTAGTTTCTCTGACTTGCTGTCTTGTGTGTTCGCTCACTTTTTATGTATGTTGGGAAAAATAAAATTCTTAATTCACACTTGTTTCATATGATATGGCTGTATCTTTTGTAGGAAACATGTATTAAGTTCAATTGCTGCTTGTAAGTAAGAATGTCTTTCATAACACTTTCACATGTTGCTCAAAGGAAAAACTTTTAATCAGTGTACCTTCAGTCTGTTCCCTGTGTGAGAATTTCAAAGTTCTGTACTTGTGACCTGGCTGTGCTGGGGAGGGTTGCCATGGGCCATGTCTCTATTTTGCACTTCCTGCTCTCTCACTTAAATCAAGGCATTCCAGAGTTAAAAGACTGGAAAAAAACTAAACCTGCACAAATGCTATGAAGTATTTAGTAATGTAAAAAGATTTGGAACTTTGCTTTGGTTTGTGGATTTGGTTTTTTTATTATTATTAAGAGGAGCTGGAGTGATTTTGTTTTTGCAGATAAGCTCAGCAGAAGGTTTAATGGCAGGACTGATTGTCTGCTGCTGTCTCTCTTGGATTTTCTGTGTCATAAGTCTGTCTGACACTACTGAGTTTAAAATCTCCAGTCAATCTCCCTGGCCCTGCCTGTAATGGAAAGCCTTGAGAGCTGTGGGCTGCAGGTCACAGGTTATGATGAAGTAAACCCTAGGCAATAGCAGACATCTTGGATAAGCTGTTATTACCCAAAGGCAGCAGCAGGATTGTCTGTCTTAGTGCAAGCTACAACTTTTGATTTCTAAAATTACATGGGAGGTTGTTCCCTCACTTCCCTGACTTGTGGATGCATCTTCCTCAGAAGGGCTGTTGCTGCTGAGTGTGCTGAGCTGCACTTGGACCCCTTACCTTAAATTAGGGTAGGCTGCCAGGGTAGGTCGAAAAATGAGTAGCAGTGCCTCAGAGTCCAGAGTCAACGCCTCTGTGAGGCAGCTACTGCTCAGTGTAGGTCTCGGGAACACCCTATAGGTTAAAGCTAGTTAATTAACATACTTCAGGTTCATGATTTGTGGGGTTTTCTTAGTGCAGGAATCACAAATGTGAGAGGGTGATGGCAGTGGCGATGATATTAAATGCCTGGCTCTCGTAGAAGTTGTGCTGTATTTTTAAACTTGTATCTTAGGAAAACGGCAAATGGAAGAAGAGAAAAACAGCCATCTAACAGAGTGTACAAAACCAAAGTTTACTACCCCCTGCCTCAACTTTAGATTATAGGAATTGCTCCAGGCTGCCTTGGGATGTTTCTTTGTAAATAGACAAACCATACTGATGAGAGGTCTTGTACTTGGTCTAATTTGTGAGATGTCATAATTATGGAAACTGATTTTTACTAAATTTGTAATAGAATGGTTTGGAAGGGACCTCAAAGATTATCTCATTCCAACCCCTGGTCATGGGCAGGGACACCTTCCATGAAACAGGTTGCTCAGACACCCATCCAACCCAGCCTCGAACACTTCCAGGGGTGGGGCATCCACAAATTCTCTGGGCAGCACAAGAGGCTGGCACTGAAGTTGCTGCTACTATTAGGCTACAACTAGGAAAGGTTCAGCATTCAGCCCCAGAGTCCAGACTTGTGCTTTTCTCCCTGGTATTGGATTATCTGTGTGGTGTGATGAGCCAGACTGGTCTGCAGGAAAGGGCAGTGACTGGTTGAAGCTGCTGTTTTATAATGGATCATTGTGTTGTGCCAGTTCACTTTGTCCACTGTGCATAAAAAGAGAGGTAGCAAAGGGCAGAGTGTTTCAGGAATGAAGGTATGTTTATTAGGGATAAGCCTGCAATCCTACATATTTCCACAAGATGTAGCTGCTGTTCTTTGAAATAAGAGGTTTTCTGAGCGATGCTTCAGCACATTGCAGAGCTGGATCTTGTCCTTCTCTAGTTGAGCTTAATGCCAACAAGACAAGTGTTTTTATGGATTTCTGTTGGAAAGGATAAAGAGCTGCACAGTGATGTATGATAAATAGTAAACTGTAAATAGTGATAAATGCTATCTAGAGTTTTATGCTACAGGTGCCAAAGTACTACACAACCGGTATGCACCTTTAGGAAACTGCTACCTCAGGGAGCACTGGGCCCTTCCTTACCTTCCTATATTCTTTCAGGGTAAAATGGCTTTCTACTCTTCCCTCTGGCTTGCTATTATTTATGCAGAATATCTCTGGTCCAGTTTGCTGGATGAAGTGAGAGACTTTCCACCTATTTTGTTCTATTTCTTGAATATTACAGCTGTACAGACACCACCAGCCCCAGTGTGTTGATGGAGGTAATACAGAAAGCCAGTAGAGACCAGCATACCTCGATATAGGTGCTCTGATTGTGTTGGTGTCTGGCAATTCTTGTCTGATATCAAAAGTTTCATTAAGAATTATACCTTGGGAGTCCAGTTACTGCCTGTTGATATTAAAGACTGGATAGTGTACTTCAGTGTAACATGGAAAGACAGCACACCACATTCCTACTGTAATCTATGACCCCTGCCTGGGAACTCTGCCCCGGGGCTCTCCTGTTTGCTGCTTGTGTCAGTACCTCCAAGAAAACTGACAGTACACGGAAACGAATGCTTGAATGGATATGGCTATAAAATGCCAGGGAACTGAGCAGGATGAGCGAGCAGCTTTTGTATGTGTGAGTCCCTGAGGCTTAACTTCAAGGCATTGCCTTGGGTAACTATTTTCCTTGCCAAAGGCTGGGGACATGGAAGGCCTCTGCATTTTAAACTGCTCAGAAAGGATGGTTTCTCTTTCTCTGCAGATGCAAGATGTACCTCTGACTTAGCACTCACACCATCTGTAAGAATTTAGTATTTTGTACTTCCTACATAAAAAACATTGTTAAATGTTACTTTTGTTATTTTGAAGACTCATTACTATCCTTCTAATGCTGGACAGTCCTCTTCAGAAGAATTCACCTTTACAGTATACAGTGGAGGTGCCAAAATACATATTAATTTGTGTGAACTGTTGTGTGGAAAATACATGTGCGTTTCAGTGGCGTTAGTTAGTGTTTGCTTACTAAGATAAGAATTAAGCTGTCTTGGTTTTTGCCTTATTGCCATTTACTTACTGGTGTGAATTGCCTGCTTTGCAAGCAGATTATAGGAGGGAGAAGTGGTACTGCTTGGTGCCTCTGTTCACTTAGTTTTATTTATTACTTAAAAGAAAAATTGCCAGGTGCTGTACAAACAGGATGGCGGTTCCTGCTCCAGACAGCCTGTTTCCAGTTGAAGTACACAGGAGGGTGTATTTTATCTCAGAGCTGATTAAGGTGGATCAAAGGTACTGAGCCTTCTTCTCAGCTATTTCCATTCCTGTTCCACCAAAACCAATTTTCAGCAGAGCATTCCTCATGGTCCAAGTACAGACTTTACTCTCTTTCACAGTTAAAGATTCCTGTTCAGAAATTGTGGCTTAAACCACTTTGGAGTCAGGGAATCTCTCCAGATTGATTCTAGAGTCAGTGGGTTGTACTCTGACCAATTTTCCAGTCCTTTTGTGCAGCTCTGACAGCACAGAGTATGTAAAGAAATGTCACAGTTTGACATGAGGGAATTTCGACAGAGTCACCTTCATGTGAAATGGAAACCAGGCAAGGGCTGAATCAAACTCTGACTTTAGCTGGCCTTCTAAACATACAGCTTTACTTCTCAGGTTGCTAGTTACGCCTCCGAAGCAGCTATTTTTCTCCTCTCTATTGTAAAACTTAAAATTGCACAGAAGAAAATCAGAGAAATAATGAACCGTCTCCTTTTTTAACTCAGTTTGGAAGATGGATTTATTACCTGAACCAGGAAACAACAGAAAGAACAGAATACTAGTTTTCCATTAGAATGCAAATGTTAAAAGCATTTAATTTCAGCATGCTTTGGCTGTATGAAGAGCTCTCCATTTCTTTAAAAGTCATTAGATCATGACATGACTAATCCTTTTATGGTTTTGAAAGATCTGTGTGGTTTGACTTTGACAAATGGATCAGTCACAGCATCTACTTTCTTACAGATTTCCTCTCCAGCACACCTAATGCGGACAACCTAAATCCTCTGCAGGAGTGAAGGAGAAGGAAGTTCCTTGTGAGTTTTGCCCTATTTTTGACGATATTTCATGTAAAATTAACAGCATTTTACATCAGCTACTTGCTTTTCAGCTCCTGATGCCAGATTTTTGCTGGTGATATCTTTGCTGTTTGAAAGTCTCTCTTGTAGTTTGTAGGCAGAACCTGTGTCAAACCCTGATTTTTTTTCTCCTTGTTCTGAGAGGGTTTCACAATGAAGTTCTGCTGTCCTTGAAAGGTTTGTGGTGTAACTTTGTTCGTTTCCATGGGGCCTCTCCTGGCTCTGGGTGTGTAAGGAGACAGTCCCTGGGGTAGTGTCCCCTGTCAGAGCACTGCTGGAGCTGGGGACCAGCTTGCCTGACTGTGTGTGTGTGATAGGTCTCAGTGGCCCAGAAGCAGCTGTGGCTGTTCAGTGGGGCTGACACGTGTTGTGGCACCATATGTGCTCACTGGTGTCGTATGGTTTGTTTGGCTTGAGGGAAGAGCCACTGGGGACACAAATGTGGTGAATCTTCCTCCCTCCATCTCTTAAAATCCTCTTAGACTTGCAGTGCAAGTCTACGTGGGGAAGATCTTCAAATCCTTCCAATACTGACTTCTGTATCACCTCAGTCCCAAAGCTGGTGACTTTTGTACAATACCAGGGTCGACTTCAGATTCTTCTTGAGGAAATGGTGCAGGATGGCACTGAATTAGCTAATGAATCTTTAAACTTTTTCTTTTCTCTCAGCAAGTTTTCCAAGCTTGCTTAGCAATATTGCATCCTGGAGCCCAGTTAATTGCTTTACTTTTTTACTTTTTTATTTCTTCTCTCCAGTGCCATATCAATTTTTTTTTCTCTAAATCAAGAGCCTATATCACCCCCTCCCAACACAAGTAATTATGTGTGTCAAATTCAATGTCAAATTCATTTCCTTTTGTATGAGTTCTTCAAGCCAGTTCTCCATTATTTCCTCTGGGGAATGCACCAGCTCAAAAGAGGACAAAGCTAACTGAAAGCTTTGGGGATCAAGCAGCACATATTAGTCAGTATGAACAGGCTGTGCTTCCTGGAGCTCAGGGAGGTGCCAGTCAAGGCCAGGTGGGGAGGAAATCCAAATATTTCCCATGAATTTCATGTCTCCAGTTTAAAGTACAGGTGTCATTAAAGAATAAGAAAGCAAAAACAAACCAAAACAAACCAGCAATGGATGGTAGACCCAGGAAATGAACAATTTTGGGAAAGTTAGTTATGCAACATTTCAATATGCAGAAAGTTCCATTGGTTGTCTGTCTCTTGGCATTTTAAACACCATCCCCTGCCTTTCTTTCCATTAGCAAAGCCAACTGGCCTGTGCTTGGGAGGCAAGTGACAAGTATTGCCCTGGCTTACACTGAGAAGTTGTGTGAGAGCCTGTGCCTGGCAGCTGGTAATTTTATTTATGATCATGGCACCATGCTTCACTGTTCTATTTGAAGGCACTGTTGGTATTATATGGGAAGACTATGTTTGGGTTGGAAGAGAGGTAAATGTTGGTCTAAAAATACATCCAGCCTGGCTCCTAAACTGAAGATACAGGGATGCAATGATTGCTTTGTTCTCCCAATCACAGCATCATCTGCTGCTACCGTGATGTTTTTCCTGGTATTCACCCTGGCCCCCAGAGTTTAGATGCAGAAAATCACTGGATATAATCTGTTATATCAGTCAACAATGTTGTTTATTGGATATTGCAGTGGAGATGGGGTTTAGTTCATTGCAGGATGTAATGATTTAGGTGATGGGAGGAGAATTTGAGCACAGGGATCCTAGTGCTGAGTAGTAATATGCTCGTGGAGAAACCACTTTTGTGCTCTGCACCTCTCTTTTCCACGGAGGTGTCTGCAGATTAACAATGTCTGCTGCTTTTACGCCACACACATGAGATTTTCAGTTCCAAAAGCTGAGTCTGTTGCTAATATTTTCCATCTGAGGGGCAGCCTGGAGCTAGCACTTCAAATTTTGGCTGCCTAGATCTCATGATAGGAAAGCTGTTGTTCCAATAGATGAACTAATTAACAATGAAGCATCACGTGTGGTTGAAAAATCTCTGCTGTAGTTTCTATGGAGATTTCTGTAAATAAATAAAATCCTTTCCAAAACAGTGTTTTGATCAGCAAGTTGGTTTCCAAACAATAGAATTCATATCTGGGTCCCAAATCTGAAGCCTCCAGACCAGATCTAGTATCACTGGAATCTGGGACATCAGGGCTGGTGCATTTGCTGTGGATTTAACTCTTTAATGTAGGTGATGCCCAGAACTCCCCCTTCCAAAGAGAAACCTGATCTAAATTTTTCGGGTGACAAGCAGTGTAAGAGCTGTGTCTGTTCTTAGAGCACATGGCAAAACTTCACGTTTATAACGAGAAAAATGTGATGTTTCAAAATAAAAGTGGAAACAGCTACATGTTTTCTGTAAAATGAATGCTTTTAAGGAGTTTGTAAGGTGTGGCTGCTGTTAGGACCCTGAGCAAGGCAGAAACACCTCATGGGCATCCCTTTGCTGAGCCCGGAGCATCTGGTACTGACAAATCAGTCATTCCAGCTCAGGATATTTCAGTGCTTGGAGTGACTCAACACAAGCAGTGAGAGTTATTAACCTCCTTCTGGAGCCTGAGGTCCCTGCAGTGACAATTATGCAAAGTGCAGCCTGGAGTCTGTTTGTCTGACAGAGATCTGTAATACATTCTTTCAAGTGCTGTTGTCCTGTTTTACCATAAAGCCCATCCGAGGAACCCTGGGAAAGCACTTGGATAATGACAGAGCTCAGGGGCCAGAGGAGGATGCCAGTGGTGACACCAGCTGGTGATGTGGAATAAAGTCACGAAGAAATGTGTGTGACTGATAAATAGCTGGCCCAGGTGTGAACGTACCATGAACTGTCCTTGGTATGGACTGAGAAGATTATGTCCATTCAGACCACACACACAAAAAAAATAAATTAGGAAGGATCTGTGTACACTTAAGAGTAAACATTGGTTGTGTTTGGCTGTCTCCTGAGAGAGGAAGTGTCCCATCTGGAAAGAAATGAGTCTCCCAAAGCCCTTTGGATTTAGGAGTACCTAATCTTAGTTTCCAGGATTAGATCTAATAATCTGAGCATCTATGATAACCTGATCAGGAAAAGAACTGCAATTGGAAATGTTGGCAGCATACTTGTCTTTTTCTGCTCACTTATGTATATATACAGATATACTTGTGTCTGTATGTATATGCACATATCTGTAGGTTACACTCCTTGCTGTCTTGCCAAAGCTTCCTAGGACTTCAGCATCGCATGATGCGTGCATCTGTCTGTTGGGAAGCACAGCTAAGGGTGTTTTTAATATTCATTTTTATCTCAGCACTGGCTGGGCAAGATGCCACTTGTGGCAAGTGTGTAGAGCTGGAGCTGCTGGTCCCTGGTGTCTTTGTTGGGGAATCTCTGAGGATGAGCCTGGCTGGAGACAGTTGACTACTCCCCCCTTGCACAAGAACCTTAAATCATTCAAGAGGCCCTCTGTGAGAAATAATTGTGTAAGTTTTAGTGCTTTGCAATTAGTCAGGGTCCAACTGTCTCCTGAGTACAGGTAGCCAAGGTTCTTGACCTTACAAGTGATATCCTAAAATCTTCGTGTGCCGTGGAGGAGAGTGGCTCACAGGCAGGTGATGATAAGTTTATCTCAGAGGTCCCATTACAAAACAGCAGTGGTCTTGTCAGGCAGCCTGGTCTCAGCTCCCCATGCCCTGCACTGCCAGGGATGTGAAGTGCCCCTCACAGTCCCCCTGGGGCTCACCAGCTCCCAGAAATCTTGTGCTGTTTAACCCCAGTTGGCTACTCAGCCCCATGCAGCTGCTCCCTCACCCCTCCAGTGGGTTTGGGGGGAGAGTCAGAAGAGTGAAAGTGAGACAATGCATGGGCTGGGATACAGGCAGTTTAATGGGTAAAGCAAAAGCTATGCATACAGCAAAGCAGAACAAGGAATTAATTGAATTAATTCACTGCTTCCCGAGGGCAGGTGTTCAGCCATCCCCAGGACAGCCGGGCTCCATCACACGTAGCGGTGACTCGGGAACACAAACGCCACCACTCCAAACAACCCCCCCTTCCTCCTTCTTCCCCCAGCTTCATGTACTGAGCATGATGCCATATATATGGTATGGAATATCCTCGGGTCATTTGGGGTCAGCTGCCCCAGCTGTGTCCCCTCCCAACTCCTTGTGCACCCCCAGCCTCCTCGCGGATCGGGTGGGGTGAGGAGCAGAAAAGGCCTTGGCTCTGTGTAAGTCCTGCTCAGCAATAACAAAAACACCCCTGGGTTATCAGCACTGCTTCCAGCACAAAACACGGCCCCATAGATGATTCTATGAAGAAAACAGACTCTATCCCAGCCAAAACCAGCACACACAGCTAAACAGGACTCCTGATCCACTGACAGGAAAGCACTTTGCATGGGTGCCAGGTGTTTGTCATCTGATTTGCATGGATGGACAGGGAGCAAAGCAGGTTGGTTGCTCTAGACAAGGAGTTAGGCTGGCTGTACTGCCTGTCCAAGTGTGACATTACTGTATGCTTAATTACTTGCTGTGCTCACAGTAATGTTCAGTTTCCCAGCATTGTAAAGAATATTATTTATAGGAACTTTATCCTCCTGGCAACCACCAAAGTAATTACTTCAGACTGCATCTTTCAATTGGATTTTGCTGTGATTTGTGGCTGTGAAATCCAGAAGATGTTAAAGAAATGGATAAAAGGGATTTACAATTGCATTCTTGCAAGTAAAATGAACTGCAGCTTGTGTTTTGGTTTGATTAACAACCAGTAAAATGTAAAGGTAAGGACTTTAGAGGTGATAAAGACTGCAGGAGAAATTAATTGGATGGGCCAATTCGAGTTCCAGGTCCTCTGATGTGGCTCAGGCAGGGCTATGGGTCTCTGGGTTAGCAGCAAGTGTGTCTCCAGGTCCACACAAGGGTGCCAAGAGGGATCTGAGCTGGGAATTTGTAAATAATCAAGAAAAGACAGAGCAAACTTCAAGGCAGCATTTCCACACCACCTGCAGCTGGGTATGTGAAGGAGTTAGGGGATTTTTGCCTTGACTGTCAAACTGTGCACTGTCAACTTGCTTTATTCCCACTGCAAAACTTGGGGGACTGCATTAGCACCGACAGAAACCAACATCATCTCAATAATACTGAGCTCAGTGGAGTGAAGTCTCAATTCTTTCCCTCCACCCTATTCCAAGTCACATCCATCCTGACAAAAGCAATGAAGAGCCAACACTTTCTTGCACAGAAATAAGGGGAATTAAACCCACCTTGCTAGAATAAGACAGCAGCATCTTTATGAGGCACAGAACAAGCCCATAGAGCCATGTGTGTTCTGGGACGGGTCCCTGGCACAGACACTGCAGGTGCTGGGGTGTCTCTGTCTCCAGGAGTGGAGGAAGCTGAATTGCAGCAGGAGGGGTTTCCAGCCCTTGTCCCCATGTCCCTGTGGCCGCCCAAAGTGCAGGGTGTCCATGGGCAAAGGCAGTTTTTGCCAGGAGGCTCCCAGCCAGGGCAGGCTGGTGTGTCTGATGTCCACAGGTAACACAAGCCCTGGTGCAGGTGGACCCACTGAGCCAGGGTGGAGTCAAGGTGGGGAAGGTGGTCTAGCACAGAAGACAGACACCTCAGCTCCTTCTTTCTATTACAGGTGGGATTTCAGATGTTTCCCGAGACCAAGAAATTCTTGCAAATCACCTGAATTTTACTTAGACTTGGAATTGTCAAGCTTCTCAAGTGAATTCTAAGAGGCTTTCTCAGACACAAACTTGCTGAGTGAGAGGGAGAAGCAAAACAGGGATTTTATTTACTCTCTAATCTCCTTTTGAAGCCACTCGTGAGTAAATAAGAAGGGTTTTTTTTAAGCCCTCTATTGCTGTCAGACTTTTCTGCTGTGAGAGAGGGTGGGTTTTTTCCTTATTCTTTATTGTGACTCAAGACTGTGCACACTAGCAAGTGACTGCCTCTGCATAATAAATTGGAGGCGACCTGGAAAAAAAAAAATGGAAAAGCTGCAGTTTCTAGGGAGTTCAAAAACATATGCTCCAAAATCTGTTTGTCTGTATATTGACTGTTATTTCCAATTGCCAGGGAACTACATGTACATTTCTGTTTTTTCCAAAGCACATTGTGTGTGTTGTTGACAGGAGGCACTTTGGCTCCAAAATACTGCCAAATAGCCTTGTCAAACAGAGATATTTTTTCTCTCTTTTCTCCTTCTCTTCTCTCTCTCTGTCCCTCCCCCTGCTTCTCCCTCTCTCCTGTCCTCTCTGCACCTCTTCCTCTTGTAGAGGATATGAGGTGAGGGGCTGTGCTGTGCAAAGGGAGGAATTTCAGGCTATGGGTTCAGCAGTGCCTTTGTGTTTCTGAGTTTTTAACTGCTGAAGGAGCCAGTGCCATGGCAGTGACCTTAACAAGGTGACGGGACCCACGGTGTCACTCACGCAGGAGTGGTCATCACCTGCAAAAGGACATGAGAAGGTGGCAGCCCTCATGCACAAATGCCAAAGGTGGGGAGATCAACCCAGTCTCCTAAAGGCATGTGTTGTTGGCAGGGGCTGTAATATTTAATTAATATAAAATTCTGAATTAATACAATTGTGCTTAAATAATTTAAATACAGAGTTACGAAGTTTTTTGAGTTGTGTTTAGAAGCGGCAAATGTTACTGAGAAAGGCAAGGAGCTAAAGTTGGTATTTTGGCTCAGGAAGGGTAATATGAAAGGGAAAGATAGATGGCCTTTTTTCTCTGGATTTTTTGCCTCTGGTTGTAACGTTCTGGTTCAGGAATGTCTATTAATATTAAATAATTCACTTGGGTGACTTTAGTAGGTAGAAACTAGAACCGATTTCAAAGGACTCTGAAGGAGGCCCTTCATAAAGGAAACAAATAATTACACATTGTTTTTTATTTTGTTGTTTTTACCTTATTTGTGTCCAAGAAACTTTTAAATAGGCCTTCTTTGTTTGTCCACACTAGAGCAATATAACCAGGGAATTTGGCAGAGTCCCAGATCCTGGCAGCAGCTGCCAATAAAAGCTCGCTGAGCAAGTACAAAAAATAAAATCACACAATATCATTTTTAACTTTGATTAAGTTGTGCTGAATTGCTCCAAGGGAGGTAATGGCAAGCTCTGAGGGGTTAGGACCAGCCTGGGGTGTGAAGGATGTTTATCTTGTTTGTGTTTGCTTTGGGCTGTGTATGTAGTTCCCACTGCTGGGGAAACACTTTGTCAAAAGCCCACTATTAAAAGAGTTTGGGGAATAAATATTGCAACAATGGGAACAAACAAAATCCTTTATACTGTAATGTGCATAGCGAGCCACTGTCAAATATAAAAGCTGAATATGCTTTAAAATACTCCGAGCCATCCAGCCAGGGGGCTGCCTTAGGTTTGCCAGCGAGGGGTTGAGCAGTGCCAGGGCCATGGTCCTGGGGCTGACGTGTGCCAGGAGGAGCAAGTGGTGAGGGCACGGTCACACTCCTGCTGTAGGATGAGCACAGCAGTGCTGCTGCTCCTCTGCAGAGCGATGCTGCTCAGCCTGGGGAGCTTGGGAAATTGGCACCTGCTGTTTTGGGCCTGTATGCTGTGAAATGTGGGGTCTGGGAGGTCTCCTAGAGAAGACACCTCTGAGAAGGGGAGGAGGGGACCTGAGGAGCAGCTCCTGGGAGATTGGGCTACTTGTGTTGGCCAGGCTCATGGCTGGAGTTTGTCATGGTGAGGAGTTATGATGGATCCACGTTCATGAAGCCAAAGAATTGGATCCATTAATGGGTTTGTCCCTCACCTGAGTCCATGGAGGCTGCTGGCTGTGCTATCCTTATGCCTTTTCCCCACTCTGGTCCTTGGTTGCTCTGCACTGTTTCAGTAGATTAGGGCTGGCCTTTTGCTTAGGACATCCTTAGCTGGGTCCTGACTGTCTCTGTGACACCTCTTTGAGATTTATCTCTGAGGATATGTTCAGAAAGCTGTCAGCCTTCAAGTGCTTCACATTTACTTTTTTTTAGGGTGCAGGTTCTTCTGTCAGTGCCCGGGATGCCAGGGACATCCTGCTCTGCACCCTGTCCTGCTCTGCTCTGCTCCGTGGGGGAGGCAGCACATCTTCAGAGCCATGGTTCACGACAGCCTCTCCCCTGACTTATCCTGTCCTGGAGTAAAAGCATCTTTACATGGAGGGGAGAGGACTGGAGGGAAATATCCTCTAATCCTGTCTAATTCCACCCAGCATTGAGACCTGCTCAGACAGCTGCCATTATACTGGAGGATTCCAAGGACTCAGTCACAAAATCTGCTTTTTCCTTGCCGGACTTCTGGCAAGTAGGACTGGGAACACAAAGTAAAACTCTTTCCCCCTGCTCTGGTGTCCAAAATGTAAGTACATTTTTTACTTTTCTACATCCCTGCACTGCCCTGCAACAGATGATTTCCCCATTCCCAGCCTCCCTCCACTTGAAGCTGTGTCCTTGCTCAGCTCCAATGTTTGTTGATCACATCCTCTCCCTGGACATTTCTGATGGCCTTCCTGTTTGCAGGTCTAGCTTTGCTGCTTGCAGTAATTCCTCCTGAAAATCTTGGGTCCCACAGAGAGCTCTCTCTCGAGTCAGGAAGTGTTTGTGCTTCCTGATTTGTATGCAGATGCCAAAGTTCTCAGCTGTGGAGAAGAAGTCTCTATTCTGTCCTCCATTCCTTGGTTTCAAGTGAAAAAAAAACCAAACCCAAGCCCCAACAACAAAAACCAAACCTGGGGACATCATTCTCCAATGCCTCAATTCATATGCTTTTTATCACAGTGAGGCAGTAAAATTAATTGCATTTTTGTTTGCTCCTCTTTATCCCATCATCAGTCCCTTATATATGTTGTGCTTGCTTCCACATTGGTCTGAAAGTTGTTTGGTTTGTTTTTTCTCTAGAAATTCATCACTCCCATAAGCTCTGGCACTGGTTTGCTTTTTTCCAAGTAGTGTCCCTACCAACACACTGCTCCAGAGCATCTCTGGTCTCACCCACACCATCACATCTTATAGACTCAGACTGATCTAACTTACATTCTTTATAATGGAGATTTTTCTTTTTAAACCCAAAGAAAGAGTAAAAACTGCAGTGAAGATGTGGATTTTAACTGGGGTTATCTATTTCACACAGAAGAACCACTCCATGTGGGGCTGCAGATCAGTCCTTGCACCAGGAGCTTCCCTGAGGGTGGTGAACTCCCTGCTGATAGCAAGGGAGTGATCCCACTCCAAATGGGAGCATCTTGTGCTGGTGACACCAGCTGGGGTGCCAGTCCTGAGCAACCCACTCCAGTTGAGCCAGCTGGACCAGGGGGTTGGATGAGAGGGTCTCCAGAGGTCCCTTCCCACCACAGCTGCACTGTGACTCCGTGCTAAGCACAGGTTAAGGACTGTTCCTGGGGTGTCAGTGGGTTATAAGAAAGCCTTACCCAAGTTTTGGGGCTCCAGCTGTGAGGAGATGGGGTCCCACTGCAGTGTGGTTGGAGACAGGGGGTCAGTGGGAAGGAGACTGCTTGGGTCAGAGCTCACCTGTGTCAGCTCATCAGTCACACAATCCCCTGTTACTGCAAGTAGGGAGTGGCTGTACTTACCCTCTGTTTCTGGACAGACTTCATTCTGAAGATGCAGAGTGTCTCTGATGCTCTAAGCCCACGCTGTAAATGCAGCTGGCAGATCTGCCCAGGATTTGTTACATGTCTGGGTGTCCAGAGAACGAGAGGATGCACCTGGGAGAAGGCAGGGAACACCCAATGTCCACAGAAGTGGAGTGAGGGCTGCCAGGAAGGCAATCAGTGGATGCACAGCTCCAGGATAGCCCATGGTGCCTCCACTGAACTTGGCCAGGAGAGCAGAGGAACTGGGGTGAGTGGTTTATGGCTCAGCAGACACCCGTTGCTCCTGTGCCCAGCAGCAGCTTCTTTAAAACCTTCACCTAGGAATTGTTTAGACACGACCTGGCATGAGGGTCTGGCCAGTGCCTGTGGGCAGCCTGGCTGGACATCTGCCAGCCAAAGGGTAAAGGACACACCTGATGTGAAAAATTTATCCCAAGGCTTTGAATGTGAAATTCTTCTTGTGTGAGAGCACCAAGGAGAGACATTTACTCTCATTGGTTTTCTTTATGAAAACCCACAGGTTTTCTTTGGCTGCTTCTTTAGCACGTTTGAAAACACAAGAAGCCATTTCTTAGGGAGCAGCCAACGAGCCCTCCAACTCCCAGTGCATTTCCATTGACTTTCACATATTTTTGTCATATTTCTCTTGGCCTGTGCTATAATTTAGGCACTTGCTTCTATACCTCTTTGGTAAAGGTTTATATGGAACTAAAATCCCATGGTGCTTTGCTGTGTAGGCTTGGGCCTGGCTAAATTTTTTTAGGATCTTCAGCTCTTTTGAGTTTTTTTGTATGCTGCATAGTGCCATTGGTTTAAAGCTCTGCTTTTGCAATAAATTAAATGGGAGCCTGTTTGTATTCCTGGTGTTTCCTCTTGCAGAAATGCCAATAGTCAGGAGGAAAACTTCACTAGCAAAGGCTTGTGTGACTGGTATTTTCATATACTGGTGTTTGAAATGGCCTCCATTTGTGCCAAGAGAGGTTTAGATTAGATATTAAGAAAAAATTCTTCACTGGAAAGGTGGTCAAGCATTGAAACAGGCTGGCCAGGTAAATTCTGGAGTCACCATCCCTGGAAGTGTCCAAAAAACCTGTGGATGTGGCACTTGGGGACATGGTTTAGTGGTGGACTTGGCAGTGTCGAGTCACTGGTTTGACTTGATGGTCTTAGAGGCTTTTTCCAATCTCAATGTTTTTCCTTACTGTGCTTTGTTTTTAGTATTTCTGCCCTATTGTGATGTCTTATGACAGAAGGAGAGCTTATGCTCTTTGTCAGGAGTGAGAACCTCACCTATGCACTTGACTGCAGGGGTTGCAGCTTGAGGAGCAAAGCCCCACACCAAGGGCACGTTGACCTAGAGAGGGCTGGAATCAGCGTGTGGCTGTGAAACTGGACATAAATATGCACGGCTGAAGAGCTGGTGTGTTTACCCACCCTGCCATCCCCTTTTATAGCAGTGGCTGACAAAGCTTTGGAAGGATATTTATACTGGAGCCAGCTCCCATTAAGTGCGTTGAACTTCTCCCCTCTTCCCCTTCAATCTGGTATCAAAACACCTCAGCAGAATAAATATAACAAGTATAAAATGTACTATTTACTTTTGACCCTTTTTGTATTTACTTTACAGCACGTTTGCCCAGTTAAACCGCTGGCCACTCACTCCAGCTGTGCCTGTGGCAGGGCGAGCTCATGAAGCCATGGTTAGAGGTGAGGTCCTTCTGCTTAATTTTTTTTTAGCAGCTGAAGTTTTTATTTGGTGAGATATTCAGAACCAGATGCTCTTCAGCCCATGGTGAGGCTGAAGCACAGAGAAACCTGCTAATATCCAGCAGTGATGTGTACATCTTCCCACAGCCCTGTGGGGACTGCTGGGTCTGGAGCTTACAGCTGAAGACCCTTCCTGGTGCTGAAAACCCTCTGTGGGCTTGCGTCCTCACCCAGAATTTGGCATATGCCACCTCCTCTGACATCTCTCCTAGAGGGTCCTTTCACACTCACAGAGGATGAGGAAGGGTTACTCTCGGTGGATGTAGCTCTTTAAAAGTGGGGATACATGCTTGACATGAGTTTGTTGTCTTGCCCTTTGCCTGGTCACTGGAGAGGGAAACGCATTTCCAGAGGAGGATTCAACCTTCTCAGCATCCTTTATGATGGATGAATCAAAACCGCAGAAGGGCTGAGGGGGAACTCAAAGCTGGCTTTTGAATTCCATGCTCTAAGGCAGGGCTGACTTCCATAATTGTCTGAAATATCCCCAAAAGGAGTCCTTGAAGGAGGTTAGACTGGTGGTGGTAAATCCAGAGCCATCCCAGCATCACTCTTTTCATCTGACCTTTTCCTTCCTATGTCCTTATGGGGCTGTGTGCCATGTGCACCAGTGTCACTGAGGACCACTGCCCCAGGGTCCTTGGGCACTCTCTGGTCCCACCTGGGTGTTTCAGCCAGCCACAAGATCTCTGCCAGAGAAACAAAGCCAGTCTCTGCCTATACCTGTATAACATGAAAATGCAGAGCAGATTTTCATATGCATGCACAGACAATCAGAAATATCAGGATATTCAGAATAATCAGAAAACAATGTATTTTCATACCCTGCCATTAGCAGTGCTGTAATTTCCCTGGCTCTCTTGTGGGGCAGAAGGCCTGCAGAGATCTGACTTAGCTGGTTCATGTGCAGCAGCCTTTTCATATCACAGTGTCATTACAGCTCACCCTTAAAGAAGAAGATTAGCACTCCACTTAACAGCTCTTTGTATGACAACACACCGTAAATTCAGTGTAGAAGGAAGTGTATGCATTCCTGGACCTAGTCTCTGAGCCTTTCTCTTAGGAATAGAGCTATATTCCAGATTAAGATGCTATAATAGCTCTGGGTTTGCCACAATTAAATCATCTTCATTTTTGAGCTGTCACTCGAGACAGATTCTCTTTCTCTTGAACAAAGACACAGAAAAAAATGAGAATAACGTATAATGGGGAAACTGGCCAAATGTCTTACTTTCCAGGCAAACATTTTGGGATAGCTGAAGGTATGAATTGTCTGTGACAAATACAGAAAGGCATGAAGAAGATGCCATGTGTGGGTAGGGGAAGGAGGGATTTGGAGAAGCCTCTTAGCAGGGGCATTCTGGAGAAGTCAAAGAGAGTAGCTTTGGATGCTGCTCTTGTGCCAGTGAGGTCAGCATCTGGTCTTGGGATTGAGACCTCGGGCAGCCAAAGGCTGAAGATGACCTGAGTGAGGTGCTTTTGGGACCTACACAAGGTTTAATGGAAAGACAATAGAAAAATAGGAAATAGTGATTAATTAAAATAATTTCCAAGGGCTACGACAGCTTCTCTGTCACTGGAAATATCTACAGCTCAAGAAACACTCAGCCAATGCAAATTCTGATATCGTGCATTGACTTAGTGCAGATGAGACTTGGGTGGCTTGAGCTGTCTCCAGTGGGGTACACCCTCACTCTGGAGAATGGTGAATGTAACCATGAATAAAATAAAGGGGAGGAAAAACTCCTGGCTGGAGGATGGCCTGACAAGAGAAGGCAGACTGGACTACTAGACTATACTAAATAACCAATGCCTGGGAATAATTCATAAAAAGTAGTGGATTGAGTGACAAGTACAGGTGTGGCTTGTGGAACTCACTGCTGCAGGAAACTGTGAGGGCTGGGAGCTTATTGTGAGCAGACCTTGGAATCAGGTGGGGAAGATCCAGAACCTGGTTTCTCACCTCTCCTCTTGCCCTCAAGAGAGTCCTGTAAGACATATTTAACCTTCGTAACTGTGCCTGTAGATCATCCCCTCCTGAGACAGGCTCCTTCAAGGGAGTGGTCTTTGACATTGGTTTACTCATGTTGGCTTCAGTGGGGGCAGATGCAAGGCAAGGCTGAGGGCCATGTGTAATGCTGTGGGTGTGAGGGAATGCTTCAGTTCTTTCAGACTTCATTAACCCAGCAAAAAAAAAAAAAAGAAGAAAGAGCTAGAGGTGTTAAAACCCCATTGTGAAGCCATCCTGGGCTGGGGAAATTGGAATGGGATAACAGGTAACACCCTGACTCCTCTGCACAGGGAGGAGTGCTAACAAATCAGCATATACATATGTGTATATATATATATAAATATATATATATATATATACACACTGATATGTATAGATTGTAGTTACAGACACTTCAAGAATGTGGTCACTGCACACAGGCATTGAAATGCCATTACATATCCCTGCAGCATTGTTCAGCCGAGGAGAAATGGGAACAGAAGTGTATTTCTGCCTCTTGTTAAAAAGGCGCACTTTCAAACACTGGGCCCTATCCTGACCTCCATTACTCCGAGTGGCCTCTACACTGTAGTGAGGTGGTTTGGTTTATGCTGTGATATTGAAAAGGGGATCTGTCCTGTTAGCTGCCTTTATACTTTAATCTGAATATCAAAGCCACTGAAAATATGGTTGATCTTTATAATAGTAGTTGCTCTCATTAATTGTTCCAAGTGCAGTTCAAACTGGGTTGTAGAATTCACAATTTAAAGGAACATGTATATTTTAGTCCATCCAGAGTCAGCTGCAATTAGCATTCCCATTAATATGCTGATTTATTCCCATACAGTCCCTTGTTAACTCAGAGAGTGAGGCAGTGAACGAGATCAAAGACACGTGGTCCTGGCACTTCAGCATCTCCTGGGAAATCTCTGCTCCCTCTGGCCAGGAATTTTTGCAGCTGTGGCTGAGTCTTGGTTGTTACTCTGCGTGGGTACCCAAAACTGTGATGTCCTACTGCATATAACCACTTTCCCTAAAGTGATTAAAGCAATTCTTCAGGAGGGGCAAAGGTTTCCATCCACACTACCTTTTGGAAAACCAGTTCCTGGCCCATGCTGCTTTGTTGTGCCCCAGCATTTTGTGAGAGGCCAAGGACACTCATGAGACTATAGAAAGGGTATTTTTCCATCTAGGATTCTAGTATGGATGTAGCCACAAGGTGCAGTCTGTTCTCTAGGAGCTCTGTCTAATGAATGCTCGTGGGGTTTGGCTCAGCTGCTGCCAGTACAGCAGGTCCTCCTCTCTGCAGAGGAGAGGGGGAAAAATCTATCTGTTCCCTTGTGTTCACTGGTCCATGGCTCCTGTAGCAGCAAAACAAAACACAGATTTATTTCAAAAACAGACAGGCTAGGTTAGGACAGTTTGTTCCATTTTGGTTTTGGGCACCCAGCTCTTCCTCCCACATTTCTGTGTGTACCACAGTGCAGATGTGCACAGCTGCTGTAACCTCCTCAGTGGTGGCTTTAGCACTGGGGCCATGCAGGACTGTCCTTTCCTGTACAAACCTCAGTGTCTGGCTAACCCATTTTTGAGGATATGACATTTCCAGATCATTTTGGGGAAGGCACACACTATCCCACACTCATGTCTAGGGTACCGTGTCCCCTGTCCATCTGAGTCCTTCAAAGGCCAGCCCAGGGAATTTGAAGTGATGAGTCATGAGGAAGGGTTTTCCCCCAGACCAGAAGACAGAGGTAAGAAGAGTTTTTTTTCACTTTTGCTCCCCTCTGTGAGCATGGGGCACGCTCTGCTTGCCAGCATTATCCCAGAGCTTTGTTTTACAAATCCCTTCCTATTGAATTTCACAGAATCACAGAACATTGAGTTGGAAGAGACCCACAGGGATCATTGAGCCCAACTCTTAAGTGAATGGCCCAGAGACCTGGGTTTGTCTTCCACTGGCACACTGGTGATTTCCCAAGGTTTTCTGCTTCAGGATATAAGTTGGCCCCGTAAGTCGCCCTTGGAAGCACTGCAGAGCACCCCTGCGTGCCCAGATGCGTGGAGGAACTGTGCCATCTGACCTGGGTGGGTGTTTTTAGGACACTGGAGGCAGTGACCCTCTTCATTTGCCTTTGGAAAAGTAGCAATGACCCCACGGTTGGCTGGGAAACTGTGAGCAGCGGCCACAGCCTGCAGCCCTGGCTCTGTCTGTCACCAGCTGCTTTTACAACTCTGCCCAAGTTGTTTCCCCTGTTTTACATCATGGAAGCAGTGTGCAAGGATCATACACCCCCGAAGGGCTTTTTTCTCCAAATACATAAGAGTGCTACCTGAGAATGAGATTACAGCTACAAATCACACCCCTTTTCCCTCCAAAAGTACAAAGCCTACCTACCTGCTTTTAGTGCAATTCACCAGCTGTATATGACTGTACATTAGCTTTTCTAGCCCCAGAGGTGTTGTTCAGTCTGCCACCTTCTCTTTTCCACCCTAACACCTGCACATTATTTTTGTCTCTCGTTTTTCTCAGCTGTGGCTGGAAGGAGGAGGCGCTTTCCCGCAGGCAGATGGGGGCTGCACATATCGGAGGAGGCTCTAGATGGTGCTGCTGTCCCGGGAAAGCAAAGCCAGGCTCTTCATTCACCGATAATAAAAACTCCAATAAAAGCAGTGTAAAACGACCGAGTCAGAGGGAGTGGGAGAACCAGGGCGGCTCAGACCTGCGAGATCACCTTGACGGATAAATCCTGAGCTCCAGGGCCAAACACTGGTCAGCCAAATATGGGATGCAGAGAGACTGTGGAGTAATCATGGACCACTGTGGGATTCACGAGGGTGTTCTTTTGCTGTCCTCTGCAGACCCTGCCTGCCTGAGGTGAAGCAGGATAGTGCTTTGCCCATGCCAGTACTTCCTAGGTACAGGCTGGAGGCCCTGGGAGGAGATATAGCACACCACAAGAGTTCGGGAATAACTGAACTTCAGAGAAATATCTTCCTAATCCCTGTTCACTTGTTTAAGCCCTGAGGAATTTTATTTCTTCCAAACATCTTATTTTTTGTTTGTTTAATATTGGCTCTTGTGACTAGCTAATCTTGTTAGCCATAAGTGCAAGCAATTCTCTTTTGGATTCCTGCTAGATTTGTTATGTATGGGAAGAAAATCACAAGGAGTTGAAGTATCATGGCATAATGAATTACCACTTCTCCACTGAGCTGTGGCCACTGGCCATTTGCGAGCTCTTAGCCCTCTGCACAGCAAAGCTCAGCAGCAATTTTAGCCAAGATTTAACCTGCGTTTACAGAAGGGCAGGACCTCCCCAGCACCAGCCTGTTTCAATGTCATCCAGTGTGCTAAGGAGCAAGCCATGATCTGTTTATTCCCAGAGTCTTGGTAATGTCCTGTAGCAATGAGTTTCACAGGTCAGTTGGATAATATTTAAAGTATTTCCTAATGCTGGTAACGTCTGTGGCTGGCCAGGTGCCTCCAGCTTTCCTGTAACCTCCTAGCCCATGCAAAAGAGAGCCAAGATGACCACATAGAATCTTGGACTTGTCTGCTGTGGCCTGCCAGGAGGTTTTGCGCCCCAAAATACATGCCTAGCACTGCATACCCTCACCCCTTTCTGTGTGGAGATGCTTGAGGAGCAGCTTTCTGAGCCCTTCATCTGTCCTGTGCACAGTGCTGGGATTTGTACTGCTACAGCAGTAGTTTGGGATGGTTCAGATTGGGCATTTTTTGTCACATGGCTTAAGGAATGCTAGGTAATGCTTCAACTTTAGGGCTGAGTCTTTACTTCAGGGCTGGCAGCACTCCACAAATCCTGAATAACACCTTCATCAGACCCTTCAAGTAAATCGAGAAAGCCAGCCCGCCTCAACTCTACTTCAGCCTTGCAAAGACTTTTTCTTCTTTGCCTTCTCTCTCTCAGAGGAAGTTTATATCAGAATACTGCTGAAATTCAAGATCCCTCATCTGCCTCCCCCCACAAAAAACAGAGGCACAAAAGAGGCATTAAAGACACTGAACATGCAAATAATCAAATGTTTTCATATGTGGAAGAATGGTTGCTTTTAGCAACTCATCCCAGAACAGGATGGCATTAGAGGTTTTGGAATGAGTGCCTCCCAACAGCATCAATAAGGGGAAAAGGTCCAAAAAGTAAGCTAAACAGTGCTGCTGCCTGAATATAGCCTTTCATTCAGCTCTCCCCACACCATTTCAGGCCCATTTTGGAGTTTTTTTTGATATATGATGGAATTTGTATTTTTTGGCTCCCATTCAAGAGTTTATATTTTCATTCTATAATTTCCTTAAACGTTTAATTTCCTACATTAGTTGACGGTCTCTTGCATCTGCCAGAAAATTAGTTCTGGTGCTTCTGTGCCTATGCTGGGAATTTATTTTTTAAATTTTTGTTATTGAAGATACAGAGAGAGCGAACCCACCTGTGAGTAGATGCTGTTGCACACCAACCTGCAGTTTTGCAGATGATATAGGAAGACATAATGGATAAAGAGATATTTGAGTCAAAGGCCTCAACTTTTAAAGTTATTAGAGAATGTTCTGTTCTGCTTGGCTGTAATACTGTGGCCATCTCCTACAGATCTGGACCCAGAGGTGATAAATGCACAGGAAACAGAGTTTTCTTACAAATGCTGCCATTGACCTGTGCAAGTTGCTGCTTCCAGCTATTGGTGCCACCTTCAACCATTAGGCAGCATTTCTGTAAGGTCTCCCCTTCCTCCTCCATCTATGCTGTTCTTCCTTCCCAGTGCTGTGTCTGCAAACAAGGTGCTCCTCATTCCAGGCTCACCTTTCCTACAATGGTGGAGCCAGCACATCTGAAAAGTGGCAATCCTGAAAAACAGTATGAGAAAATATTTTTTCTAGTGCCATTTAGGTCTTAAGGGCAAGAATCCCTTTAGCATGGAGCATCAAAGAAGGTGCTCAGCATCATCAGAGAGGCAGCGGAAAGGTCTAGGAGCAGACGTAGGAAACAACTGTGTAGAAAACAAATTAGTTATGGACAGAGTAAAAAACTTGAGTGGTAAAACTACCCTGAAAAGGTGTAGCTAGGGAGCAGACCCCAAGAGTGATTTTACCTGATCTGTCAGCCAACATGGTACCCTTCTCTGCATGACTGGGTCCCAAAGGGGACCCCCACCCAAAGCTGGGGCCAGCAGTCAGCAGACGGGGCGGCTCAGGCTGCAGTTGTCCCTATCTGTAAGTGTGTTTGGACATTTTTTCTTGGAGTTTGTGATGCCACTTTCCATCTGGAAATTCTGATTCCTACAGTCCTGAGAAGCATCGTTCGACTCTTTGGTGTCTTCTTCAAATAAACTGAGATGAGGTTTTTGAGACAAACCCCTTGAACCTGATGCCACAAGTATATTTTTTTGTATACTTCTGCAGGAGCCAGAAGTAGTCAATTCTATTTCTCTTGTCAGCAGCAAATTATTCCCCACATGGAGTGACTCCTTATCAGTTCCTACTGGGCAGCTGTCAGATGGATTTGAAGATGCAAAATGTCTGGATCTGTCCCAGCTTATCTAAGTTGTGCATTATTTAGACCCCTGAAAATTCGAGAATTTGTGATTTCCTTGATGCTTGGCTGGAAAGAAAGCCACGTGCTTCAGCTTTTTCCAGCACACAGGACTCAGGGTTCTTGGCACTGAGGCAAGGAACAAGGGTTGAAGTCCTGGACTGAAATCAGATCAGACATCTGAATGGCAGATGACACAGCAGTGGGACCATCAATAACCTACCCCATCAATGAGTCAAGTGCTTTCTGACCAGGTTACAGTATTTCTAGGATTTAGGTCTGGTCAGATGAGTCTGATCTTATAAATACTCCTGGTTCAGGTAGCAGCCTGAGCTTGCCACCATAGTCTCTGAGGAAATCTGATCTGGTTTGAATTAGCATGCTATTATGAGAGATCACGTCCTCCTCCCAGTTAATATCAGCTGATACTTGCTCCAACAGACATCTTGCCCAGTCTTTTCATAAGTAAAATCTTCTACTGTCTGGACCTTAAAATTTGTCATGTCTTAGTGGAAATGATCTGATGGCACACATAACAAATTCTCTTTGCTCATTAAGCCCGCAACATGCACAGTGTGTTTGTGCCCACCTGTGTCCCTGGCTGCCCACAAGACTTTGGCCCATGGAGAGACCTGCAAGGGATCTGAGAGAAAGCAATGGGCAAGCCAGCCTGCTCAAAATGGGGCTCATGTCTTGGAGGGATCTCTCATGCACAGTTCTAGGATGCAGATGTTCCTCTGTCCTTACTCCATCAAAAGGTTCACTAAATGTTCACAGGTTTTTTTGGTCTGAGTAAGGGCTTCACAGTCCATTCCTGCTGGTGGCTGGATTTCCCTTCTGCACAGTGTGTTGATTGTCTCCTTCATCCCTTTCTTGTTCATCAGGCTGGGATATTAGAAGAGCTGTGTGTGTGGTCCTGGCCAGCTACTGATCCATGCTTGCTCCAGGAGAAATTGAGGTTTCAAGGAAAAAGTGTGTGTGTGGAGTGGGATTTATTTTTCTTGATACCAAAAATGTCTAGAAAAATGAAGTTAGGCAAAGAAATGCCTGCAAAAGCCACACATCACCTGAATTCCCAGAAAGGCAATGGTTGGAGAGCACAAAACAGTATGTGAGAAAGTATCAGAAGTGGAAAATGTACAATAGCAGTTTCTAGGCCAGACATGTTTGAAAAATTAAAGCTCACAATCAGTTCCTCCATCCTTTTCTGCCAGGTGAGGTGAAACCTGATGCTGAGACTGGCCAGCAGAAAAAAGCACAACGGCCCCTGTACTGCTGGGAATTTTTGTTACAGCTCTGTGTTGAGAAGGAGGTTTTCCCCCTTTCCTCCAAAGATGACTTTCCTCCTGATGGCCCTACTTGCTGCTCTGCTCCCTGACCTGGATGTCCTCTAGGAAACTCTGTGGGGCAGGGCTGGGGCAAATGACCACAAGAGGAGGACAGATTCAGTGAGAGAGCCTGATGTCTTGAAGATGGTGATGGAGGGAATAGATGGACAGGTCCAGCCCCCAGAATGGATCCAGACCAAGGACATTCCGGTGTGGACAGACATTCCCAACGCTGGCCACCACAGCCCCACTCTCCTGCCCAGCTGTGTCACAGGGAGGACAGCAGGGGTGCAGTCCTGCTGTGCAGTTAGAGATGGGGATGTCCCTGGAGCGCTGACAGACCAATAAACTGGTAAAGCTGGCTAAGAATTGTCCATCATTTATGCTAAAAAATAAACAAGGCCAACAATGCTGAAATGAAACATTTGGGCTCAGCTGTGTTAAGCATTTATGCATGCTCAGCTCACACAGGATGGAGATCTGATGGCCCCTTCTCCTACACAGACCAAACCATTGGCTGGATTAGGAATTCTGTGCTGAACTACTGCCCTCTGCCTTGCTGGATTTCTGTGTGGTGCCATGGGACCCAGAGATGAATGTTGGTTGGGAAGTCCTGGATGTTCTGAGCTGGTCAAAAAAGGAGCCTGGTTCCACAAGGCACTTGCATGGAGACCGCTGGGCAGCTCAGCCAGGTGCAAGTTCAAGTCTGAAACACGTCAAAATGACGTAAAGTACACTGCTTCCCAGAACACTTCATCCTATGAAAATGCTTCGATATTTCAACATTTTGTCCCCAGTCATAACGGAAACAAATAATAAAATATTGGAAATTCCTGTGGGATGAAATTCCTGTGAAGTTCATTTTTGCACTTAGTGAAAGTAAATACAAAAATGACTTGTGGGTGGTTTTTTGTTTTTGCTCCCTTAATTAAAGCTTCCCGATTTTTCCTCAGTGTCAGAGATGGTTTAAAGAGCTTTCTTCCTTCAAGAGCCATTGCACACAAATAGGCCTTGAGATTTCCCCATGGTGAGGAGGGAGATGTGTACGGAAATCCAGATTATTCGTGAGCATAGTCCAAGGGTGGGGAACAAAACCTCCTCCTTGTGTGGTTAAGGGCACCTCTTTGCAGAGTGCTGATTGTTGCTCTCTGGTTTGCTCAGTGCTTTGAATCAATGTGATACTGTCAGGAAGAAACAAAGATATGCATTTTTAATTCATTTTCTTCCTGGCATATATAAAATGTGGTGCTTTGTTGGAAACCTTCTAGGTTTATTTTTAATAGGAGCGTGGGACGTCAGGAAACATTCAGATTTCAAGCCTTGCACAGTGGCAGAATTCACATTCAATGAGGTCTGAGGGAAGGCTGCTTTTGGCCAGCAAGGTGCTCGCCAGCCCTGGCACTCATTTGTGGGCCTCTTCCTTCTCCTCCCTGATGCCCAGCTCCAGTAGCATGGCTGGTAAGTTTATTGCTACTTTGTTTGGCAAGAGTTTAACACCAGGCTGGGGCTTTACAAGCAACTGGCATTTTTGGCAGGTTTAGTCCGTCTGCCTCCTGAGATTCCCAGTTTGAGGTCCAACCTTTAATTTTTGTTCTGCCTCAGTGTCCACAAATATTAGTAAGTTGAGATGTGACCTTTTGCTCCAGAATATGCCTTTTCCATCAGCCAAAGACCCTTAACCTCTCTGAAACTCAGCAGCAAGAAACTCCTTTTACTCCATACAGCAAATAGCATGTAAGTAACAGGGCCATTGCATCTCCAGCTCTCAATGTCCCAGTCAAAATTCTGCATCTTTGCTGTACTTGGAGTTTGCAGGTGTTCCTCTGAAGGGAGTAAGTCTGGGGATGTCTGTGGTATCAGGGTGGGTTGATGCTACCTGGTTTCTCTGCTTTTGCCACTCTTCCAGGATTGGAGCTACCCAGTACCAGTGAGTGTTTCCCAGCTCAGAGCCAAGGTAGCAATTTAGGATGGCTAGCACTCAACACAAGTGGACTGTTATCCTGAGCACAGACTATTCCCTAGCATTTCCAGCACATTAGAAGCCTGTTTATTATGTTTGTCCTTGGAAAGGAAAATGTTACATATAAGAACAAAGTCTCAGGTTCGTAATAGTGGCAAGGCATAAACATGATATTTACAATGTGGCGAGCATGGGGAGACACAGAGGGACAGGAACTTAAGGATCTTTGTGTGTTTACTGGGGCTGTGGCCCCACACCACCACAGGTTTGGAGAGGTGACATTTCCAAATGACTTCAAATACACTCGCACACACAGATTCTCTTGAAAATTGCTGTGCTTCCCGCGTATCTAATTTGGGATTCATGGGTCAATACTGTGGTAATCTGTGGTTTTGGGTGTACGCCCTCTGAAGGAACTGGGGTGGCTCCAGAAGGCACAGCTGCTTGTGGGCCCTCCTCTGTAGGCTGATAGGGAATGGCCTCTCCTCAGGTGGCTGTTGCTGCTGAGGAGCTGACCACTGCAAAGACAACTTATCTAGGGGAAAAGCTGGGCAAGTGATGTGTCCAAGTCAAGGAGACAAGCCAGAGAGTCTCTTTTGGAGGGGCAATACCCACTGCAAGGCAGGGCCTCTGCCAGTAGCACAGAGCTGAGTGGCTCACGGTGATGCCTTCCATGCAGGTGTCCACAGCATCCTCCCTCTCCAGCAAGCTGCAGTCTGCTTTCCTGAAGTGGTCAGAGCAGTGTCCCCTCAGGACCATCGTGTCAGCAGGTGACAAAGCTGTTTGGCTGCAGACAAGCCATTTGTCTTCTTTCTGCAGAAGAGCAAGCAAACACAGTTTTCACAAATGCCATTGTGTGCAGGGGAGGTGCTGGCCTGGGAAGTGCACATCACGCAGGACCAGTGCAAGTTTGATAACAACTGACATGAAGCTTCAGCTTTTTTATTAGCCAGAACAGCAAATTCAGTAGAAATGCCCCCTCCCTACAGCCACTTCAGCTTAATATAATAATCCTTTCCATCCAAGCTTATACCTGTCTGTTCCAATCCCTTTGGTTCTCACGAGCATTTAACTGTAGGAAACGTCAGACAGAAAAACTATGGAGTCGTGGGATTATTTCACTGTGTGGCAAAATAACTTGAGGCACAGCCTTACCAAACTGTTAAGACTTTTTTCAGTCTTGATGCCCATTAAAATGCACCATGTGGTGTTACTTCAATACAACACGTGCTACAATCCCTCAGTAGCCACGCTGTTAATATTATGGTACAAAAGTACCTTAATGCTAGAATTAGCACAAAATAATGAAAATTTCTCCACAGAATAATTAAACTTCTCTGAAATCCCATGTGCATGGGGAGATTTCATTCTCAGCTCAGGTGTGGTAGGGCCAGGAGGGCGGATCTGATAAATGAGTGATCCTGGGGAACTTGTGTCCGCTGACAGCAGCTTCACACACACTCTGAGCCCATTGCTGCCATGATCCAGCCATGAGAAAAGTGGTTGTACCAAGTGCCTTTCAAGTCACTTCACTTTTTTTCCTACATTTTTCTATTCACTACCCAAGAACTAGTTGCTCTTTTGTGCAAAAATCAGTATCTAACATGATAAGACTCTAATCTTGATTGACTTCTGGAGAGTTAATGTTAACTGATGGTTCAGAGAAGGGAGACATTGCAAAAGAGAAGTCACACTATGCTGCTGGAGATTTGTTTTCATGTTTGTCTTGAGACTGCTACTATTCAAGTTTCAGTGTTGTCCCCAGACACAAAAATAGTGAATAGTTAAAGCATCAGAACAACGTAAACATTACAAGAATAAGAGGAATGGAGAGGTAGCTTCTTAGCTGGATGCAAGTGGTGAGATATTGGTATGCTGAGAACGAAAAATTTGTCAACAAATTCAAAGAGCCCAGGGGTGGGGGATGACTGACATGGCCAACACAGCCTTGGGAACACACTTCAAAAGGGGAATGCGTGGGACGCTGCCAGGCACGGTGAGAGAAGACAAGTAGTAGCAGCTATTGCTGTCTGTGAGATTTTCCTAAGGGAACCAGATGGCTGGGAGGTGAACGGGGAGTCCTCAGTCTTGCTCACACAAGCCTTCTCCAGGACAGCCCCTCTGCTCCCCCCACTTTTATGGGCACTGGATGTGCATGTCGAGGGTTGTGCTCAAATGCTTTGCCCTGACAATGTGTTTTTCTCCCCTGTGTATGGACAAGCTCAGATGAACGGTGTTTGGAGCTGTATAAACTCACTAAAATAAAGAAGAGTGGAGAAAGCCAAGCTGACGCTGATGGCTGTGAAAGAAACTTAAAAAAAAAAGTCTTTTAATATAGCTGTTCCTCCCTCAGTCATTGAGAAATTTGCTCCCTGTTTCTTTAGCTTCCCCAGTGTGCTCTGGTCCGTGATTCAGAGCAGACCTGTTCCTCCATGTACACCTCACCCTACTCCAGCCTGACAGACTGAGCAGTCCACGGGGTGACAGAAACAACTGCAGGAGAGACTGTCCCACCTGGGGAGCTGCTCCTGCTGCACTCTGCATCATTCCTTGTATTAGATTTGACTTTGAGAATCCACCCACTGCCTCTTGAAGGTTTCACTGACTATCCACATGCATCTTTCAGCTGGAGACCCTTCCCAAATATCTCACAGATGCCCCTGAGAGAAATCCACACCTGGAGCACACCTGCCCGTACAGTCAGTGTGCATCCCTGTTTCTCCCTCACCTTTCCTCCTGGTGGGCTTTAAGCTATTGGGACCCATTCTGTAGGAGCTGAAGTTATTCTTTTTTCACAGTGCGAGGAGCTTTGCAAATGCAGAACACATCAGAGAACAGGCAGAGGTCAGCTGGCACTGAGCTGGGTGAATACGTCACTGTGCACATTTTTCTTTGTGGTTTGTATTTCTTTTTATCACAGAGAAGGTGGTTTTTGTTCCTGAAGCG
>VZTE01000199.1:949319-968152 GCA_013397775.1 Eulacestoma nigropectus
GAAGTTGTGTTTTGTTCCTGAAGCGGGGGGGGGGGACTGTCTATAGTACTGCTGGTACTTGCTTAACTACCTTCCTGCAAGTGTAAATCTTCCCTCTTTCTTTCTCTCTATGGAGGTAAAACATTCAGCAAATCCCCTTTTTCAAACCAGGGATCAGGTATATTGACAGGCACAAAATGAATTTTGCATTGAGTTTGGATCTCCTCCTCTGCAGGGGTCTCTGGGTCTACTAAACTTTCACACTTGATGGCCAAAATCTGCTTGTGATTAAAGGGGAAAATGAAAAGCAGACGTCTGAGGTGAAAGGTGCAGATTGCTCTGTTTTACTGCGCTGGGAGTGGAGCGGGTTGGTATGCAGGCCACTGTAGAGAAGCTCAAAAATTTCTTCCCTATTTCAGAGACTGAAGGGAGCACCACATCTTCCAGATGGTGTTGGTGAAGGGCCATGTTCATATTGCCCAGTCTCAGGATGCAGCTTTAGCAGCACAGAAGCTTCTCTGTATAGAGAGCTGAGGCAGAAAAGCTGGGTAAAAAGTGCCCCAAATTGCCCATCACTTTCTCAGTATTGGCCAGGGGGATAGACAGGCACCTGCTGGGGTGGTAAACCCGATCTGTACCCTGTCCAAACTGCTTTCATGGGTGGAAGTATCAAAGGAAGACCGAAGCGGAGGGGCCAATAAAGTGCTGAGTGATGCCTGCCCAGGGTCCTGACACTTCTTCCAGAGGAGATATCTGAGACCCTGTGGAAAGGTGTGACATCTTGCTGACTTTAGCAGTCCTGGCAGGAGCTGGAGGGGAAAACTGGCTGATGCAGTTGTCCAGGGTGATGGAGTGAGAGGAACAGACCTCAGAGAGATACTCTGGTACCCAGTGAATCAACTGAAGTGGCAACATTTGTAAATAGAGGTGGAGAACTGGTTCCATCCTCCTCTTACTCCTTTCCAAACGCTCCTAGTTCACTTGTCCTAGCCTGGCTGTGTGCTGAGGTCGAAATTGGACTTGTGCTCTATCTGGGCTCAGTGACTGCTGACTTCAACCCAAGAGCTGAGTGAACCCACCCCATCTGACCAACACAGCCATAGCCTCACAGCCCCGGGGCCACAGTCCCCAGTTCAGGTCTTATTGCATTCCTGAAGAAGCGTTCTCAGCTTGGAGGATGAAGCAGAGGCCAAAGTACAAGGCAGAAGTTGAGAAGTTTGGATTACACAAGCAAAGCAAACCTTTCCCTTGACTTTTGTGCTGGGCGTCAGTCACCAAAACGGAGGAATGCTTTTGCGTGGGTTAGAAATCATTACCAAACCTTCCTGGACAGGCACAGCCACCACTCTTGTCTCCCTCAAAACAGATGGGCCTGATGATGACATGGGATGTGTCTCTGTTTCTCTCTTCAGCCTGGGAGGGGGTTTTTAAGCAGGTTAAACCACAGTGTTTTCACAGGCTCTCTGAAGTGCCCAGCCCGAGAGATCCTACTCTGGGGATCAGACGGACGCTCTGCTCACGTCACTAAATGAAGTGGTGAGAAATTATTAAGAGGATTAGCTGCTGGTCCAAAAGCTGTCTGCTGGGGCAGCCAAAATACTGCTGCTGGTTCATAAGCTTCCTCTTGTATTGCCTGTGATTTCATGATTTGGAGGTTCAGAGTTCATAGGGGAGTTGAACCGGTGAAGCAGCAAAAGGGCAGATTTCTGAACGAGACCTCTGAAAGAAGATAAAATTAAGAATGCTGTCAAAATGTAATTTGCTGTCATTATCTATGGAGCCAAATCACAGAACAGACTGAGAAGGGTCAGGCCAGGACTCTGCCAGCTAACTGCAAGAGGCACAGCTGAACGGAGCAGCCCCTCTTCCCACCCCTTGCTCCACTCTGTTTATGGAAGGCTAAGCAGCTATCTGACATTTTCTGAGGCTCTGAAATATTTGCCAAAAGGGTATTCTGGCTGAGTTGGGAAAAGTCCCAGGCCTCACAGAGGAGGCTTCAGCACCTGTCCTGCCCACCTCTGCTCCCCCCTGTCAGCAATCTCTTGTTTGAAGTCCTGGGATATATTTGCTCAGGACTTTGCCCCATAGCTCAGCAATATTCCTCTGAAGACTTTTGCTTCTGAGCCAGTCTATATTTCTTGTTCTCTTAGACAATATAAAACCATGGATGCAATTTACTCACGTTTCCACAGTGGTTCCTGCCAGAATAAAGAGAAGTAAAATTTGCCCTGTTGCTTGACTGCTTGCTCCCAGCCGGAGATCCTGGATCTGCATGCCCTCGAGGGCAAATGGAGACATTTAGATCCCATGTTTAGCTTAACTTGTGGCTACAGAAAAAAAAAAGAAATCTTAAAAAAAAAAAAAAAATCAGATCTTGGCTGGCTGGCACTCCAGAATTCAGGGCTATGGAGACCTCAGGGCTTGGTTTCCTAATTATATATTGTCTGTATATGAAGCTAAGACAGGAAGCAATGAGCACAAAATAGAGGAGAAAAACAATTCAGACATTAGCAATAGTAGAAAGGCAGTGAAGCATCAATGGTATTAGCTGTGGGATCTACCACGGAGATCTGTGGGAACAGATTAAATCTTGTCTTCACAGAATCATGGAATGCTTTGGGTTGGTAGGGACCTTTAAAGGTCATCTAGTCCAAACCCCCTGCAATGGGCAGGGACACCTTCTGGATCATGTTGCCCAGAGCCCTGCTCAACCTGATGTTGAATACTTTCAGGAATGGGGCATGGGCTAGCTCTGCGGGCAACGTGTTCCGGTGTTTCACCATCTCATTTTAAAGAATTCAATCCCTGTGTCCAGTCTAAACCTGCCCTCTGTCAGATTAAAACCAGAACCTCTTGTGCTACTGCAACTGGCCATGCTAAAATATCTGTTCCCACCTTTCTTATAAGCTCCTTTTCGGTACTGGAAGGCCACAATAAGGTTGTCTTGGAGCCTTCTCTGCTCCAGGCTGAACAACCCCAACTCTTTCAGCCTTTCCTTATAGGAGAGGAGCTCCAGCCCTCTGATAATTTTTTGTGGTATTCCTGTGGACTTGTTCTAGCAGGTACCTCTTGCGCTGGGGACCCCAGAGCTGGATGCAGCTCTGCAGGTGGGGTCTCACCAGAGCAGAGCAGAAGGGCAGAATCCCCTCCCTCACTTGCTGCCCACGGAGATGATCTGGTGCCCATGCAAGCCCTTCTTTAGGTCCATGAGACCTTCCTACCAACCTGCATTTGTTCTACAAATGGATCTACAAACATTCATTAGTTACTACAGAGCTATAATAAATCCTTGAGTGTCCAGGAGTAGACTTTGCAAGACAATAATTATTTGACAATTCCCAAGTAAAGGCATTTGGGATTTCCTCTTTATGCTGGAAAATAAACTGTTTAATTAAAAGGAAGAGTGGAATTAAAATGATAGAGATGAAAAGACTCTTCAGTAGGTCAGACTGTAATTGGTTCCTTAGCTCAGTGTGGTTCAATGAATTCTCCTGCACTCAGTGGCTCAATTAGCTCTGAGTTTCTAGGGCAGTTTTGCAGCATTTCCTAGCTAGTGTAGTGAAAAGGTTTAAAACAAAAATATCTAGAAATATCAGAGGCTTTCTGCTTAGCTCTTCCTACTCAGGCTCAGGGAGGGGGTATAAAGAAGAAGAAGACAAACTCTGGCATTTTGGTGTATCTCTTGGAATGATGATACTTAGACATTTGCTTAATCTTATCAGGCCAGGCAGAATGTCTGTTGTGTTTGTTTGTGTTCCCTCACATGATTACAGAAAACAGCCAGAGTGGTGGAAATTCTGAGATGATCCTACCAGAGCAGTCACAGGCTGAGCTGGCTGTCAAAGACCATCCTACACTTCCCCTCTGCCTGGCTTCTGGTTTTCACCTCCAAATTCAGGTGGGATTTGAAGGTGATCCTCATTCTCTAGAAGCCCACAAAGGGGAAGATTTTGGCTTTCTCTGACTTCAATGAGGGACTTGTGGATCCATTGTTGGGAGCACGACTTTGGTGCTTCCCTTGCATCCAGGAGCCTCTCACAAAATGTGGCAATTCTGTGTTTCCCTGAATTGAATCTCCACCAAAGTATGAAAAGCAAAACGAGAAATCCTCAGATATCTCCAGACGTGCCAGTTCTTTCTCGCTGGACTGAAGATCTGTAAGCAGAGACCAAAATTCACGCCTGCCTGCAGTAGAGTGTCCCAACCTGCAGTGCCTCAATAGCTTTAATCAAGGTCCCTCTGTGCTGGAAGTTTGAGAGTTGATAGTGAAGGTGTCAAAAGAAGAGACAAGTTCATAGGGTGAAAAGATACTTTTTTTATTACTTTATCTAGATAGAAATATTTCAACAACTATTTGGACATACAGGGCAGATCTGAAGGACTTAAATTCCCCCCTAACATGTCAGGTCAGCTGCACAAGAAGGGCTGTGTGCCCTGCAAGCTGATGTTTAATTCCAGCTTTACCTGTCAGACATTTGCCCGTAGCAGATTTACATTGATCACCAGGGAGGGGCCTGTGCTCGCAGCCCCTGTCGGACAGCAGGGAATTAAAGCAGGCAGAGACCCTGGAGAAAGCCTGCTGTGGGACAGGAAGAATAGCAGCATTCATTGCTTTGAGGGAACCTGGCAGGATGGGCAGCTCCCCCTGTATCTTGGCACTCCTGCTTCTGATCTGGGGACCCTGAAGAACTGAAGGGAAAAGAAAGAGAGGAGAAGAAAAAAAACCAACCCAAACCTCTATTATTCAGACTTTAAAAAACCTCCATCAAAGGGTTGGTTTGTGTTTTGGACATGTCTCAATGTAGGTTGTCATTAGTGACTGGCTAGCTATATTTGAATAGATGCAAGTGACAATCCAGAGCCTTTTCCCAGCCTTTTTTTTCACTCCGGTATGTAGGAAAAAAAAGGTTCATTGCAGTCTAAAATACATCTGCAGATGGTGTGTGCTCTCCTTGGCTCCAGTCGGGGCTCAGAGTGAAATGCCACAAAATGCCTATTGTTACCAGCACTTTCTGCCCTGCTATGGTAAGAAGCCCTGTTTGGTCTCAGGAGATTTGGATCCCAGTTCCCAGCCCTAATGTTCCATGTGAACTTTTTGGATGGCACACCATCCTTTCTGAGGCTTGCCAGTTTCTGATTATAGGCTGGTTCTTGGGAACAAGAAACAGACCAATTGTCATCCTGCCCCAAATGTGGGCTGCATCCCAGGACCCCTGAGGTCAGCAGATCAGCAGCCGTGGATGTTAGAGGGAGTATGAAACCACAACAACTCTGCTGAAGCCCTTGAAAGGTGAGTAAAGCTCATTGCCCTTCCACTTCCAGTAAGTCTGGAATTTGGATCTTGATCCACAGAAGCATTTAGGTGCCTGACTCCCAGTGGTTTCCTAGCCATGGTGCAGGTGAGGAGCTGAGTCCCTAAATAACTGGTGGCTGTGCCTCAGTGCGTTCAGATGTATCTAACATTGCTTGTGTTATTGTTGTATATTGAGGTCCTGACTGGAATCTGGACTCCTTGAAATAGAGACAGAGACACACGGGCTGGGATTTAGGTGGCCAAACAGTGTGGGTGCCACGTCAGAGCTACAGACAATGGAAATGGTAGAGAAAATACCGTTTCTGTAGAGTGGGACATCATGAAGTAGTCACCTAAAGCTGATCTTCTGAGAAAGTCTCTTTCTCTTTATCAACTGCAAGGGAAGTTGGAGTTACATCTATGTTATTGGTATCTAAGTTTAGGTAGAAGGTGTCCCATCCAGAATGCAAGGCAATTCCTTCTTCAGAGAGGTCATCATGCTGTATAATCGAGACAGCTTGAGCTGGGCTGTGAAAAGCAGAGGCAGTGAATTTTAGTCAAGGCCCAGCCAGCAGAGCCAGGAGCCGGAACCAGCTATGTTGCCAGGTTTGCCATCCACTTCCCTGCTGCTGATCCCAGTGGAGAATCTGCTGATTCAAACATGGGACAGTCTGGTCTCCTTTAGGCTGAGGTCTGTAGAAATGACACAGTCAAAGTCATTAGCCACTCCAGAAACCTTGGTCTGTCTTGTTTTCACTCTAATCCTCTTCCCCTCTCTCCTCTTCCTCTCTAGCTCAGTTGTTTTGACTACCTGAAGTGCATACTCTTCTTTCTTGAAGCCTTTGCCCAAAACTCTAGAAAGACACTTTATTTCTGATTTCCAACATCTTTGGAGCAGATCAACAAATTTTAGAAACCTAATTCTCCAGTGGTAGCAAATGGGAACACTTCACCTGACCTCAAAAAGTTTTTAGATCAGCCGAGGCTGAAGCCTTTTATCTTCGTAATGTACTTCAGAGAGAGATGGCAAAACATGAAAATGTTTTCTGAGTTTTGTATTATGGATTATAGGAGGCTTTTCGTTCATTTCTGAGTTGTCTGGGGTAAACCCTAAACCCTCAGTCTTTACATGTTCTGCTCAGATGATGTCAGAGCAGATGGTGAGAGAGTATTTTCACTTCAGCCTCTCCATGTGCCCCCAGGCAGTTCAGCGCCATTGACCTTGATTCCAGCCTGAGCCTGTGGCCATTCCTGCAATAGACATGCTAGATAGCAGCACATTTTCTTTTCTCACATCAAATGCAAGGGGTGTTTCCATCCCTTAGATAAACTTTATAGTGTTTCTGTTTCCCTTTCCCCCATGGTACTGATTATCCCAGAAACAGATAGGCACTGGAAAGCTATGTTCTGGATCTGAACTATTTCTGTGTTGCATCTGGCATTGTGACTGGATCCATTTTGGGGAATGTGATAATTCTGTGTTTGCTCTTGTGCTAAATTTTCTATCTTTAAGTCTTACAATTTTTTTCCCCTATGGGCACTGGATTGATTTTTTTTGTAATTTCAAATGCTTCTTGTTTGAATTGTTTTGTTCTAATCTTCATCTTTCCACTTGTGCATCTTTCTGCCTCTCTTTTTTGTTAACTTCTGCTGTGTCACCCACCCTGGTCTCACAGCAGGGACTAACAGCTGAACCTCCTGCAGTTAAAACACAGTGACAGTGGGACACCGTGTTCTTAATGGAAAAAAAAGAAGATAAAGGCTGTCTTTAAGCTTAGCCCTGACTGAAGAGAAGCTCAAACCCTGTGTGAGATGCTCACTTGTTGATCACACCAAGATTTCAGCACTCTGCAGTTATTCTGGAAGGATGTGAAACTTCCCTAGGAGGAATTTGATACAGAAAACTTTGGTGTCCTTCTCAGACGAGCAATGCTTCAGTATAGGGTTTTCTACTCAGATGAGTGTGGGATGGGGTTAGCTAATGCCTGTGGAGATGCCTGTTTTGCTTTTATTGTTTGTTTCAGGAAAGAGGTGTCTGTGCTTAGGACAGAGCCAAACACCAGACAAGACACAATCAAAATGAGCACCCAGTGGCCAGAATGGGCTGGAAATGGAATGGTCACAAAGGGGCAACACAAAATGCCACCAGGGACCTGGACTGCAGGGATTTACTGTCCCTTCCCCGCACAGCACGCAGCCATCACCAGAGCACCGCACTGCCTGCACTGCTCACCAGGACTCAGCCTAACAGTTCTGCAGATTTCTTTTGGCATTGTTTTCCCCAGTTTGGCGCTTCTCAGGGTTTCAAGCCAACTGGGCAAAGACATAATGTTCCAAGATGCAAAAGATGTGACATGGTCCATGGGGAGAGGAGCTGGATATCCTTGCTCCTCTCCAATTGCTGCACAAAAGGGATATCAGGGAGGAAAGAGCTCCTGCCTGAGGCAGGGAGAATGACCCCTCTGAACAGCTAATACCACCACAAATACATGACCTGCAGTCTTTGGAACAGGCCAGGCTGCTCCAGATATTCCTATTGAGATGTTTTCCTTCTCTAGAACATAAAACAAAAAAGAAAGACAACCCTTTGCCATATTCCCAAATGATCTACCAAAGTTCAGGAAATTGGATTAAAAGGTGAACACAGCTGAGCTGTGTCTGCCACTGCTTTGGTACCATAAATGACCTGGAATCACAGCCTGTAAGTGTTTGGCGTGGGGCAGGGAATCCCACAGGACTGTAGGGCAATGACACTAAGAGGGGTTAAAAAGTAATGGATTGCTTCTTCAGGATGCTGGTGCAGGGATAATTTCTGGGGTATCTTGCCACCTATGAGCTGATATTGACTTTTAAGTTTACTTCCCATGGGAAGGTAACTTCAGTCTCCAAGGACACTGCAACACTGGAGGCTCCAGTATGAACTTGGGGCATCTCCTGACAAGGGAGACAGGATCTTGTTCATGATTTGCAAAACTCTTTCAGATCCTTGAGGTGCAATTATTATTTCGACACTATTGTGAAATCTCAAGGGTCATGACTGAAAAAATAATTAGCTGTATGGAAATAAGGATGAGATATTTCAGTAGATGACAGGACTATCCAGCATTATAACAATAACAACACTTTAAATAAAGACTAGATAAACAAGAGCTATGGGAAAGACATAAACTCTTACATTTCAGGGCATAACTATTGTGTGTCAGGAAGTAATTCTCCTTTTAGGCCATTTTTTCTGTAACTGGTGGCTGCAACTGGAGCTGGACACCATCAGAATCAATAACCCATGGCAGAGGCACTTCTGATTGTTTGCTACTTCCATGTTTTGCAATTAATTCATTGGGATAAACAAGCTTTTGTTTCCTTCTTGCAAATTTGACCACCTCCCCACTCCTTGTATTCCCATACTTTATATTCTTCTTGGCACTAATTGCGTGCTTTCAGTCAGCACGTTTTAGCTTTCCAAGACTGTAAGCCATGACTTGGGGGCACAGTCACATTTACATCCTTTTGCAGATGGCCTGTTTCTAGCACTGTCAGTCCTTGGGTTTTATTTTTTGCTGTCTTTATGCTGAGGGACAGACACTGTTCAGTGGGTCTTTGTGATTCTAATCTTTTTCATACAGTTTGAGGAGCAATGAACTTGAAAAACAAGATCCCATTTTCCTGGGAGAGAAGGCACCTGAATTTAGGCCTGTCTTTACCACCCACTAAGGATGTGCGTGACAGTTTAGAGAGGGCTGAGAGCAGTGTGTTTGTGGTTGCTGTAATGCCCTTTGTTGTTTCCATATAACTCCCATTTCTGTGGGCACCATCTGTTTGTTGGGAACTCTTTTTTGCCCCGTCATTGCAGGCTTCAGGAAATGCCATCTTGCCAGGTGGCACCCCTATTTGTTGCTGCTACAGCAGCTCTAGAAGCAGGTGCAGCTTGTGGGATAATGTAGCTTTGTGCCAGCCCATTACAAGCCATGGCCCATTCAGGGGCTTGGATGGGGTTATTGCTTTAGCTCAGCTCCATTTGAGATGTGGGCATTGCTTCTTAAGTGCCCCTGGCAGCTGACTTCTCACTTTGATTTATGCTAACCTTAGAGCTGCTGGTAATTACATGCATGTTCTTGTATTCAGGAAGTTTTTGCAGTCGCCAAGGAACAGGGACTTCTTCATGCAACACCAGGAGAATGAATTGTTCATTTTGATGGGCATCTCAGACACTTTGGGGCACATGAAAAGGCCTGCCTGTGTGTTCCTTCTCGTCATGGAGGAAGGGCTGGTGGAAGAAGAATTGATAATAACACTGCAGCTCTGATCTCTAAGAGTTTCAGTCCTAATTTGCTGGTATTTCGTCAGCCAAAATACTGTGTGCAGAACAATGGGTTTGCATAGTGTGATTCTGTGGCTCATTAGCCTAGTTGGATGATTAGCCAGGATTTGTTGTCTTCTTGACATCCCTTACAAATAGTGTAAGGGGAAGAGTGGCCAACACACATTTTCTCCATGGCACTTTATTTACCTAAACTGAATCCAAAGGGTCACATCAGAGAAATGGTCAAAAATTCTTTTCATGCTGGTGCCTCCTCTGTGAGTGCCCTGAAGATATCACTGAGCTGGTGTCTTACATGGGAAGATTTGTTCTGATCTGGGCAGTGACCACTAACATTTCTCTCCTAAGCTACCAGGCATTTAAATTTTAGATAACATTTCTTCAGGTAGACTCTCATTGACTTTTTTAATTTTCACGCACTGGTGAAAAAAGATCAGATGCAGCTGAGTGAGGAAGAGGAAGAGGAAGAGGAAGAGGAAGAGGAAGAGGAAGAGGAAGGATTTTTCTGACCTTAGCAGCACAGGGGAACCCAGAAAGCTTTGGATTAGGTCCTTTATGAATTTTCATTTCTCCACAGTGTTTAGGTACACATTAATACACAGAAGGTATATTAAATGGGCTGTAAGCAGAGTTGGTAATGCCACTAATAAAGGTCCAATAAAGATATTAACCTGTGTGAAAACAAGGATCATTCTTTCACTGTGAAAAGATATGATCATTCCCTCTGCCCATGTGTGTTCATTTTATTTAATCACCTGGCTAACTGCAAACCAATTTTGAGAGAAGAGGGGAGATGTCCAATACAATAAAGGTCCTGCAAGTTCTTTGAAACTTGATGGCTGAGTAGAGAATTGAGAAGCATGTGAGTGCTCTGAAAGTGGTGAGAGAAGGCCAAATTTCATGTCCAGTCTGTTCATAGGCAGATGGCTCAGGACAACCATGGTGTATTTTGTTGCTTGTCCAGTGGGGCAGGTCAAAAAGCATGGGGGGAATGAAGGGAGTTGCAGGGGGGTTGTGTTACCAGCACAGGCTGCATGTTGAAGTGAAACCACATTTCCTCAGTCTCGCTGTTCATGAAACAGCTTCCTGAACGTGGGCAAAAGAATGTATTTTTCCCTTGTCTTGTGCAAAATATCTCCTGAAATGTTTTGTCTCAAATTGGCTCAAAACTTTTAGTGTGCAGCAGATATTCAGACAATAACATTTCATCCCACACAGTTAAATCTGGCAAAATAGGAAGCGATTGAAAGTAGGGTCTGTCCAGGATCACTCAGGAGGGGACTGAGAGCTGAAACGGACAAACTCTGTTACTTGTTTCACCCAGGCCTGGCTGCTTCTGCAAAATGTCATTGAATTTCTGGCTATTATGGCCATCCTCTGCTCCAGACAGATAGGTCTGAGTTTAAGTAATAGAAGTTGTTTACCAAAGCAGAAGCTGTACTGAGGCCCTTCAGAAACCCAGATGTAGTGCCAGTGGTGTTTCACTGGCAGCAGAAGGCAAACCTGGGGTCAGGATATTGTTTTGGTTGAATTCTGAGTGTGTAAAAGCAAATGTGCCAGAAACACCAGAGAAGGAGAGAGGAGATAACAGTAGAAAGCCCCAAGCTGCCAGAATCAGCTGTGCACATAACCCCAAGTGACCACAAAGAAGATGTTTTGGTTGTTGATGTGATCAGAAGAAGAGACCAAGATATGGAGAGGCTCTTCTTTCCTTTTGATTCCCACTATGCCCAGAGAAAAATAAGAATATGACCTTACTCTGCAGATAAACAGGAGTGAGTCAAAACCACTCAACTTAATTCTCAACTTCATTACCATCTTTCATAATGGAAACATTTCCCTGATCAGAACTATCAGCTCTCTACTGTGGCCAAGTATTGCAGTGCAAATTGCACTGCATTTACATACACATGAAATATGTATGTATATAAAATAAAATAAAGCCACTTTGGACTAGCGATCACTTCACAGGTTTTTGAAAGAATTCTACTTCAATTTTAGTTTATTCCCCTTTGTCGTGTTGGATGAGATACATATGATCAAAAGTAGATGCATGGACATAGATATTTGCATCTGAGCCAGACTCTGGGGCTGCCTTTTCTGTTTTGTTTTGGTTTTTTTTTTTTAATATACGGGGTATAATTCTACTTATCTTAAAATAGAGCTTTAGAGTGGGTCAGACAAGTGTCTCCTTAAGGATTGTCTATTGAAGAACCGGAGGGAGGCCAGCTCTACCTTGTAGGCATCTGAATTAGGTGAAATGAATTCCTCTCTAACTGATCACCAGGTACATGGCGCATAACTCCTGTGCTGGAGTGGGTGGTCTGATCTTTCAGGCCCTGAGCTGTATGACAGGGCTGTTTGCAAGTGGTTTCCATGAGCTGCCTGTAGTTTTCTTTGCAGCCAAATGTTAGCTTTTCATGCCTTAGATGGTGGTGGGACACTCCAGCCATGACTATGTGCTTGTCTTTCTGCAGGAGATGTGTGTGATGTGTCTCACTTCTGCATTTTAGCAATCCAGCCACTGACCCTGGGCACTGTTTTGCTCTCTGTGGGATGGCTGGTGCCACTGGGTTTGGAGTGTTGTCCCTTAACTCAGCTCTAGCAGGCTTGTAAAGGAAGGAGGGTGATGTGGTGAAAGCACCCCACTGCGTGGCAGGAGATCTGAGCTTGACTCTTCACTCTGCCACAAAAAAATATCACTGTTGATCTTGGGTGCATTTCTTACACTCTCTGCTCCACCACAGTTCCCCCATCTGTAAAAATGTGAAAGATTTTTACCTACCTGGCTGAAAACTGAGGACCTCATAACTGGAACTCGAGGAACCTGGAGGGGAACTCTGGTCTGGATTTGCTCATGACAAAGCATCTACTAACATATTTTCAGCCAGTGCCTGGCAGAGCAGCAATGTTCAGATTTCTGTTTAAATAAGCTCTTTCATCAGATGAAAGAACATACCAGGAACCGGTCAGCAATATTCTCTGTGGAGTGGGCCCTGGAAGGGGAGCACAGACCAAGGAGTTAATGGCTTCCAGGTAAGGAGAAGGTGCAGAGCTGCAATGAGATGGAGCTGGTAACAGAGGACTGACCCAGGGAGCTCCTCACTCCTGAGCAATCCCAGTTAGCAGCTTCTGGCCACCTCTGCAGGGGGAGGACAAGGCAAATGCAGCCATTGCTCTTCACTCTGCTGGCGAATATTGAACAATAACCAGTGCCATAAAGACTTTGACTTTAATTGGCATGAATCAAAGGCTTTGGTCAGGTTGGCTTTGGAATTGTTTAGGATGAAATTGATTCCTTTTAGCCTTCGAGAGGGTCCAATTTAAGCTGTTTAGCTGAGCAGTGTGGAAAATACAGCAGTTTAGCTATTATGTGGTCAAACTGGAGAGCAGACGCCATTTACCGATATTGCTGGATCCACAACCTCACATCCTCTCGGAAACACCGTTCTTATTACACTTTCTATGACTGTTGTTGTGACCACCAGCGATGAAAATCCAGCCTGTTTTATCCATCATGTTTCTTGGCTTCCATGTTTCTTGTATGTCTTATATACCCCTCAGTACAATTGCTGCACATGTTCATCGCAGGGTTTCCGCTGCAAGCAGAAATGTGTGAGTCTTGAGACAGCAGGGCAGGAAATGCTTTTGGAAAGTGTCAATGGCCTTATAGTTTCTAAAGATAAATGTGGCCACAAAAGCTGTCATAAAAAGAAAAAAACATTTCTGAGACACTGACTGCTTGTTCTTTTAACCCTAGAGCTTTTTAGCCTGGATACAGTAGCATCTTGTTTTACTGCAGATGTATAAAGATTATATGAATATATACAATAACCTGTTTTCTTCACTGGACAGTCTCTTTGCCCATCCTACCTGAGGGATGGTTTCTTCCAGCAACACTGGAAATGACTGGTTTGTGAAGCCAGGACAGACTGAAAACAGAGGCTCATTTTTTGCCTGAGATGTGTTTTACATCAATTCTCAGCTGCCATGAAATTATAGAGAGTATGACTTTGTGAGATTTATACTGGCTGAGAATCTGACCTAAATTTTGGACAATGGATTATATAGACAAAGGAAAATGTTAATCTATGCTGCTTTCTGGAAGTAAAAGTACATTTCTTGTTTTACAGCTTGGGAGCTGTGGAGGTACCTGGAGGAGCAATGAGATAAAATTGAGAAAGGAAAATTTGGGGCGACTGCTAATAAAGTGAGGTGTTAATCTTTCCCCATGAGGACATGATGATGATGATGATTTCTTAGCAACATGCAGAGGGAAAAGAAAAGAGATGGAAATGGTGAGGTAATAGAAAAGGCATCTTGGTTCAATGGGCACTGGTTTAATTTGGGTATAACATGAAGAAGAACAGGAGAAAACAAGTAAAACATGAGTCCTTTTCCAGAAGAAAATAACCATGTGATTCTGAGACTGGATTGCCAGCACTACTCGCTGCCTCAAAGGCATAAAACCCCCTGCTTTGAGCAACTGCCCTCCTGGACAGGATGAGGACTTCTCCTGCCTTACCAAAATGAGCAGGCTGGTTCCTTGGCAAGGAATTTTATACCAGGACTGGACAGGGCGGAGAAGAAGCATAACCCTATCCTGGCAGACAAATGAGCCTGGGTGATCTTAGAGGCAGTTTCCATCCCTGTTTCCCCCATTTTGCTCCAGAGTGGTTAAACCTCAAAGCGGTCAGTATTTATCCAAACACTTCTGAAAAACTGGGCTTCTGGCGAGTTTTCCTGCCCTCCCTTGGGGTGATGGTTGGAAGTGCTGTGAGGGCACCATTGTGTGTGATGTCTCCTTACTCCCACTTCTGGCACAACTCTTCGAAAGTGCAAAACCATGCAAAGAAATGAAAATAAAAGGCCTTGGGGCAAGATATGTCAGGTAAAGTCAGTCTGAGAGTCTACAGGAAGATTTACTTGAAGCTCTTTATCCTTGACATTGAAGCCAGACCCTGTCCCTGCTATGAATGTTGCAGGTGCAGTGCCCATGGCTCTTACCCGTGGGGCAGACCCTGCCCCTGGCTAAATACGAGTGGCACGAGGGACATTGCCTTCTCCATGCCTTCTGCCCCTACTGATGGAGGTGGGCTTTCCTCCATAGCCCAATACACTGCCCCTAAAGTCACAAGAAACACAAATTAATGTAGAATTTTCAAAGCAATCACTTAATTTCCTGAAAATATATATATGAGCTTTTCTATTTAGACTTTTGGAGAATCTGGGAAAAAAAAAACAAGACGTTTGACTATTAATTAATATGGATGGAGTCAAAATTAGCAGTCTCTCCTGCAATAAAAACTTTGTTATAATCATCATGGAACGTGATCAAGTACTCCCAACACTCATGTCTGTCTCTATTTAGTACAGGGTTGGGAGGCATCAGCTTATTCTCTGGCTCTGCCAAAGCAGATCTCCACTAGAGATTGATACTGCTGCACTTCACGGTGCTTTGAATGAGCTGGGTGTGCCCATACCAGAGTCGTCTCCAGCCCGGCAAAGGCAACTTGTCTGTCCCAATCACAAGTAGCTCTTTTTTCCAAGAACGATGGTTTGGTGCCATGGGGAATTGTCTCCTCCTTCCCAGAAATGATGACTTGTGTGAACAGCAGTCGCTCATCCACAGCCAAGGATGTGCTGTACATAAAGCTGGTTGTGTGTCAGCTCTGTTAGAAGAGTTTTCACTTTATGAAATGGTTTATTTTATCAAAATGTAATTTAGGTGATGTTTAAAACAACCAAGCCTCCATCTTGGCTGGGACCTTTGATCTCAGTGGAGCATCATGGCAATGACACGGTGCTCTGAGGGACGAAGCTGCAAACAAACAATGGCCACGTTGGTTGGGCAGGTGCCAAGGAGTGGCTGACAGGGATGATGTGCCATGGAAAAAGAGCAGCAATAGCCAAACAAACATGTGCGTTTGTTTGGACAAAAATAACCTATGGAGGGAAAAATGGGTATTACTGATAAAACATTGACCAGGGACAAAGAGCTGGGTTAAATACCGCTGCTGGCACAGGCGTTGGGTGTGCGCCCAAGAATAAGTCATGGCGCCTCCTGCCCTGGTTCTCAGCCCATAAAATGGAGCTGTGGCAGAGGATAATAACAGCCCCTTTCCTTTGTCCTGGCTTTATGTGTCAAACCAGCAGTCCCGGGAGAAGGGGCTGCGTCAAGCGCAGTAGAGGCTTGTTCCCTTTCCAGCATGGCTGTGCAGCAGACACAGGTTGTGCTATCTGAAGGCCTCTTTCAAGGTTGATTTGTTGAGACCAGTATTTAATTCTAGGCTTTAGAAACAGAAAATGAAAAGACCCAGCAGTTTCAAAGGTCAAATCGCCCACCTGTCCCGGGCAGGCTGAGTTTGTGGTGTGCACTGTACGGCCATGACGATCTTGCCTGAGGTTTGAGATGTGAATTCAATGGCAATTTGCAGAGCAAAGCAGTAGCTTGATTGGCAAATCTCTAAAAGTTTGAGCTCAGCAAAATCTAACCTTCCTTCTGGGACAGCATTTAATTTTAAGGCTAGGTCATTTTTGCCCAGGACTTACTTTCATCAGAAATTCTCTCCCAATTGGAAAGATAACTTATACCTTGTGACATAATGAAAATAGAGAGGATGATTTCTGATTCTACACTTTGTTTCTAATTTCGGTTTTTTGCAATAGGAGCACTAAGGTAGAGACAAAAAATGAGTTCACTTTTTCCCCCACCATACTTTTTTCAACAGGAAAAATATTTATTGTCTTTCATCCTCAAATAGAAGCAGCTCACACAGTGAGAAAGGGTATCGACTTTAAATTTTGAAATGGAAGAATTTCCCAAAGACAGTTTTTTAAAGTATTATTTTTTTTCCTTTTTCTTAAATAATGTTACATTCTTGACATAAAGAGACTTAAAAAAATATTTTTAGCAGTTTGTTGCAATACCTCTTTTTTTTCCTGCATTTGTGGGTTGGTCTATTGCATAGATTACAGAATCATAAAGAGCATGAGCTGTCCTAAACTACCTCTGTGGAATGGCCATACTAGTGTTTGGAAAAAACCCCATGAAAATGTAAAATAGTTCACTAATACTTATTTTAGAAATATTGATAATAGGCAAGGCAAATGCTACACTCTGTTCACAACCTGAAGGTAACCTTTCTGAAAACTTGTAAGAGGATAAAAAAGATTGTATAGAAGAAGGAAAAAGGATGAACACAAGTAAAAAAAAAAGTTGAGAAAACTCCAGAAAAACTTCTTTTCAGTTAGCCAAGATCAATGCAAAAAGTCTAAAAAAGAACTGCATACGGCTGATAAATTTCAATGTTATTTTGTTTCCATTTTGAAATATTATGGAGTTGTGCTAAGCAGAATTCCTGAGGCTGAAGGAAAACTCAGGTACTCCAAACAAATACCATTTGAAGTGAATGTTTTTTGGCAAAGTGTTTCACAGTATGCATTGAAAAATTCCATCCAAGATATTTTGATACCTTGTTTTAGGGAAAGAAAATGCTGAGGATTCAAAGTAAAAGAAGACTGCGGGGGAAAGAAAATTAATCTGTTTTCTTGGAACATCTCTCACAACGTTACAAATCCTGCAGAAATTTATGAGTAGCCAGAAGCATCAACTGAAGCCTTCACCATCCACCAGCCTGTTACCAAATTGAACATGACAGAACATTTCCATTTCATGGAATAAGTATGATGATTTTATGATCGAGAGAGGTCAAGCTCAGACTAGTTCCTTAGGAATGCTGCTCTCCAAACTTCCCCAAAAATCCTCAGCATCCAGCGGCACGTCGTGTTTTGTAATATCTGCTCATTAATCACCACCTTATGCTATTAATTAACCCTGGCAACACCTTTGTCAGATGGGGAAAGTTAAGGCGAGGTGAAGTTAAATTCCAAATCATGAAGGGATTCCTAGCTGGCTGTCAAGAAAATAACACAAAAATCACAGACATTTCTAAAGAATAGATGAAGCTGGAATTCTAGAGATATTTAGAGACATACCACTGAAATCAGGAGATGATGAGGAGATGTTTCTATTTCTGCTGTAGTCAGCATTTTGAGCATTTTTTCTCTTCTGTACCACAGAAAAGATTTATGTGTTTGTGGCAGATATTACAGAGCTATAGGAAACACTGAAGCCCATTCAACACTTGGAATGAGCATGCTGAAAGTTGTCACACATTATCTGGGATTAGAGCTGAGTACTTCTAGCCAGACCCTCCACTACTGAAAGTTAATTGGTGAAACTTGATTTTATAGGCTGGCAAGATGCCGGTGTACCTCAGCTGTATGTCAGGAGTACCGTCCTGCTCCCTGGCTGGGTAGAGGCAGGGTGGGAGAATTTCAAGGCTGCTTCCAGCCTTCATTTTGGGTGACAACTGTGATCGGTCTTTAGAGTTGTGGGAAAAAAAATTGAGAAAAAGCACATTATTTCTTCCAATTCCCTGATTTAGAGGAGTTTATGGAAAGAGCTGTAGAAGCCCTGGATGATCAAAAGGACTGGCATGGAGAGGAGAATCTCCTCCCCTCCTCCAGGCTTGGACTGGATGCAAGGTTTAGCTATGGACACATTAGAATTACACAGTCATGTCTGCATGCTTGTAGGATGTTTTATACTTTATTTTAAAAAGAAACATAAATTAGTCCAAATTAATAGTTCCCAAAGGTGCCTATTTTGCTCCACTGGCTGAGAGACTAAAGGCTGACCTGAGTTCAATGGGATGAAACCCAGCCCAGCTGCTTCATCAGGTTCTGCTTCAGGGGCTTGTTCCTCTGTGAGTTATTGACCTTCAATCAGCTCTGATGGTCCAGCCTTAGGGTGACTTTGCCTGAATCAGCAGCAAAAGCAGAAATCCAAGGTTTATTTCCCAGCTGTAGACAACTTCCTCCTCACCTTGTCTGCAAATAGGAAGCAACAGGTCATAAGGCTCCTCCCTGGGGTCTTGTGAGACTACCAGGTGTTGGGGCTGCCATCAGCACTGTGCCACCCCATGCCTGCAGGGATGGCATCAAACATGAGGGGGATGCAGCTGCAGCAGAGGCATTTCTTGCCCAAGTACCAGGTCCACACAAATCCTCCCATTTCTGTGTCACACCGGGACCAGGAAAAGGCCTTGAAAAATGAAGCTGCCAGCATGAAAGCAGCAGGGGAAGGCTTCTGAGGACCTTTCTGGAAAGCTGAAAACAGGAAATGTTTAATCAAGCTCTGAGGCAAAAAAAATACTTTAAAAAAAAAAAAAAAAAAAG
>VZTE01000201.1:0-37854 GCA_013397775.1 Eulacestoma nigropectus
CGGGCCGGGGTGAGGGACAGGAAGGTGACACTGGACCCGGGTGCGGGACAGGGAGGGGACACCGGGCCGGGGTGCGGCGTTGGAGCCGCCCGACAGCGGGGACGCGCTGACGAGTGTTGTCCCCTGTCGCTGCCGTTCCCTTCGCCCCCACCTGCGCCTGGAGCGGGGGCGGTGCGAAGGCTGGCGGGTGGGCAGGGAGCCGGTGAGGAGTTCTGCCGGGTTACCTGGGGCACGGCGTCTGCCGGAGTCACTGGAAGGCGCCAGCTGTGCTTGCAACAAAGCGTAGCTGAGCAGAAGGTCCCCAGCCTGGGCACAGAGGGAAGAGGTTGGGTCATTATTCCCTCGGGATGGCAGGACCCGAGGGAGCGGCTCGAGCTCTCTCAGGGGAGATTTAGGTTGGATATCTGGAAAGGTTCTTCCCTCAGAGGGTGGTCGGGCACTGGGACAGGATCCCCAGGGAAGTGGTCACAGCCTCAAGGCTGAGATATTGTAAAGAGCATTTGGACAACGCTCCCAGGCACGTGGTGAGACTCTTGGCGTGTCCTGCATAGGGCCAGGACTTGGCCTCGCTGATCCTGATGGGTCCCTTCCAACTCAGCATATTCTATGATTTTATGTTCCATTTTACATGTTTTGATATCACACATACAGGAACTTGGCTAAACTTTTCCTTCCCGAACACACAGCAGGAAAATTGTGCTTTACAGGCTGTTCAAAGCACATTTGGTTCCTGCTTCATCTGTCACTTGTTTTTTCTGCACAGGTGAGCAGTGGGTATGGATATGGACAGTGTGTTCTCAGGCTCTTCTCTGCAGAGCCTTGCCAAACTGCTGCATGATGCTCAAGAAGAGGATGATGATGATGATGATGATTTGGTGAGCCTTTCATAAGAGTTGCTGCTTCTTTTACATATTGTACCATAGCCTTATCTTGTTAATCAAGGAGGAGCAAATCTCTTTCTCCAGAGTGAGTAGAAACAGAATGAAAACCTTAGAAGGTTTTGGGCTGACTGAAACAGCTAGAGAATACTTTCAGAGTAACAAGCTCTTGAGGGAGAGAATGAGCAAGATGCCCCAGGAAAACAGGGAGACATTGTGAGCACAACATATGAGGGAGGTTTAATTTTTCAGCCTGAAGGAAATAAGAACATGGAGTTGAAAGAGTTTTAAATACTTCAGACTTCCCCGTACTTTTCCCTGAGCTCTGCTGGAGATGAAGGCAATTACAGTTCGTTCTTGAATATGAAGGGAAAAATTTGCTGCTCAACTTCTGAGTAAGGACCAAAATATCCAGAGGCAACTGAGTGTATTAATTGTACACATCAGGCATTAAAGAACTGTAGAGATAATTGATCACTGATGTACCATAGGTAGTTTGGTGGTTGTAAAACAGCAAAAAGTGAATAATCATTCTAAGGTGCATAATCTGAAGGAATAATGAGAGATATATCTGAATGTATTCTTCTATATCAGTTCATCTCAGGAGCAGAAGAAAATCACAGTGCTTGGAGAACATGCATTATTCCTGCAACATGCAACTGCTGCTTTTATCTAGGCCTGCGTGTGTGCTGGGGGGAAATATTCCCAGGAGCCTCACATGTGCCAGCAATGCAGAAGGCTTCTGTGAAGGCTCAAAACTTTGCCAAGTCACTTAGGATTTTAACAGATCATGTTATGACATGGATAACAAATAGAAAAATGGGTAACAAAAATGGCAAATGCCTCAGTGTTCCTCCAAATCACTCTTCAACAAAGAGCTGACCAGCCCCAGTAGTGGCAATGCAAGTAATAATTTGGGATAAAAGGGGTGCATGTCCCTTGAAGGTTTCTTTCAGTGGGTTACAGATGTGGTCCTTCACACTCCAACTACCCTCCAGCTGTTTAATGCCTGCCTTTTAAACCCAGCTTTATTGCTGTACATCTCTGCAGTAAACATCCTGATTTTAAAAAGAATTTGTTTACATCTTATTAATAAAATGAATGACACTTCAGAGACAGAAATGGAAAATTGCCACGAGGGATGTCAATTAAGTCTGAGTCAATCTGGGTAAATTGAAATCTTTATTTTGATTTAATTTAATGCTCTGTGCATATGAGGCACTTTTATCGAACCAAGGAATCTTCATATATAGAGAAATGCCTCACATTGGCCTATTAGCACTAAATTGATTCATAATTAGAGGAAAACGCTGTTGCCTCATGATCTCTACTGTAAAAAGGAATCCAAATGCTGTGATGGGGCTTTCATGTAGCACCCTTGGTTTCCTGTAAAATTTTCATGGCAGGCAAAGCATGGAAATTTTGCCAAAATGCCATGGAAACCAAAACGCACAAAGCACATCTGTCTGCATTACTGGGCTTCTGTGAGTCCTGCTTAAACCCAGTGTGTCAAGGTCACTTTCTGCTGTGTGAGACTGAGGAAGAGAGAACATTCAGTGGTTCAGTCATGAAACTGTGGGATAATGCTTTTTCAATTCCATCAGGGATTCTTTTGACCTCAGACAACGTGTTCTATTTGCTGACATTATGGTTGTAACCGAGCTTGGCTCTATGAAAATTGATTTAAGATAATTTTGCCTTTCTTTGCAGCCACACTGTTCTGTTGGTGCCATGACTCCTGGGAGTGTTGGACCAGCAAAGAAAGAGACCACCAGTAAGGAGTATTTGTATGTTTTGGCATCCAGCCTCATGTCAGCAGACTGTAACAGCTGTAGTAAGATACCACTGAAGGCTTTGCTGCAATAAAAGAGTGGTCACTGACCCTTGAGATGGGCATAGCATGACATTTCATACAATTACACCGTAAAATTATCCCTTTCCTGAAAGCTTAACTGTGAAACATGCAAAGTGAAGCAGAAAGGGTAATGCCAGAGCAGCCTCCAGTGGAGATAATAACAGTTCAGAGCACAGCCTGGTCAGGGGCTGCAGGGATCATAACTGAGCAGCAAAAGCTCCATATAAGTAAGACAGAAAGACAGTTTTGGTAAAGTCTTGGCAAAGTTAATGTTAAGTTTTTTTGGAGCTAATGCTGTCAAATTATTGAGCAGCTTAGTTATGAGCCCTAAGGAAAGCCAACAAGGGCCAGGGTGAGTTTTGCAGGAAAGGAACTGTGGCAAATATAACAGATTCTTTTTGCTTGGGATTCCAACAATAAACAGAGATTCTACTCTAAAAAACTTCAAGTTTCACATTTACCAGCTTACTAAAAGAATATTTTTCCATGCAGGACAGACATGAACCATACTATTCTGCCCATAAACTTTCATGTGTCTTAAGCACCTTGTCTGGACTGTGCCCAATAATTAAAGGGAGGAACTGGATTTCTGTGTGAGGAGGTGGTCCTCTTGTGAATGACTCTGCTCACTGAAAAATCTCATGTCGGGGGGCTTCTGGAAGATTATTATTTCATCCTTCTACACTTTACCCATTTTGAAGTGCTAGATATTTTATGCCAGAAAGGAGGATTTCCAGGAAATAAATGCTGGGTAAAGGAGATTAAAGTGAAAGGAAAACATCCTCCCTCTGCAAATCCTCCTTCATAAGATAGGGAGGTGATAGTGAGACTGTAATCATTACCTAGAATGCTTTTAATGCAAAGATTTTTCTAAAACCTAGAAATACTTTCCTAGGCTTTAGAAATGGCTTTTCTTTTATTTTTTTTTTTTCGTTCTTGAAAAATATTCTAAGCTTTCAGCAAACGTTGAGGAACAGAGACATTTCAAAATGTGTTAGAGTGATTTTTCTCCGCACTTACAGGTACTTTTCAAGTGAAATCTGAAAACAAGAAAACCATTTGGAATACAGAGGAGGTCCCAGAAGGATCTGAATTTGATGATACCTGGGACCCTAGAGAAAAACCAGAGTAAGAGAGCTGAGACTGCCTGTGTGGGCTTTACATAGCATTAATGGAAATGAGAGTTAAACAGCATCTGCAGCCATCTGAAAAGCTTGTGACGTGCAAGAAGAAAGGAAGGATATCAGTGTTGCATCTAAAGCAACATGTGAGGAATGGTTTTAACCCCTCTCTTGAAATCTTCTGATCTCATAACAGAAATGTAGTGTTGTTTTTTCCCATCATAAGTTTACGTGCAGTGTCAGTTACTTGTATAAAGTGGGATTAGGAGGGGAAGTAGGTCAGAAAAACGATTTATTAACTTTAAAATATGCCATTTGTGTGAAATACCTGCTTTTTCCTGCTGCATCCATTTTTCCATACTCATAAATTCATAAAGTACTCCAATGTATATTTGCATTTCAAAGATTTAAGCTCTTTAGAGACAAATAGTACTGCAGAAAGAAAAGCTGTGTGCAGGCAATTTTCAGCTCTTAAATCTTGTCATTCAATCCCAGTCTGTCAAAGCACAACTTAAAACCAGAGCCTTTTCCCTTGCTCATAGAAAAACAGTAACAAAAATGTTCTTGAAATGGGTACAATCAGGCATGTAAGTTGTAGTTTGTAGAGGTCAGAAAGCCCTGAGAGTCAGTCCATAAAGCAGCTTTTGCATTTCCAGTCATTGTTCCAATGCCATATCCTCGAGCATTAAATGCTGGAGCAGATGGACAGTAGCCCATGAAGCTGCACATTGTACACCAGAATCTTCACTTTTCCCTGCACAAAAGTCAGGGCATGAAGTGTCCAATTTCCCAGTTAAACACAGGACTGAGACCCACCTGAACTTGGACTCGGCCTTTCTGAAAACGATTTGGAATTCACCCTCACACACAGTTGTCCTTGAAATGGTCTCCTGTCAGGTATAGAACACGCTCTCTTTGTATTGTGGGCACAACAGAAGCTTTTCTCATGCCATTCTTTGACCCTTCCCCTCTTCTCCATGTGACCCATGTTGCACAGATGAAGAGAGAGTATAAGTCTTTATAATAGTTCATCAAATGAAGCAAAGAAAATGTCCTAAAAGGAGAACAGATGGCTACAGAGGTGCATCCAGAGCTATTAGACACATTTGTCATTGACTTAGGAATTATTACATATGCAGATACACACTGGAGATGTGGAAGACTTTCCACACACTTTCTAACAGCTGAGACAAGTGATCCACCCCACTAATTTTGCTGAACTTAGTAGGAGTAGCATATGTTATAAATACAAATTTAGTTTTCATTTCCTCATTCATTAATTATCAAGAGCAAGGGAATACGTGATTCTACATTTTGTAGATGTGAAGGAGAAGAAAAGAAATGTTGGCTGAATGCAAAACAACTACAGTCTGGCTTCAGAGTGTTATGCTCAAACTGCAAGAATATGCTAAAGGACAGAACAGAACACATGTAATTGTCACATCCCCCTTTTCAAATCCATTCCCCAAGAGTTTGTGGTGTTTGACTGATTGATACCACTTGGGATGCATTTCCTGATCCTGCAAAGGCTGGTTAGGGAAGCAGAGGCAGCATGGTGAGTGCTTTGGAAGGTGGAGTCAATGATCTTCACCTGTCTTCTATCTGTCTCAGTCATGGCTGTGAACAGAAACCCAGTGCAGATGGGCTGGAGCCTTCAAGGGACACTGCAAAGGAGGAGAGACAATGTGAGGGGCATTTACAGTCCTCTGAGCATCCATGCAGTATTATTAGGCAATGACTTCTCTTTCTCAGGTATGAGATTTTCTTCAAGCAGCATGTGGGAACAGAGGATGTCTTCTTTGGGATGACCGGGAAAGATCCCTCCACTGCCTGCTGTGAGGATATAGTGGTGAGCTGAGCCTGGAGCTCTGATCCCTTCTTTGTGCTCTTTCTCTGCACTTTTCCATCTTCCCATCTTTTTGAGGGACAGAATGTAAACATCAAGCTCTACTGCTGCCTTTGACCTCTGGCAGCATTTTCTTGTGGTTCTCCAAGCATTTGCAGATGACATTTACACTTGCTGGCCTGAGGAACTTGTGTATCTCCTCAAGGACCAAGTGTGCTCAAGGGAATCTGTGCAAATGCATATGCCCCATATAAACTAAGAGGGAATAAAATGTTCCTCTAAGATGAAGTTTCATCTTGGACACAATTTTGGAGAGGAGAGGTGCTGGGAAGGAGGTTTTTTTCATCTTCCTGCGTTTTTTACAAGGTGTGTGGGCTAGCAGAATGCTACAATGCTGACAGCCTTTAAAGTTGCAGCTATCAGATCCTGCCTCATCATTATATAATCAAAGCGCTCCCTGGTTTCTGAGCCCCAGGACAGGTTGAACTGCTGTGTTATCTTCCCAGCAGAAGCAAACTGTCCCTGCAATGCACAAAGCCTGAGGCTTTTTTGCTGGATGTCGAACACCTGTCAAGCACATTAGCAGCTCAGGATCTGGAAGAGAATAGGATATCAATACACATCACTGAGCTATTGAAAGCAGTGATTATCACTGTCGTATTTTCTCTGATACAAATTACCTACTCAAAATGTTGCTCTTTGATACCAGCGTTGAAATATTCATGAAAATGACATCTTTTATGGCTTTTAGGGCAACATATGTAGTCACAGCTTTACCTCTGCCCATCATTTCAGATTAAAATCAAGCTGCCAGAGACAAAGTACTCAGACATCACATTAGATATCCAGGACAAGGTTCTTGACCTTCGAACTCCCAAAAAGTAAGTGTAGCACAATTGATACAAGTACACTTAATGTCTTGTTTGAAATGAGGTTTAGCCAAGCTTTCAACTGCAGGCTGTGTGAAAAGCAAAGCTAAAGATTGTGCTGTTAATTGCTTGTGAGAAACAGATATAGAAAAAACCACCCATAGTCCGTCCATAGGGGTATAATGTGCTGGCTTTGTATCTGTGATACTGTCTAGTAAAAAACAGCTTTAGGACAGATTTTGGCTACTTAAACAACAAGGCTTCAAGGGCCCAAAACATCTGGCAAAGAGCTGCCCACGGTCTTGAAGGACTTCTTGTCTAGGATTTCTAAATACTAATTTGTACAAATATGTATGACCAAAGATGGTAAAAAAAAGTGCAGATAAATTTTCGGTAGCTGAAAGCCAAATGATGAACATATCCAGGCACAGATGCAGAGATGGAAATGTTACAAGGTTTCCTAAAGAAATTTCCTTTGATTTTTTTTTTTTTTGGTAGAGCTATTTCAAGCCTATAAAGATAATCAACTGACTGATACACTCTTGGACTTCTCAGTCTTCCTCCATCTCTCCCTCAGCGTGCAATGCCCTGCCTGAGATTTCCAGATAATTCCCATGTCTGTTTTGCTTGAAGTCCTTCTTCACAAAGACTGCTTTCCTAAGAAAGCTTAATCCTCTCTGGGCTGACTTGCTGCACTGAATGGGATGTGGGAAGATCTATATGTGAATAGCTTTCTGCAGATAAATTCAAGGTGCAGGCCATGGATTAAGGCCCAAATAAGTCCTCAGTAGACTAACTATAGAAAAGCCACTTTTCTCACAGCCAAAACCAGGCAGAGTCACTTACCCTGTGCTTGGTTTTAACCCAAAGATGCAACAGGAGTGGAAGAATGTTTAGAAATGTTAGTTTTGAAACTGGAAAATTGGGACGGATAAATGTTCAGCTAATGACTTGCAGAACCTATGGGCAGTAAAAGAAGTAGCTTAATGTGATACTGCAGATGTAGGAAAACCTCAGCATCCTTTTCCTTTTGCAGTTCTGTCTTTTTGGTGACTCAGATCTGCCATTATCTTCTCAGCACCCAGCTGTCTCTAGTCACAAGCCTAGCAAATAATAAGTTCACCATAAATCTGATGGTTGCTTGGGTACAGCCTGAACCAGTGCTGCTTTTACAAATATAAGTGCAAGTCTTCTCAGTATGAAAGAAACAACCAAGATGTCAAGTTCCACATACTGAAAAACACTGTTCTCCCACAGATGGGGAGGAAGACTCAAAGGAACTGCTTCCAACTCTGTAGTCCTGGGGCTGCTTCTAAGCCAAGCTGCTTTTAAGTGGTATAAGGAAAGATTTCAGGGCCAGTCTAGCTGTGCATGAGGTATTGCAGGAACCCCACAGCCTGTCACAAGAAGGAGATTTATTGGAATAACCTTCCCTGGCGTGCTGATTGAGGAATTGCAGGAGTGACTTGCGATGACATCGCAACTGCTCACCTGATCTGAGACACTGACATTCACTGTGTCCTCTTTTACAGGAAACTGCTGCTGCACCTCCCCTACCCTGTGAACAGCAAGGAGGGTAGAGCTCGTTTTCTCTCTGACGAGGAGACCTTGGAAGTCACCTTGAGAGTGTCAAGGAAGTTTGATTTCATAAATTCTTCTGATGGATAGAGAGATAGAGAAAGTTTCCAAAAACTAATGTTCTAGTTAGAAGTCTTTTTGAAACCCAACTTGTTCTGAAATAGTAGATTGTTTCCCTTGAGCAGTCCAGGGGGAATGTCTCTGGAGAAATGAGGCAGGAGGAACACAGCATCCACAGGTTCTAAAAGCTGGTGCTGTCTGGCACTTACACTGCTCTGGTTACCTTTCTGCTTCCTTCAGTCTGATACAGACCCTGTGAACCAGAAAGTGGGAGATTTCGGTTCTGTAAGCCAGAGAAAGCCTTTTGTGTGCTTATGGCTGAGAAGTAGCACAGTGAGGCTCTGGACAATGAGTCTGGTGCTTTGGTACCATTTCAAGACTTGCAAGTGTTGCCCTTGCTTGGTCTCCAGTGCTGGGACTGGGGCCAGTTCAGAATCTTCTCTTACCTATTTCTTGGTGAGAAGATCAAAGTCCTTCCATATCCACATCTGAGGCTCCTTTACACTGGCAGAACAAGTTAACCAACTATAGCTGGATTGCTGAACATCTCAGCTCTTTTGAACAGTTTTTGACAATTTGTGGCTCAGTGTTTTCTATTCACCTGCTGTCCCTCCACCTGTTCTTCTGATCTTTCTTGATTAATAAAATAATAGGTTCTAAGGAACAGTTCCAGTTATCTTTGAGTCTGCCTTCTCTATATTATGCTCTGAGAGACCTCATAAAAGTTGAGATAAGAGGAACTTTGCATAATGAAGCTTCTCTCAAAGGGCTGAAATGCTGCAAAATCTCCTCTTTGGCCTTCAGGTCCAATCTAGAGCTACAGAGATGAGTAACCAAGGTGTTTCTCTCAGTAGCTGCTGGGCAAATATATTTGTTTAATATTATTAGTCCTGCAGGAAACAAAGGTACTTGCTCAATGATCAAAGTGGAGAGGACAAGCAGGCCCTGGCATGTTAATGGAACACTTAACCAAAAAGCTGTGAGTACTTTCAGAGCAAAATGGCTTGAGTCCTGCATTCTTCTGGGGTAGAAGTAGAGGAAAATAATTGACCAGCTAGGCTGCAGACAGCACCCATGCAGCTGAATTTGTGGCAGGCTGTAATGAGAAGATTGATACTCCATGGTGGATTGCAGACACTGACAGTGAGTTTAAAGGTGTAGTCACAGTACGTTTGTAATACACTGCATTATAACTCCAGGACAAATCAGGCTGATGTCTGGACATTTCAACCACTTCCCTGAAAAAGTGAACCATTTCTTGGGTCAGAATAATCCTAATCAACTTCTGCTTTAGCCTTAATGCACTGGAAAGCAGATACCACAGTTATGATTCATCACAAGCTATGAAATATGCTGATAACACTCAGGGGCTACTCCAATTGGTATCTGCTTGAGTTTCCATAAATTAGATCTGAATGTCTCTTATTCCAAAGCTGTGGTTGAGCAGGACAATGTAGATGTATGAGAAAAGGCTGAGATCATTCCTCCTGACTCAGTTTTTCCCTCCTGTGCTTGCCAAACAAGCTGTTTCTTGGGAAAAGGTTGTCTTTGTGCTCCCTAGACAATATGCTCCTTAATTTTTGCATTTCTTACACACATTACAAGAAAAGTGGAAGACTGACCAGTATTTATATGCATGTGAAGATAACATTTGTCCAAATGAATTCAGTACATCCATGGCAGGGTACAAGTCTTCTGAGCCCTACTCCAGTGCTCTCTCCTCAAGGCTATGTTGCCTTTAGAGTTGGGAGTAATAATTTACTAAGCCTTAAATCATCAAGTTCTGCTTAATTTAATGTCAGTGTTTGTCACTGAAAACAGTGATGAGTCTGGCTCATTGTGCCTCTCTCCAATGTTTTAGTTTCTTATGGAAATGAGCATATGCCACACTGGTATCCGTATCGTAATTTATCTCCAAATATTTTTTAACCTGAGGACATTTTATCAGCATTCAGGAGACAAAAATCTGAGGTAAGTATGTTTTGTAAGAAAGCCAGCTGCTGAATAGAAAAGGGAAATACAAATTTGTACTGCTTAAGGGGGAGGTTGTAGTGTGGTTTCTTGTACCTGCTGGCCACTCGCTCTGTGCATCCACCTCCAGGCTCCTGTAGGTCATCCGTGAGGGGGACCTGGCAGGTTGGTGACACTGGGTAGGAAAAGGGTGATATACTGGCAGGGGGAAGCTGAAAGCACAGAGTGAGGATATAGGAACTCATAAGCAGCCAGGCTTTGCGTGTTCCACTCAGGATGAGCTCTACTGCCCTTTTCAGTAAAGTAGGGACACTGCTCTGGGGGTGGGCAGTTGGATCCACTGCCTGAAAGCACCATCATCACCTGGAGAGCCTCTCGCATTCTCACTTTCTTCCTATCCAGGACACAGAGGCTGCCCTAGGCAAAAGGTTAAGTTTGAGAGTTTGGATTTTTTCCATATATCCTCCTGATAGGAAACTGGTCAAAAGGACACACAGGTTGTTAAAATTCCCAGAAATCTGGAGGCTGCTGGCAGCTACAAGGGCTGATTTTTTTGCACGAGCTTGAGGGCAGCTTTGCTTTGCTGAAGTAGCACTGGCAGAAATCCTCCAGGAGGAGAACCCCCTTTGCCTCTGAACATCAACGCTGTTGCCGAAGTGCCACTCCAACACCTGCAAGCATCTTAATTAATCAAAATTATGAGCCCAGTTAAACAACCCAGCCATTAAGCCCCAGCCATTAAGCATCATCAAGCTTTATTTGGTTCCCATAAGAAGCAGCTTGATTAAATGTATTGCAGTTAAGTAGAGGGTACTGTGGATGTGGAAATGAGATAGAGACTTGTTTGCAGTAGTATCCCGATAAACTGCAGGTTCTCATCTCACCTTGCTCACACATTTTGTCCTCCAGTTGTGGTTGCAGAGCCACCATCCCCATTTTGACTGGCTCCTGCCTTCTCTCAGAACTGTGGTGGTGTGCTAAAATACATGGCCCAGCTCACTCTCTGAATTTTACCTCTCTTCATATTCCCCTTTGTCCACTTACAGCCCTGGGGCCAAGATACTTGCCTCATTCCATAGCTTGAGGAAGAGAAAACCCAGATGAGTTGCTCCATGTGAACACCTGAGACAGTGCAGAAACTTAAATTTAGATTTTTCCCTTAAACCTGCAGGCTCTCATTCTCATCTCCCTCCATGTCTGCTGTTGATATCATCGAATAGCCCTTCTATTTGTCTTAAAAGACTACTTCATTTCTCTGCTGCTCAGTTTAAAGTTTCTATCCAAACTTTCTGTGTACTTCTTGCACTGTGTGAAACACTGCTTTATCAGTATATGCTTCCCTCCAGACAAAGTTTATCTAGAATGACTAAGCTGTATCTACGTGTACAGACAGATCTCTCTCCCTCGTGCTGGAGCAGCTCCTTTTCAACCTGCTGGTGTCGGTGTAGACTTTTACCCTCTGCTCTGCAGCACCTGCAGCTTGGGTTCCTCCTTGTCCTCTGGGATGCCCTTCAGGAACTGCTGCCACAGACAGTCAGTCATTGTTGTCTGCCCGTGGTCCTGGCTCCAGGGAAGGTGCCTGGAATATGCTGGGGGCTGGTTTATTTTTTTCCTATCATCTTCACAAACAGGAGATGATTTGTCTCCTGGTGGCTCTCTTTGCTCTCTTTGTGTCTCTCTTCATTCTGTTTTCTCCTTCGGGCAGAATTCTCTTTCGGATTGTGATTAATTCATCAGATGATGGTGAACAGCATCCCTGTTTTTCCCTTTCCCTCCCAATTGTTTGTGCTGTGCTCTTTTCAGGGGGCTCTGATCTCTCCTCTCCTTTCCTAAGAGCTTTATCTCCCTCTGATTGTTCTCATGTTAGGACATTTCTCATCAGAGCCTCCTGGCAGGTTGCAGTTGACATATCTGACCCCTGTTGGATGTTCCTAATGTTGGTGAAGTGTGTGATTCATCTCCCTGCACTCAGACCAGTGCTGGGCGAAGAGCTTTGTCCTTCCTTGATGTGTGTGTGTCCTGTCTGTGTGGGTGGGAAGGGGACACAAGCACAAGCACCACGGGCAGCACCTGCAGTGTGTTAAGGCACTTTTAGTGAAGGACCATGACACAAAAGCAGCAGATGCTGCAGGCTGTGTGAGGAATGTTGGCAGAATTGAGAGGCCTCTTGAGCCTTTGCTTCAAATGTAGCCAGTCCCACACAGCCCCATAACATTCCATAACAGATGGAATCTGGTTATGAAGGCATGAACCAATTCAGCAAAAGTCAGAATCATTCAGAATTTCAGCCTTCCCCAAGGCCTGAAAAGTTTCTCTCTGCTCCCTGATGTGTGTCCTCACATCCCAGATGAATACTTAAAGAAGTTTTTGAAATCCACTCCAGGGCAACAGTGACACAGGCAACACAGGAATGCCTTTGGTTTTGGAGTATTTCTCTCAGTCCATAGGAATCTTTGATCATTTGGGGCTTTCTCATCTCAAGGCCTCTCTTTCATCTTTTTTCTCTGCCTCCACACACTCATTTCTGAAGAGGAGATCATAGGAAGTTGCCAGAACGATAGCAGATACTGTCCACCGACAATCCTTAGAGACCACCTCTCTTTAATTGGGTGTCTCTTTTGTGGATCCCAGCAGCCTGGAAACACACTTCTGATGCTGATCAATATTTTTTTTTTTAATCCATGCCATTTTAACTTGATGGGATCACAACCCAGCAAATACTGCCAAGACTGCTAGGTTGTATTTACTGAAATAATTCTCTGGTGCTATTTGGCAACCTGTCTCCTGCAGCTGCTGAGCAGAGAGAAAAAGGTCCACACACCTCTTCTGGAAAACTCTTTTCATGTTGGAAAGCTGTGTAAAAAGGAACAGGGCAGGAATGGAGGTGGACACAGCTGATTTTGTCAACTCATCAGGTGATGTGGGCAAGGCAGGCATTTGCCAAACGGTGGCAGGTGAGGAACTGTACAAATGTAAGCACCAGTACTTGAGTTTAATGATACTATGAGCTCTGGGTGGGTTCCAGCCCTCACAGGTGCCCAAGTAATGAGAGTCTACCACCCCTGGGGGTTTCTATGACTGGTGACAGGATCTCCTGACCCAGATTCCTGTAGTTATATCCCCAAAGCTGCTCTTGGGGGGCACTGCGGCAAGCTGGCAAGTATATAGAGGGGAATGAGGGATTGACTTCACCTGGGATAGTCAGTGATACCTTTTCTTACCTGAGCTGATCCCAAGGGACACAGAGGACTCCATCCAGGAAGAGTTAAATGGTGAGGAGGAGTACAGAGAGAAACTAGGTGAGCAGGGGCTGCGTTTAAGGCAAACTAAATGGTGGGTGTGGAGTGAGACACTGAAAGTGAGGGAGTGATATGAACTGGGCAAAAGCACACGTGGGAGAAGAAAGGCATCATCAAAGTTTCTTTAAAACCACTGTGTTGAAGGGGAAGTTCTGAGCAGACAACCACCCTGAGCTTAGGGCTGATGAGATACCTTTGTTAGAATGTCACCGGCACTGAAAATCCTGTGCCAAAAGAAGTCTGTGGGAAGGAGACTGTGCCTGGAATAGCTATGAGGTTTCCAAGAGGGCCTGAGTGCTTGGGTCATGTAGATTTACTGAGCTGGGAACCTTGTCTCACTCTGGGGGTCAGACTAAGGCGGCCCACTGCAATTACTTTTATCAACAGCAGATGAGAGGGGAATTGGTGTTGGGAGTTCATGAACCCTCTCAAATGCTCCCAACAGCCTGAGTCTCTGTGTTGGCCTTGCAGCACCTATTTCTGGGTGAGCTGAGTTAGCGTGTGCAGTGCCTGGGTGACAGATTGCTGTGCCCTGACCTGGAGCAGGGGACGTCACATCTAGTTTTAGGCCTACATGCATATGCATGCTTGCCTCCATCCTTTTCCCTATTTAGAGCAGCCCGTGTTTATTTAAAAAACAAACTAAAAACAAACAAAAAAATCCACAAAAACAAACAAAAAACACCACAAGCTTTGGCTCGAAGATCAGTAGGTAAATAGATAAATGAGGGAATTAGACTTGTTCTTTTTCTGGAGCCAGGTGCTAGGGTAGGGCATCCCTTGGATGAAGAGAAGGGTTTCAGCATCTGGAAAGACCCTGCAAGGTTGTCCTGAACCAGTGCTTGGATAAGAGAGCTGAAGGTGATTAACTGCTTGCTGTGATACAGATGCTGAATGAAGAGAATAGCTGAAGTAACAGAAAAACCCATTTCTGTTCTCTTGCATCATGAGTTCCCAAGTTTATGCTCAGTGAGTTTATTTAAATTTGATCTCTGGTTCTATTTGGAGCTAATATTTTTGTTTTCTTGAATAAAATGTGTTTTCTGATGTTGTTGCCCCTCCCCAAACCACAGCCATGCAGCATCTCAGCCTACTTTCTGAAATCAAGAGAATTGTTCATGTCCTTGGGAGCTGGAATAATAACACCTGGAGGAAGCCATGAGACACAACAGGAATTCATTCGTAAGTTAATGAAAGCTGTGCAGTGCAGCATAAGGATGATCAGGGCAGGTCCTGGGCAGCATTTGTCAAGCTAAATTCCTTTCTGTTGAAATTATTCTCCTCGGAAGGATCATGGACGAGCTTAAATACCGTTTATATACAAGTTTGTTATAGAGTATTTCTTGGTACAAGGATGTGTAAGAGAACAGGGTAAAGGACAGAAACAGGAGAAAGTGTGATATGGATCAAAAGAGAAAGAGAAAATTGCTTATATGCCCTACCAAAAGGGGAAAAAACGTACCACCTGGGGAGTGTGGCATATTTTCCATGGAATTTGTCACTTGGAAGCAGAATGTTTTGGTGCTCACTGGAGGGGACTGAACTGGACATGGGGCTGATGCCGAACATCTGATAAAACCAAAGCACACAGAGCCTGAATCCAACTGAAGAAACACTGAAAGAGCTGGGAATGAGTTTGTGTGCAAGATCTTAACCAGAAGACGAGCTGCTATAGTGAGCAAGGTCAATTCTCCCCCTTGATTTGGGGTTGCTCTTGTGGTGGGAAAATGAGGTCCTAGAGTAAATATGGACTTGAATGCTAAAGCTCTGCCTCAGTGCTCAGAGCAGGTGGACAGAGCAGGCCAGTGGTGGAATATCACAGCATCTCCTGGGCTATGAGTCAGACCAGGCTCGTCACCGTCATGCGGCTTTCCCGTCACAAGGACGTGTCTGTCCCCTCTCCTACTTCCATTGCCGTGTGCCTCCAAGGAAAAGGAGCCGCAGCTCAGTGCCATGGCTTACTCTGCCACAGGTCTGCAGCAAGACACTGTGCCCGAAGGAATGGACCTGCTTCTGTTTCCTCTTGCTGCAAATCCAAGTGGCAGCGTGGGGATGGAGATGCCCATGGCCAAGTGCCCTCCTGAGGCACGGGCTGGAAGAGAACCTGGGGGTGTTTTCAGCCCTCTCCCACATGGAGAGGGTCCCATGCTTTTCCTGCCTGGGAAAAGTTAAACTGGGTCAATTTTGCATGTGTGAACAACCTCTCTCAAATGAGAGCAAGGAGCTGAGTTACCCAAGCCTGTTTTCTATGGATCTGTCCTGCAGCGCACACAGGAGGCTCTAACACGGACCTCAGCAATCAGAGCTCTGTTACAGAGCAGGATGTGCCTGTCACCCACATGGATTGAGATGCCTGAATCAGCACACTCGTTTCCCCAACAGTGGGATCATCAGTAGGTTTATTTTCCGTCTAGATGCTTGTTGACATGCATGGTGTAAACCCATCATTCCAGCTAACACTGACAGAGGCGGAGAGGTCTCAGAGTAATTAACCACCAAGCTCAGATGTTGCTGGGAGTGGGAGGGGAGAGGAGCTGCAAACAGAATACTAGGATCAGCTGCCTCTTTCTTAAAAAAATAAAATCTGCCAAACAAGTTTAAATTGCTTATAAAGCTCTGGGAGTTGGAAATAAATAAAAAAAAAACAAACCTGAAATTGCTCTGGGGAAGGGAGGGGCAGATTTGTGGTACTCTAACAGAGCTGCCAAGAGCCCAGCTCAGAGTAGCTAGAGGAGACAGACATCATGCTTGCAGTGACTTCTCAGACTGGAAGGGGTTAACCAAGCTGTTAACTTTTCCATTCCCAGCACCTCAGGCTACAAGACAAAGCTGAGTTCCCAGGAAAGACCCCCATCTCCAAATATTGGCAAGCCGCGAGCTACAGCTGGTGTTTGGCTAGAGGCTAATCCTTGAAAGCCCAAAAGCCTTCGTCCCCCAAGGCTGATCGTCAGCCCGAGCCTCAAAGGAAAGATCCACGTGCAGCACCTGAAGCCCCTGTGCTGACAAGTAAAGGGAGACAGGGGCTTTTTCATCTGCTGCGATACTGCTACTGCTTTTCAGGGAAAGAAGAGGTAGCGGATGGTGGAGCAGCCGCCGTGGACACTCCTCAGAGCTGGGCTGCAGTGCAAGTGGGGGTGTCACGGGTGGTAATTTACCTGCCCTCCTCACTGACCCAGAGCCCCCTCCCTGCCCTGAGTCCTGTGGAATCTCAGGATGCAGCTGCAACCCGGCACGAGTGAGGCAGCCCAAAATCGCCGGTTCGTTCTCCTGTCTCTGTTTTATCTTACTGAGATCTCGCCTGCTGACTCCTGGCCTGACGCTCCGCAGGCTGGTTCGGGTTGCCAAGGGAAGCAGACATCCCTCCCCAGGTCTCAGCTCACCACTTGCGGCTGCTGTCTGAACTCGATTAAGATAAGGGGCTCTGTGGGCAGGGACACGGCTGCCCTCTTGCTGATGCAATGCCAGGCGGGCCGGGAGCTTTCAATAAAAAGTAATTAATGGTAAAGCAGACTCCTGCAATCCTGCAGTCTCTTCTATTTCTGTTACTTAGGCTTTTAAAGGCAGCGGGATCACAGTGGCTTGACTTCCTTCTCTAGCCAAAAAAAGGAAGCACATTTAATCTGGTGACCTCACATCCATCTTCTGCCCTTTATTAGCACCATCTGTCTCCTTCTGCCTGCTGAAAGGCGACTGTGCCTATCCTCATGGCTGGGACAAAACAAATATTGCTCAATTACAACCATGCTCCAAACGCAATTACTCAATTGCAGTGTTAATTGAATTATTTGAGTTTAATTATTCCATTAGGACTTTTGTCAGGACAGTCTAAGCTGCTTGCTTTCTCTCTGGGCTAGCATCACAATGCAGCACCTGGCCACACAGGGAAGGAGTGGTTTTACTCACTCAGACCAAGTTAGGCTGAGGAAAGTCTGGCAGTGCCCAGAAATGGTGCTCTCAAGTTCAAGGAGAGATGCCAAGGCTGCAGGGACCTTCTTTTCTCCAGTCAAAGGGTTTCCATGCACAATACTTGTAAGCAGAGAACAGAATTCTATTTATGCCAAAATAATTTTGTGTGAAGAGTTAGTGACAAAAATACTTGTGAGGGTTTTGTAAGTGAAGGAATCCATCCTAAAAGATGCTTGGCAGAAATCAAAAGGAGCAGTTGCACAACATGAGCCTGTGATTAAGGCAATATATAGTCAGTGAGACAGTTGCTAAGGGCTGCTTACAGTCCACATAGAGGGGCTGAGATGGGGCTGCAGTGTGAAGTTCTCCAGTTCTTGTGGTAAATTCCCCCAGACAAGTGGAAAAACTGCTTGGAGTTTATTTCTGATTCCTATCCCGCTATCCTGCCACTATCACCTAATCACAGAATTGTTATGGTAGGAAGGGATCTCTGGAGATCATCTAATCCAACCCATCACTGGGTTTTCCTCACTCTCAACATCATCCAGAGCCCTTGACTTGTGGGGTACACTATTATTAAAAAGGGTACTCAAACCTTCCCCTCCCTTCAGCCATGTGAGCTGCCCTGGTTGATGTAAGACCCGCAGCATCACTTTGGAGCTGTGACACGTGCACTGGAAATAGCCCTGCCTGTCTCAGAAGGAGCTTTTCACCCACAGGCTCTTCTCCTGCGAGCAGAGCTCAAGTTGTAATGCCTCTGTTCTGCAGCAGCCCAGAGCTCTGACTGCCACAGGCAGCCCTGGCCTTTGTACTTGATGTGTGTGCTGCACTTTAGAAATCCTTCACTTGCCTTAGAGCTGCTGCCCTTGCAGCTCTGGGAGCAGAAGTTCCTGAGATTTGCAGGTGGAGGTATCACCCTTCCAAGAGAAGAAGGATCTCCGAGGTGGGGACATCTCTGGTGTCGTGGGGTTTCTTGGGGCCGTGTATCAGATGGACCCTTTCTTGCTGGGAACATTCATGGAACCCTGTGGGGTTCGAGTTGCTGGGACAGTGCTTCCTCAGTCCTTGGTGCCTGGTGATCCCAGGGAACCCTTTTGTCTCTTTGCCCCACTGCGCCTCTCCCTCACGCTCACCTGTGCTGCATGGTTTTATTGCATTGGTTTTATTGACCCAGTGGGGTGTAGGAGAGGAAGCAGAGGTCAGAATCTGGGTGTGAAATGGCAATTTTGTGGCAGATTCAGGTAAAATGCTCTGCCTTAGAGATGAGGAGTATCAAGGGATCACGGTTAAATACAGATGTAGGGGGATTAAGTGGTAACATAGTCATTCTTTAAACATTTTTTGCAAACATGGGCTTTATCTGCCATATGCCTCATTAACAGTATCGAGATGTTGGCACTTTGATCCTGGCTGATGTGATGGAGTTTGAAGGTGGCAGGACCTGCTGTGGCTGTCATTTCTCAGCCCTGCTTTGCAAACATCCCTCCCCTTCTGAAGGAGAGGTGGTTTTCCTTACAGGGTACCAGATCTCACCCAGTTTTGGTGAGCACTGCCCCCTTCCTGCTGAGGTTTGAGCTATTTGAGGCTGGAGTACTTGGCATGGACGTGCCAGGAGTCCTGCCCTCCCGATGGCTGTGTGATTCATGACTCTGAATTTGCCCTCAAACCAATGGAGAGGTTGTGCCAAGAGCAAAGGATGAGCCTCTCTGGGGCAGAGTGGTGGCTGAACATCCTACAGAATAACTGCAGAGAACTGTGAAAGCAGCTCTTAAAAAGCCTCAGAGGCTTTTTGAGTGATCCTCAGGGCTACTTCCAATGTCCTGGGTGCCACACCTTGCTGGTGTAGCTGCAGAGCTCTCAGTTTGCTGCTCAGGATGCATCCAGCCCATTGTGTGGCACTGGTGGTTTGAATTTCCCAGGCTCTTTCCCGTGTTAATTCCTACATTTTCCAGTAACACACCCAGGGGCTCTGTCAATCCTTTTCCTCTCCATGCCCATGTGTGCCTTCCTGCATCTCCAACCTGCAGCATCATCCCAGTGTGAGATGTCACCCCACCAGCATTATCATCAAAGCCCTGCATTTTCCAACTAAACAAGGAACTGGATTTCCATGCCTGCAGTATCTCAGCATCTCTCCTCTCTGTACCTGCCCTGTTTCCCTGGCTGCTCTCTGGGATGTCTCTTTATTTCATTTCTGGCAGATCTCAGGTCTGTGAAGCTCAGCCTTGCTAAGTTGCTTCAGTGCCAGCAGAGGTACCAAGGCTCTGACTGGGGCTTTTCACAAGCACCCGTGGCAGCCTCCTGCTGAGGCTTCCTGGCTATTCCTGGGGCAAAATGGAGTGGATTTATGGGAAAAGCAGTAGCCTGGCACTGAGAAACCTTCATCCATTACCCTGCTCTGTTCTGGGCTCTGTGGGGAACTCTGAATCCTGAAGGCCTCCTGTTTGAAGCGGGAGAGAGCTGGGGGAGCTCTGAGCATCACCAGGGCCCTGACGTGAGGCAGGGGCAGTGCAGCAGCAGCCCTGCCTGAGGCTGAGGGGTGTGGATGTGCAGGGGTCACCCACCCCCCGTCCCCTGCCAGCTCTGGGGGCCCTGCTGGGGTGGGTTTGCCGTAAATCCACACCTGTTTACGTCACAGGCAGCCGGAGCCAAGCCCGGGGGGCACTGGAAAGCAGCCTTCGGATGCGTAATTTTGTTCTTTTGACTCTAACACCTCATTTAATATTTCACAGCCCCAGCAACGCATTCCTGTGCCAGAGACAAAGGCTGGCTGGAGGTTCAGCCACTGACATTTACGTTATTAGGCTGAGGCTCCAGAGCTTGTGCTCAGCGAGGTGAGCAGGGCTCTTCCTGTGTTCCTAGCTGGAAATACAGGGTTGGCAAAAACTTTTGGCACTTGACTTTTAGTGCTGATCCAGCTGACGGTTATGGGTGGTGGAGAAGAATCGGGACAACGTTGCTTTTGGAAACTTTGCCCCAAGTTTTCTTTAAATGCCAAGTCTGGACCAGGGTGAAGCCATCAAGAAGAGTGTTGGGCCCACACAATCCCCAAGTCAGAAGCTGTTTCCTGTGCTCCTGTTCTGAACAACTTCCAGACCCTCTAAATACCCAGCTTTAAATAATTGCCCTTCAGTCTGGAAATATTGGCTCTTCTCTTGTATCAAATAACACCTAATGTCATTGTTGCTGAAGGCAACTAGGATGAAATTGCCTGCCTTACTTTTCCCGGTGTGTTGGCTTTATGCATTTGGCAGCATTCGGAGTCAAATCAATCTTGCTTTCCTCTCCTGGACAGGTACTTAGTTCTGCTGATGTCAGGGTACAGCTTTAGTGCAGGGAAGGGAGAGGAGGCAAACCATGGATGAGAACACAGGGAATTGAGTTTCAAAGTCCCACAGGCTCAAGGAAGCTCGAGGCTAGTGCATAAAATCATAGAATGGTTTGGGTTGGAAGGGATCTTAAAGACTGTCTCATTCCCCCTCCCTGCCGTGGGCAGGGTCACCTTCCACTATCCCAGGTTGCTCCAAACCCCATCCAGCCTGGCCTTGAACATTTCCAGGGATGGGGCAGCCACAACTTCTCTGAACCTATGCCGGGGCCTCACCACCCTCATTGTAAACCATTTTTTCCTTATGTCTAATCTAAACCTGCCCTCTGTCAGTTTAAAGCCATTCCCCCTTTCCTATCACTCAATGCATTTGTTAAAACTCTCTCTCCAGCTCTCTTGGAGCTCCTTTGGATACTGGAAGGGGCTCTAAGATCTCCCTGGAGCCTTTTCCAGGCTGAACAACCCCAATTCTCTCAGCCTGTCTCCGCAGGAGAGGTGCTGCAACCTCACTTTCCCTGGCCCGATGCTGCTACCTTCTGCAGAAAAGGGCTGCCAGAGGTCTGGAGAGCTCAGCTCCGTGAGCGCTGAGGTCCCACCTGCTTGGGGGATGTGTTCCTGCTGCAACCCCGGAGGTGTTCCTCAGCCTGCACAAGGAGCTCTCCCTATGGCAAAGCTGACTGGCTTTCAAAAGAAGGTCACTGGATGTTCTGAAGAGGAGTTTCAAGGGACAGTCCTCCTCACTAAAGCACCTCAGGACTTGTGTGGACTCCTGACCAGTGGATGGGGTGGCAGATCAGCTTTGAAAGGAGCTCAGGTGGATGTGCTCTGCTTGTGTCAAGCCTTGGGACCCTGGCACGTGGAACACGTGTACAGCCTCCCCTGAGCTGAGTGCCTGACTGGCTCACAGAGCCAGAGCTTTCCTCTCCCTTCCCGTTCAGGTGCTGTCTCTTCTCTCCATCCCTGCAGATGATTCCTTTCATCCTCTTCAAGAGACCTCCTGCTGCCTCTTAAATCTCTTGGTTCACCTCGTTTGAATACTGCAGCCCACTCCAAAACCTGATAAGGCTGAGCATGATTAAGATTATGGCTTTCCCTCTCTGTCAAGGGGCTGGGGATCACCCTCCCTGTGGGGGTGCCAATAGGCAGGCTGGTGGCAGCTGGACAGTGCCCTACCACGGGTGCTTGAGGTGGCCAGGGGATGAGCTCCCTGGGCACACACATCTCTAGGAGGCTGCTGTGTTGCTCAGATTATGCTGGTGTGAGCCTTTTGCTTTATTAAACTGCCTTCATCTTGACCCATGAGTGTTTTTTCCATCTTATTTTCTCCTCCCACCCCATCCCATTCCCTCTCCTGCTGAGCAGGGGAGGGATAGAGCAGCTTGGTGGGCACCTGGCATCCCACCAAGGTCAGCTCACCACAGGAGTGCAATCTTCATTCCTTGCTTTATTTGTGCTGTGACTGCTTTGGGCTGCAGTTACCTTTAATTACTGGCTCTGCTGAGGCTGGTTGAGTCTTTTACGGTGAATGGTTTGGAGGTCCTTGCTCCCAAACAATGAAACCACTTACCATCGCTTATCTTTTAAATCAGAGTTTATATTTAGCTGTTGCCTTCCATTCAGGCTGCTTCTCCACACCTGCACAGAGAAAAGCCCTGCAATCCTGCTGTTCACAGGAGGGTTTGAATGTTCTCTCCAGCCCTGCCGCAGCAGAGTTGGGCTGTGATATCCAGGAGGACACCAGGCCCCATACTGCTTGCCTTGATGTTGAGCTCAGTTTTGGCAATTCCTTCACTTTGATCATCATTATAGAGTGAAAAAGTCTTCTAAGCATGTACAAAGTCACTAAAGCTCACACAGCCACCACGCAGAGGAGAGAGCAGCTCAGAGTCCCCTGACTATGTGAGAGGAGCTCTGCTTCTCTTTCCTGGGGGGTGGAAGCAGAGCTCAGTCAGGGGACAGAGCGTCTGCTCTGGATCCCAAAGGGCTCGAGACTTCTGAACATGAGTGTCGTAAACCAGGAGATGGGATTGTTTGTCCTGAAATAACTTGGGTTTAATGCAAGCTGAAGGGAGCTGGGAGCAGCCTCAGCATTCCCCAGCCTGTCGTTTCCCTTTACACGCAGCCCCAGGAACAAAAACCGCTGCGAGAAGTTGCCTTCAGCGAGCGCTGGCTCCACCAGCAAGAGCTGTGCTCTCCCCAGCCCCGCAGAAACTGGGGCAGCGGGCAGGGAAATTGTCCTTCCACTCATCCCACCCCGCTGACCGTGGCTTTGGGACCACTGTCTGGGGAGAGCGTTTGGAGGACACGGAGCTTTAAACAAGGTGCGGCACCACCGGATCCTTTCCATCCAGAGCGACCCGCGTCCAGCAGCCGGGGCGCTTTCCCCGCGGCCAAGCCCAGCCGTGTGGTGTCTCCTTGGAGCTGGGCAGTGACTGAAGCCCCGTCACCCCGTTCCGCAGGAGAGAGGGGTGTTCGGGGCTGCGGCAGCGTGCTCAGAGGATGCTCTGCCTAGCACCACATGCCGTGCCGGCTGCCTGACCCTGCCCCACGCAGGACGAGATGCCAACGAGAAGGCAAAGAGCCCTCATCTAATTATCGTGCTATATTTGTACATGGGAGAAGGGAAGTGAGCAAGAGCCATGCTGCTGCTGGGAACTTGATGGCTTTAAGCGAATTGAGAGACAGGGCACTCCAATTAAGGCGCTTTTTTTCCCCTTTTTGCACGCAATTCCTCCCCTTTCCTCTGCCTGCCTGGGAGGCTGGGCTACCTGCGGTGCTTCCCGTGGCAGGAGGTGGCTGCGGGGGAGTGGGGCTGTGCATCCCTGGGAGGAAGCAGGAGGGGTGCAGGGACAGCAGGCAGCATCAGGGGACAGCCTGTCCCACCAAGAGGGTTTATGATGATGCCCTTCTGGCACTGGCCAGGCAGAGAGTGGAATGAAATGCACCACTCTCTTGACGGTGTTTCAAAATGCCATTAAGCGATCAGAGCATGCTCCAGCCTGGGCGCTGGCAGCAGGCAAGGGAGTGAAATAATTGATTGGCTTCTCCCTGTGATCCAAAAGGGTTTCGATGTCAGGCCATTCATTGTGGTGGCTGGAATGCTAACACAACCCATCGGAGCTGCAGCCCCGCGAATGGGTGGCTGTACTGATGGCTAATCCAGGGTGATGGATGGGCTGGGGGAGATGCTGCTGCTGAGTAAGGAGGAGGCAGCGAGAGGAGAGTGAGGCAGCAACAGGCTGGGACTCAGCAGGCACTTTCCCAGGCAGTGTGGGAGCTGGAAGGGGGAGGCAGTGGGCAGGCAGCTTGGGCAGGTGTCCATGTCCTGCTCCCCTCCTCTCAGGGTGGTCACACAAGAAGTAACATCTGAATTCAGCCACTTGATTTTTGCCAGGTCCGGACCACAGAGTAACAAAAAGATGACAAGCCCTCTCTTTGCCCTCCCTGCAGCCCTTTTTAAAACTCAGATATGTTTCTTTATTTTGGATTAAGAGTGCACTGGGGTTGCCAGCATCTTCGGGTAAATGAAAGACAAAGCTGAATGCAGAAGAGAGGACAGTCAGAAATAATAAGATTAGCGATCCCAGGGAGGGCAGCTGTGCTAATTAGCAGCAGACAGGAGCTGATGTGTTCCCCAGCACACCAGCCCAAACTTCCTGTGGATCCACCGACTGGTCCCACCTCTCTAAGCAGAAGCACATCACTGTCTTGGGAGGATTGTAACTGATTTACACCGAGCTGAGTAGTAGCAGAAGTGCTCATTGTGGTCCACCTGCCCTGCTTCAAGGCAGGGGAAGGTTTGACTTCATCCCACCCCCAATCCATGGCTTGTGCTGAGGATTCAGTTCGTGGCCAAGCTGGTGGCTCATAGGAGGAGGACTGGGGCTTGTCAGAGCCCTGGTTCAATCTGCACAAAGGGCTCTCCCAGCACCACCTTTCCTCCCAAAAAACAGCTTCCACACCTGCTTGCAAGGGGACAGATTGACTTTAAACAGTTGCAGTTCAAGGAGCCTCTCTTGGTTATTGATCACCTACTGATTACTCCAGCACTTGGTATTCAGCTTGTAAATAAGATTACAGGGTAAATCTGAAATGGGAGCAGAGGGCTGATAAAATTCTGCTCATTTACAATAAGCTCAAAGAACTTTCCCCCCTCTGCCCCCCCTCCAGGTTTATTATGAAGTCCAATAAAATGCCCTGGGGACAATAAGGAAGAGAGAGTAGCAATTCAAAGGGAACATCAAAAGGCATCTCTATTCATTTTAGTGTGTCAACAGGCACAGAGATGCTCCCAGCCAAATGTGGCAGCTGCTCCAAGTGCAGCAGCCCAGCCCCTTCCCTGCCATCCCCAGCCAGCTCTGCTCCATGCTGGAAAGACAGGCCCAATCCCATCCATTTCCCTTAAGATCTCAGATAAGTTTCTGTTTTGATGACAAGCACTTCAAGTGTTAGATGGGGAGCTCAATGCCATAGATTGTTCTTGCTGCTTGCAGCCCATCTCTGCAAAACAGGAAAGAACCAAATGCTCTGTGGCTGACAAAAGGTATTCCTCTTCTTTCTCCATGCTGCTGCAGGGCTGTCCTTTGGGCTCCTGGCAGTGCCAAGTGCCCTGGGTCAACCACAACAAGCTGAAGGAGACTGTGATTTAATGGCAGGATGTTTAAGAGCTCTGCCCACCTTTGCCAGCCTTGGAAACATCAGTCTTGTGATATCCAGTGGCTGAAGTAAGCCCCAGCTCCTGCAGTCGTGGGAATTCATGAGGATTTTTAAATCTGGAAGAAGCTTAGTCTCTTCCACTGGGCAGCCATGGGAGGTTTCTCCCAGCTCCATCCTCTGAGGGCAGGGAAAGCATCTCCCTGCTCTGAGCAGCAGCCAGGACATCCTCACAGAGACCTTTGGCACTGTCCAAGAGGCAAGGCTTCTCTGCACCTTCTTTATGGATGCTACTGCTTCAAGCAGGGAAAAAAATCTTGAGTTAATTTAGGACCTGACACCATCCAGTTTCAGGTGCTCCAGCAGCAAGGCTCCAGAGGATGGGTTGTTCTGCCTTTCCTCTGTGGGGTCTTGAGGAGACTTGGGAATATTTTGTCTAAATTGTGCTTTCCCCCAGGAACTCTTGAAGTGATTCACCCTCGGCAGGAATCGTGCCAAGTTATAATCCTTCATTGCCATGTCAGGGGAAGCTGTAGCCCCCATCCCCTGGGAAGACTCGGACTCCCTGGTGCTTAGAGCAGGTTGTGTCCTTGCTGCTGGTAGTGGGCACCAGCGCTGGGCCCCCCCAAGGGTGTCACACTGTGTGCCAGCACCAACACTGAGGACAGAGTGCTTTTGTGGCAGTGTTCCCTCAAGAATGAGCCTTTTAAATATAGCAGGATTGACTTGAAATCCCAGATTAATTCACTTTTAAACACCAGCTCTTGGATTCTCATCCTCTGCTTCTAGGTGCGGATCCCCAAGCCTCACTGGGTGTTTATGAGATCTTGAAATTTAATCCTCGAAGAATACATTAAAACTTCAATTCCTTGTGCAGTCCGGTGATTTTGGAGGCTGAGGCCCAGAGGAACAAACAAACTTTCTAAAACAATCAGAACCAGCAGCGTTTTGTGCTGGTGGGACTGGGCCATCAGAAGTGCTGATCCCCTTGGGGCAGTGACAGCCTGAAGGAGCCTGAGGCATTTTTAATGTAGATTGAATGAGTGTTTTCACAGCCTTTGAGAAGCCACTGATGTTCTCCCTTTTCTCGTGTTAAGAGAAGGCAAAATCCTCCACTTCCTTCAGGGCAAGGGCTTCTGCTTGTGATCCACAGAGCCAGGGTGTCCATGGATTATTTCTTGGGGTAAGGAAAAAGATTAAGTGTCTGAAGTCTCTACATGCAAGGGTGAATTAAATTCCAGTGGCCTCTACAAAGCCTTCCACATGCATTTTCTGGCTGCCAAGGGATGGGGCAGCCCCTAAGCTCTGGAATAATCGGCATGAAGCTTCCAGATATTTGCAAGCCCAGCTCAGGGTCCCTTCCCCCTGTGTATGTTTTCAAGCCCACAGCCTCACCCAGTTGCTGGGGAATCTTCAGGTTTTCAGCAGAAAAAGCCCCCCCAGCACCCAAGGAACACCCATCACACTCCACAACCCCACTGCTGCTGGGGTGGAACAGCTGGGGAGCAAAGCCTGCAGCTGCATTTCCCCAGCAAGAAGAGACCTCTCCAGCCTTCAAAGTGCCCACAAGAATTCACACCCATGCTGAGAAAAAAAAGTCACCTCCTATCCAAAAAGGTGAAAAGACAAGACAAAGTTAAAAGCAACTCCAAAAATGACTGCTGAGAAGAGAAATATCCGTGTGTAACCATGGCTTCCTCGCTGCATGCATGCCTGAAGTGCAGGTGCCTACTGCCGGCCTGGGAAATGGCCCAGGAAGATGCTCCACTCCTGGGGCTGGGGATGATGCTGGGGACAGTGACATCCTCAGCCCAGGGTGGGGGTCCCTGTGCTGAAAGTGCTTGAGCAAGGGGCAGAAAGGTGAAAACCCTGAAACACTCGTGACTGCTTGTGCCAGAGGTGCTTGAATGAGCTCGGGCCTCTCCTGCCAGAGCCAGCCTCAGTGGAGGGGCTGTCCTGGGTGGGGTTACACAGCTAAAATCCTCCTGGGGACAGGAAAAGACCACTCTGACCCCAGCACAACCTTTTCTTTCAGCCCAGTTCCTGTTGGGTGCCCTTTGATCCACACTGGCAGGAGCACCCAAGACTTGAGGCTCGCTGCACACCCCAGACCCACAGTCCTGCTGCCACCAGCTCTTCCACCCCCAGGCCCTCCACCACAGAGGGATTTATCAGGCAGGCAGGGAACTGGGGCATAAACACGTGCCAAGACTGAGAATGCCAATATCTGAATGCCTTCGGTTCCTTCCTGCAAATAAATCACTGCGTGACTCTAATTATCGCACTTGCCCTGGGTACACACCAGCTTAATACGGAAAATGAGTGTGGAGGATTTATTACTGCTGATCCTTGATCTTTCATTTTTGATATTAAAACATGTTTAATTCATTGCAATGTAGATTAAAGCAAGGGAGGCCATGGGCAGGCTCTGGTTTGCTTGGGGAGGATTTGGTTGCTGCCTGTCCCAGGAGCAGGGCGCTGCTGGCTCCTGCTCCCTCCCGTGCTGACTCTGTGTCAAGCCCTGGCTGATTCGTGTCTGGTTTCACCTCCACACTTCCTCTGCCTGTGGATTTTTGGTTGTTTAGACACCAAGACTAGGGAGACTGCTGTAAATGTGCTATTTTCACTGGAGAGACAGGTTACAGCAGAGCTCATAACCCAGCTAGATGCAACAGAAGTGGTGGTTTCTGAGGTTTTAAGCTTTCCTAAATAGATGGCCATCTCTGTCAGTATGAATCAGCTCTTGCTTTCAGAAATGCTTTCTTTTTTTATTTTGTTACGAGAGCCCTTGGCCTTCAGTGACTAGTTTGCATTGAATGTTCAACAATTGTGAAAGCATTTCTCACACAGCCTGGGAGCGTGCCGCAGAGCCCAAACCTTTTTTGCCCTATTTTGCAGTACGGCTTCTGCAGGGTGAAGGCACCTTGGCCACTTACACAGGGCCTTGGTCACGGGGTCTCAAAGGGAGTTTTGGGGCAGGGGAGGGAGCAGGGAGGGTCCAGGGATGAGAAGACATGGAGCAGACACAGGTCCACTGAGCTTACGGTTCACCCCAAGCAGGGTGGCACAGGCCAGAGAGGGGAAAGGCTGAGTGTGGGGAAAGGCAAAATCGAGGCAAGGGCAGCCCGAGCAGGGGGGCTCCCTGGTGGCACTGGTGCCACCCCAGAGCCCCAGCCAGGCAGCCCCGCTTCTCGCACACACACCTCCCGCGGTGACACCAGGCTGGGCACCAGGGGTGAGCAGCATCTGCTGCTCTGTCCTTGCAGGAGCGGCCCGCATCGGCTCCATCCATCCATCAAAGCGCTTTCCCCATTTCTCCTGACAACATCCCCGGCTGCAGCTCAGGCACGTGGGGAGGGCGACTCATGCGGAGCGAGGCAAGCGGGAGGAGTGACCACTGCTGAATAATTCATCAGGGGAGCAGTGTCCCCTCCCAGCAGAAGAGGATGCACCGGGCTGCTGCAGCCCAGGAAGAGGAGCAGGATGTCACCTCGGGCTGTGTGTTGTCCCTGCCACTTCCTAGAGGGGGAAGGAGGATCTGCACTCCCTGCTTTGCCACTCCCTGTGGCATCGGGACACCCCTGCCGGGGCAGCTGCACAGGTCAGACACCCTCTAGACCACCCATGAAATGCAAAGGCTGGGATCCATTCCTCTGACCACACCTGGCCGGAACGTGTCTGCATTTTGGGGCACAGGAGGAGGGGGAAATCCTGGAGGAAACCATCTGTGTTAGCTGGCTGGAGGGCGAAATCAGCCTCTGGTGCATGAGAGCGTTTTATCTTTCCTGGCCCCCTCCACAGCTCTGCAAACCCCACTCTCCTCCTGCCACCACTGATGCACACCCGATGGGAGAGGAGCTGGTCCAGCCACAGGCCTGGGAAAGGCAAGAAAGGAGAAGAGAAAAGCACAGAAAAGAAACGAAGGGCAATGGAGAGAAACCACATGGCTCACCCCAGCATCTCCTTCCCTCTCCCCCCCCAGCTCCAGCAAGGCCAGCCTGCACTGAGCCCTGGCTCGCGTCTGATGGTGGGACAGAGGATGCGGGATGCACCCCCGAGGTGTGCCCCAGGAGGCAGAGCGAGTCCCAAACCTTCCTCAGGGGGGATCTGCTGCCTGGGCACCGTCTTGTCCCACCACAGGGACAGCGAAGGGAGGTGGCAGCGCTTCCCATCACCATGGCAACCCGCGGAGACGGCTCTGTTTGAGTCCCTGATCTCTAGGATGAGCCTTGGCAAATCAATAACCCCAACAGAGACAGGGTTGGGCTGGGGGGTCCCCTCCTGGGGGGGTTGGTGACAGGGGCCTCTCTGCCCTCTGAGCACCTCTGCTAATCCCCTCTGGAGCAGTTCTGTCCTGTGCCAAAACAGCTGAGCCAAGAGGTGCTGCTTCTGACAGGGGCATCAGTGTTTCCCTGCACTGGTATTTCTACCCCGACTCCTGTTGGGAAGTTTCTCTCCTGGTGAAGCTCTCGGTGGAGCCTTGGGTAATGCACGGCAAGTGAGAGACTGCATCAAACAGAACTGATGGGGAGCTGGCGTCCCCTGTGCTGATGGAGCTGCTGATTAGGGAAATGTTCTCGCATTTCTAACGCTCTAGAGATTCGGGCCAAGAGGCTCCTCAGAGGAAATCTGCAGCCTCGAGATGCTCTTGCAAGACACAGTGTTTCTGCCCCGGTGGGCAGCTCCGGTGGGATGTGCTGTGGTGACAGACAGGTGCCTCTTGGCACCTCCACTCTTCCATCTCGTTATTGTGGCCCCACATGGGACCAGAGCATGGATGGGAGAGTGGAACTTCCCAGCTTTGCCCCTGTTGCAGTTCCATCCACATCTCCTGGAAAAAGAGGCTTTGATGAGTTCCATTTTAGGAGGAAGTCCTGGGGGCTGGGTGCAGGCAGTGCTGCCTGTCATGTTGCCCACCCTCCTGGCATCTGCCTGGTGGTGAGGTCCTGCCCAGTCAGCATTTCCCAGCCACAGGGAGCCACTCTGTCCCAGCATGTCCTTGAGACACAGAGCACATCCCAAGGCTTCCCAAGTGCCTGGCATAGACACAGTGCTGTGCCCAAGCCTTCCCCGAAGCAATGGCCAGTGATGATCTCATGTGCAGTGAGTCTGTGCCCGCTCAGCACGGGGCAGTGTCCCCATCTCCCCATCCCTGCTGGTGTCTGCCAGCTGCCCTTCATTCCCAGCTGAACCATTTCACACGCGGACAAATTTGCCATCACATGCCAGCACTTCAACCCTGTGGCCACCCTGCCCAGCTCCCTGTCCCCTGCTCAGGGCCAGACCCTCACCTGTGGGTGCCAGCCAGGCCCCTCACCACTCCTGCCTTCCCTTTCCCCGACTCTGCTCTTGACCCCACTTCCAGCCTTCCCCCAGAGCCCACATTTATTGGGGGTTGATTTGTGCCGTGGCAGAAGAGCCATTAAGGCTCTTGTTAGTACAGAGGGAAGGATGCCTGCCGTGTGCCCACGGCCACATTGGGAAGCCGGGTGAGGGCAGTAAATAAGGTTTCACTCTATTACAATGATTGGAAAGTCTCGAACGAGAGCAGCAGGCTGGCAGAGCTGCAGAGGAGGTGTCCTCCAAGGGGCAATTGTCAAACAGCAATCTGCCAGCACAGTGCTCTGGTCCCCATTTATCTTTCTGCCTTGCCAGAGATGATATCAAGCTCCTTGTGCTGCCCGGGGTGCTGAGGTGGCCACAGGTGCCCCTGGGGTTGTCCTGTGGGACAGGACAAGGTGAAGGACTCATTCAGCAGCAGGAGGTCTGGCATTTTGCTGGGTTATGGGCAGCAAATCTGCTTCCAGGGGACTGTGGAGGAACGTAAAACACGGGAAGGGTCTGACCTGCCACAGGCGGCATGGAGCCAGAGCTGCAGCTGTCCCTGGCTGGGATGCAGAGGGTGGTGGAGATCTCCACTCCTGCTATCTCCCTTCCTCACTTCAGTGTCTCTGCGTGCTGGTTTCATCCCCAGCACAGCAGCAGCTCAGCATTCCCCTCCTCACTGGGTGTTGGGATACTTAATTCATTAGCATTAACGAGGTGTGCCTGGCTCTGCTGCAGCAGCACCATGGTACAGCTCAGCTCGAGGTGCCTCCAGCCCCAGAGAGATGCTCGACAGAGTGAATGTGCTGTCAGCACCGGGTGGTTATAGCCCTCGGTTTCCCCTGCTGCTGAATCACAGCCAGGCTCAGTGGCAAAACAGGCTGTAAAGTCCTTGTTTAGGGTTTGTGGGGTCCATTACAGCATGTCTGAGCAGCTCCAGTGGCCCTGCAGTGGGCCAGGCTGGCAGAGAGGGCTGATCTCAGCAGGAGGCTGCCCCAGCCCCAGAGATACAGGCAGCACCAGGAAAGGGGCAATGCTCACTGAAGGACTTGCAGTCCTTAACTCATCGCTCTGAAGGGCAACACCAGATGCCTAAAATTAGACTCCCACCTCCTAATTTAGGTACTTCAAAAAATAGGCTGATTTGTGTATTCCTTTCCCCCCCCACCCCCACTGGCACAGCTCAGCATCCAGAGACTTCCAGGGAGGTGCTCTGTTCCCAGGCACGTTGGAGCACTCCAGCAGCACCAGGTGTAAGAAACCCAAATCCTCCTGTATCCCTGGTTTACCCTGAGTAGGAAAAGAGGAGCTGCTGCTCCATCTCTGGAGGGGAGAGCCCTCCTGGTGCTGCAGGAGCCTGATGGCTGGCAAGTGGCTGCTCCAGCACTGTTAATCAGCATTATCAAACAGCAGCCTTGTCCCGGGCCTCAGCGTACTCACGGTGGGCTGGGGTTGCATCTCAGCCTGGCTATGCCCCAAGGGGTTTCTGAAACCCCAAAGCAGTGTCCCTGTAGCACCTCCCTGCTGCACGTGGCCTCCCCAGCCTCTGGGAGGGACTGGACTGGTCCCACCGCTCTCGATCCCATGGCAGGTAACCAACACAGCAGGAGAATGCTGGACATGGCCAGCAGTGTGGAGACACAGCTGGGGCTACGACCCTGTGTAAAGGGGGCCATGGGGGCAAAGCAATGCCATCCTGGTCCCTGCCAGGGCTGCTGGCTGGGATGAGTCCCACTGCTCCCTCCCCATGCCTGGAAAAGTGGGTGACAGCCTGGCAGCTCCTCACGCGAGCCTGCAGCTGGAGCGATCTGCCCGTGCACGTTTCATAGTACACGTGTCCCATTAAGAAAAAGATCAGAGTTCCCAGGAGCTAAAAATAACACCAGGCAGTGGAGTTTGTCCAGAAGACAGTAAGGGATGCGGGGGTGTGGAGCAGAAGGTGTAATTTCACTGCCGGCTCTGCCAGCGACAGGGTGCAGGAGAAGGGGAATGAATCAATCCTGCCATGGTGCAGGAAATCGCTGCTGAAGGAGCAGCGTGGGGCTGTGGTAACTCAGCTCCAGCCTCGCTCCTGTCGGACCTGAGGTGGTGCAGGGTGCAGGGGGAGCACAGCTGGGTCCCAGGGGTGCCCCGGGGGTGTGCCAGGGTGCAACAGGCAAGGACAGAGCTGCCACGGTGCTCCCAGCAGGCAGCCGTGTGGCGATGCTGGGGCAGCAGCATCCTGAGACATGGGTGTGAGCTGTAGGGCCCTGTGATGTTGGAGTGACAGGGCTGCTCTCCATATGGCAACCTCTGGTGCTGAATGAAAGAGTGAGTGCAAACACAGATCCTAATTACCACAGCTCCTCCAGAGCCAGCTCTGCCTGCTCTCCCCAAGCTGTCAGATGCTCTCTAGCAAATGCCTCTATCTCCTTTCCATGGCTGAATTGAAGCTATTTATTCTCTCCTCAAGATCCAGCAGCTTCTGTTTTACCACTAGTTGAACAGCTGGGAGAGAGAGCAGGAGGAGTGAGGAGGGGAGAAACCCCTGTAGCTCCTTTTAGCACAATCAGTAGCACCAGAAAATCCAAGCCCCGGGTAAGAGAGAGAACAGAGCTCAGTGCCTGTCCTAGGCCAAGGAAGCACCTGGCCTGAAGCAAGCTTTGCTGGAGAAATGACCTTCATTCACTGAATCTTGTCAGTGGCATGAGGAATGGGATGGGCAAAAGAATTTGCTGTTCAAGATTGTTTAACTCATTGCCCGCCAGGTCTTGCATCCCAGCATGGGTTAGAGCACCTTGCAGAGCCCAGATAATCCTATGAGGGCAGACTGAGAGGGATGGGGGTGTCCAGCCTGGAGAAGGGAAGGCTCCAAGGAGACCCTAGAGCCCCTTCCAGTGCCTAAAGGGGCTCTAAGAGAGCTGGAGAAAGACTTTGGACAAGGGCCTGAAGTGATAGGACAAGGGGTAAAGACCTTAAGCTGAAAGAAGGCAGGGTAAGATTAGACATTAGGAAGAAACTCTACTGTGAGGGTGGTGAAGCCCTGGCACAGGTTGGAACAAGATGGTTTTTAAGGTCCCTTCCAACCCAAACCATTCTGTGATTCTAACCCCAGGCTCCCACCACAGCCTGGAAGGGAAACCACAAAAAAAAAAACACAACCAGAAAAACAAACAAACATGGTAACAGCTCCAATTAGCAAAGGCATTTGGCTTCCCAGCACCGCTCCCCATTGCTGCTGGCTTTTGGAAGGGGCCGGGTGAGATGAGTGGCAGCTCCAGCAGCTTTGTGCAGATGGACACATCTACTCTCTAGCCAGAGAGCTTTTGTCTCCCCAGCCAGCCCTGGCATTTCTCTGCTGCTGCAGCCAGAACAGACAACCTGTATCCATCACCTCTCCTGCACCTCATCCTGCTGGGACCTCTGGGTGAGTCAGCACCCACAGCAGTTCCAGGGTAGCTGTTCCCTGGGTGCTGCATCCCAGCAGAGGCTGGGCTTAGAGCCCCAGGTGTGCAGTTGCTCTGCCCCAGGGCTTTGGGCTGGGAGTGTTCCTGGCTTTAGGGGCTCGTACTCTCAGCATGACTTGCCTTGGTGCCTGTGCATGCTTGTCCCCCTGGCCTGCCCTCAGCTTTGGGGTGACACCCAATACCTGTTTAAATCTGAGATTCCCAAAATAGGCTTCTTGAAAATCTGCAACTGAGTGGGGAAAAACTCTGAAGTATGAGACAAATCACAGGGGAATGGCCTTCCTTGGTTCTTGTCAAGGTGGACTTCGACGATCCCTCGTGGGTCCCTTCCAACTCAGGATATTCTGTGATCTCCACAGTCCTTTGAAATAACTGCAGGTGCCAGCCTGTCCTGCCCGCTGGTGACAAACCCTTTGGAAAAGACAATGGCTTCCCATTGCTCCCAGCTCTGCTCCCTTGTGCTGCTGCTCTCCTCCCAGCTGGTGAGCCTGTTGATTATATAAACTGCTCACTCTCAAGCATTGATAGAGCTGTTTGCCTCCCACCCCACAGAGCTTTGCAAGCTCTTTCTTTCTTTTTTCTTGGCTTAATGGGATGTTTACTCCACAACAGCCTTCCCTCAACGCCCAGCAGGAGGAACTCTGAACCACCACCCCAACAACGTGCTAACTTTCACACCGAGCTGGGAGTAGATGGGAGTTTCCTCCCTGCTGCAGCTCCCAACGCTGCTGGGGTTGAATGTTGCTCCCCAAACCCAACTGAGAGGTCTTGCAGCTCATTCCTGCCCTGGGGAAGAAGCTCCTCATATGGTTTGGAGTCTGAGGACTCTTCAGCCTCGGGCAGGTAGGGCTGGGTCTGCGGTGTGTGCCAGAGTCCTGCCCTGTCGTGACAGTGCAGCTCTACCCAGGCGACAGGGATCTGGCTTGGCAGCTGCCAGCCTTGTTTCACGACAACTGCCAAGCAGGCATCAGGTAGTCGTGATTTCTCCTACTCCCTCTGACTTGGAGCGAGGGACAGAGTAGGAGGGGTCTGCTCTGCTTTTCTTGTGGAAGAAAGGAAACCCAGGTGTGCACAGATCCCTTTCTCATCTGTCCACCTTACACAAGTGTGACACCCGTGCTTCCCCACCTTCTCCCTTCGTCTGCTCCCCCTGGGAGCCACTCCTGGGGCAGCGAGGGTTGTAGCAGTTCTACAGCTGCAATTGGTACCACCAGCACCACTGGTTTGATCAGTGGCTGTGCATATTGATTGGCTCCACGATGCCTCTGCCACATGCTGGTGTCATCTTCCTTTACCTGAGCCTCCAGCACCTGGGTAACCATGACTGCTGTTACTCATTTCTTCAGAGAACAAGAGCTCCATGGAAGTTTGTTTCTTGCTTTCCATGAGCTCTGTGGTGCACGTTTGTTGTCTTGGTCTCACCTCCATTCTGCTGCTCTTTCTGACTATCAAAAGCCCCAGCAGAGCGTCTTCTGAGGTTCTCCCCGTGCTGCAGTGAAACTCTCGCCTTGTCATCACAGACAGCAAGAGTGCCTGGGGGGAAGGCAGTAAAGCAGCTGATTCCCAAGGGGCTAGTCCAGCACGGAGCAGCAGCGTGGAGGAGTGGGAAGTGCTGCAGTGCAAACCCAGCAGTGCTTGTCCCGTCCTGCAGCACGGAGCTGGGGGCATGCAGCAAAGGGCAGGGCAAGCCCACGGCACCCATGGGAAGGTGGTGTGTGGCAGTGGCATTTTGAGATTAGGAGATGCCAGAGGAAGGTCTCTGGATTAACTGTACCAGGTAGGGAGGCTTAAAACATTTGAAAAGGGCAACATTTAACCACAAAGGAACGATTCAGTGCCCAAGGAAGAGACGTAAATTTGTGTTTCCCTCCCGGGAAGTGCACAGGATAAGGAGCAAGTTGCTCATGTTACAGTTTCCCACTGCTTCCCAACTCTCACCCAACACCAACTGCAGAACAGTCGTCTGGCAAATAAGCTATGCAAAAATAAGGAAACTTTGCCAAAAACGCAGCTGAAAGAGTAAAACTCTCGCAGATGATAGTGCTGCTCAGAGGCACTTGCCTCCTGCCTTTAAGCAGGCTTTATACCAGCATCCAAACATAAAGGAAGAAAATCTGACAGGTGTATATAAGCAGATGGGCGCAAACAAACAAATCCTCAAACTCTGCAAGGCACAGGTCATGTTTTGTGGGGGATGTCTTCATGTACAGGCATGTAGAGAGAGGGGCGTTTAATTTTGTGGAATAAATTCTGATACTGAAATCTAGAAAACTATTTGAGCTTTGCTATAGCTTCTCAATCTTCATTCTGGAAATATTCTTTAAAAGTTCACGGCTGTATCTGTAAAGGGCCAAAACATGCAAACAGGTTTAAAACAGACATGTAAATTGAGGCAAGTAAATGTCAATAGACAACCTGCAAAGGTGCATGCTGTGTCAAACAGGGAAAACAGAAGAGGATATAAATCTGGGATGAGACAAGCTTTAAGGTGTGACATGCTAAAAGCATAAGAACATGTAATGAAGACTATGCCGAGGTCATTTAGAAGAAAAGCAGCCAGAGCTGTCCTGGATTCTTGTGTTTCTGTAGCTGCAAAAAGCTCTAACATAAGGGCATCACATAAAACCAAAATTCATCCCTTTACATCAGGATCTGCCATGGACAGTGCTGGAAAACTCACATACTCTGCCCTTTCCTATTGCAGATAAATCTAAAGAACTCTCCTAAACTGAAATGTCAGAAAATGCTTTTGGAAAATACTGATGAGATGGAGAGCAAGGGACTGCCAGGACCAGGCAGGATTTCCCTACAAGCTCTGGAGGAGGAGCAGCGTGGAGTTACTGAGCTACCGGTGGGGCTGGGTGCCCTGTTCCTGGGATGAGCACTGAGATCATAGAGATAAGAGGCAGCAATTGTGACTGCAATTTCTGTAAAAGCTTAGAGCCAGGAAACTATATCCAAGTCCAACTTCTGTACAGAGCAAATGAGTTGCTTGAAGCTCTGCTAAGGAATAGAATGGGAAGATGTAGAAAGTCATATGATGGAATTCAGTCGTATTTTCAGAGGAGGAATTCGTGGCTTGCAAATCTATTATTCTCTTGAGTACGTTAGCCAGCTAATAGTGTACTTGAATTCCCCAATTCCATGGTAACCTACCTCCCAGCCCTTGCTTCTCAATCTATTTGTAAGACATGCACACAAGCCTCCTTTCATGCATTGATAATGTAGTTTCCTTAAGAGGTTTTGTTGATTTTTCCCCGCCAAGACTGGGAGGGTGGTTACCATGGAGTTACCTATGGACGGGCGGACAGACAATCCCATGGCTTTGAAAAAGGGGGATGAAGAGTAAGGCGACAATGTTTGCACATCATACATAATGTCTAAAGGTAATTAACAAAAAAGCTAACGAAGCACTGCAGAAGGGTTTCATGATGTTTAGCGATGACAACATGGCAAGAGGGATTCAAGGAGAAGTGCCACAGGCAGAGGGGCTCGCAGGGCAGGCCAGTGGCGGTCCGAAACTGGCGGCTGCTCGGGGAAGGAGCCCCTGCCGCGACAGGCGGGCGCTCGGGCAGGCTGGGGAAGGAGCCCGGCTGCCGGGAAGGGGCGCGGGAGGTGCGGGGGTTTGCGGTGCCTGCCCGCCGGGCCGGCTCCAGCGGCGCGGGGCTGGAGCGGGGACACCCGGCGGGAGACACCGGAGAGATGCTGCGGCTGGGGAC
>VZTE01000201.1:38594-70902 GCA_013397775.1 Eulacestoma nigropectus
CTCGCGTCCCGGTGCCCGGCCGCTCCGCTTCTCCCGCGGCGTGTCAGAAGGGATGCCCAGCTCCCCGGGCGCGGGGTGCCCAGAAGCCATCGCTGGCGTGGAGGAGCTGGAGCAGAGCTCTGTCTCGTCCTCCGCAGGGAGCTCAGCCCGCAGGGTCAGCCGGAGATGTGCCTGTGGCCTTCTGCTGGTGCCGGGGTGGTGATGGGGGAGCCCCTTCCTGGCCGTGCCGCTGGCCCGTTCCCTGTCGCTGTCTCGGCAGCCCTCGCACGGTGCATCCGCGGGAGGTGCGCGCCGAGATGCACGGGAGGAGGAATCTGGCTGGAGGGGCTCGCGTGGTCTGGATCGGATCGGTGCAGCTGAGATGGCTTTCCCAACCGCGGGGCCCTGGGCAGGGCAAGGCTGAGCAGAGAAAGTGGGGCTCGGGGCAGGGAGCTCCGCCACTTCCCCCCTCAGGTCACCTTGGCATGCTCCTGGGTGACAATGTTCTTGCTATTAGTCTGGTATCATGGCAGTTGCCATCATGAAGTGTGGCTGATTGAGCTGAAAGAAGAGAGACAAACGCACTTGGCTTCTGGCTTGAGGCTTGTTTGGGTTTGGTTTTTCTCCCTCATTTTCCTATTTTAGAGCAATTTGGATGGGATGAGTTTTCCTCCTTGCCGGCAGCAGAACTGGTAGACGTGGCTTGCTTTTGAGGAAGTGCAGTTTGAAAACATCCTCACCTTTCTCTTCTCTGATGACAACCAGCGGGCTGTGTGCCACTTTCAGCCTTCCAGTGCCTCAGTTTCCCCATGTCTACAAGGGAAAGGTCGAGTAGAGAAAAGCTGGTTTGCACCAGGGCGGGCTGGGATGTGTGTTCTGGTGTGTGAGAACCTCTGCTGGCATGAGATTGCCTGCAGGGCAGAGTGGTCCTGGGTCAAGCCCAGGGGAGGCTGAGCCTGTGGCCCATCTTTGGGAGGAGGAAGGTGCTGGGTGCAGGGGAGGGCTGGCACTGCCTCTGATCTGGGCACAGACCCTGGCAGGGTGCTCCCCGGGTGCAGCAGCCCTCCATACCCGTCCATGAGCTGCTGGCATCCATGTTGTCCTGCAGTGAGGAGTTCACGCTGCACCTGAGCAGCAAACAAAACAGCATCCTCTTTTTTTTTCGTAACAAGTTGGGGTTTTTTTGGCTCCGACATCCCCTGTGGTCATTTCCTGCCCAGGCAGTGCCCTGTCCCGGTGCCTTAGAGCACCAGTGTGTGGCCGAGCCTGCAGCCTCCGGCTCTCTGGCTGCTGGCTGAGGACCCCCGTGATGCTGAACTTTCTCTTGCCTTTGCTGCCATGCTGCTGTCTCCTTCCACTGTGGCTGGCACCTCGCAGCCACCAGGGCAGCAGGGACCAGCCATTGCTCGTGTGTGTAAACAGCTTCTGGCTGGAGCTGGGCTGTGACAGTGCAGGGCTGAGCTCCTCAGGCTCTGTGATGCTGCTGCAGGAGCCTGCGGGGGAAATCAGCCCCCTGGGACACCCTGGCATGGGTTGGTAACGTGGCTGCTCTCCTGGTTTGACAGATCAAGGTGCCAGCTGCCCACTGGATTGGCACGGCAACAGCCACTGTGCTGCAGCTCTGCTTGGGAGCCACAACTTCAGCCTTGCTACAGGACCAACCCATGAGGGGGGCACAAGGTGCTGCTGGTTGGGTGCTCCACCACAGATAGCACTGAGCCACCAGTATCCCACAGCTGGAGCGTGTCTGCTCCTTCCCAGGGCTTCAGCACTGCTGGCACCAAGGGCTGTCCCTGCAGTAGCCCCAGCTGCTGTGGCTTGTCCTGGTGTGAAGTCCCCAGTCCTGTCCCTGGGGGCCAGTGCTGCTGCCAGCAGCTCACTAGGCTGCCCAGGAAGCTTGATCAGCTTTGATCAGCTCAAGAGAATTGGGATCACTTGTTAAGGATGGACCCGTGGAGCAGATGCAAACCCACGTCCTCTTTGCACAGGGGCAGGTGTGGGGAGCACAGTGGGGATGCAACTGAAGCGGGCTCAGGTCTCATCCCTCTCTGTAAGCCAAGGGCTGCAGTGCTGGGGATAAGGCTGGGGAAGGGAAGAGGTGCCACAACATGCTTTAGGGCGGGCAGGGACCTGTTGGCCTCGATCTTCTTAAGGCAGGAGGGCAGCCACACGCTCACAGTTAACAACAGTGCGGTTGTAGCGAGCCTTGGAGCTCATTTCTGTCTCAGACCAAGCCAGTCTGAGCTTTGAACTGGAACTGAAAAGCATGAAGCCCTGTCTAGCACAGGAAAAGTCCCTGAGTGGGAAGAAGCCAGGAGAGAAGATGCTGTTCGCACCAGCTACCTTGATGTTCACCACCTGAGCTCCTGGGAGCTGACCTGCATGCTGGGGCTGAGCAGAGCTCTGGGACTTGCCTGTGGATCTGCAGAGCTGGGATTTTACCTCCAATCACAGCCTCAGGATAGCAGGAAGATGCTTTTATCGTTTGCTTGGTGGCTGCACCCTGACACTGAAGGACAAAGCCTCAAGTCCTCAGCTTTGCCTTAGCACTGGTCCTTCCTCCCTCGCACTGAAATCAGTAGCAAGCCTCTCTCCTGGCTCATACCCATGAGTTCTGTGTCCTTTGCCGGGGCAGTTCCAGCACCCAGGCTCTATGGTCTTGTAGTGAAAAAAGTGTTTAGACAAAGATCAAGTTGGGTGCTGCCTTCAGGAGCGTCCAGCCTGGCTGGAACAAGGCTCAGATCATCTGAGGGTCTTCCACAGAATGGGTCCCCACATCATCACCGGGGCAGCAAGGCTGCTCCCATCTCTCCCACCGTGGGGCAGAAAACAGCCCACATCTCCCGAGGCTGAGATGCTTTTTGATGCCACCTTCCTCTCCCTGGACATCCCTGAGTGATGTCTCAGAGCCTGCAATGGGAGGAGGGAGATGAGCTGATGTAACGGGGCCTTTGGCTCCCTGACAGAGCAGGGCTTGTTTGGGTGTGCTCCTCCCCACCCACAGCACCGACGCTGTTGGGTTGCTCCAGCTTTGAAAGTTGGGGACAGAGACATGGATCCACGTCAGCCAGGGAGAAGCACTTAGGAATGTGGAAGGAAAAATGGCACCATCAAGTCATGCAGCTCATCCGAGTGGTGGCCTTGGGCACTGTGGGCTGGAAGCTGCCTCTGGCTTATTGAAGGACACACCTTTTTCCACTTGATCCACCTAAAACAAGAGTCTTTCTTCTTCTGTGGCTCCTTCTAGGGTTGTGCTCGGCTCCATGCTTCTTGGAGGGCTGGAAATCTCTGATCTGGCTGGGTATTAATCCTTGTAAGGGATGGCTGCTTCACAGCCTTCTCCTGTGAGGCTGACTGAGCTCTGGTCATCCCCTGCTCTCACCTGTTATGGTGGGAGTTGTCCTTCCCTGAAAATGGAGAGCCAGGAGAGGGTGGGGGGAGGCCCTACATGTACCAGAGCAGAGACTTCTGCAGCCAGGACAGAGACATGATGGCCAGGAGCCACCTTTGAGGACCTGGCAGCCAAGAAGCTCTTTCATGCCACTTGAAGTGATGATCAGAACACCATGGCTGGGTGCAGGATGGTTGAGGAGCCTCAAATCTGGAGCAGCCACAGCTGGACTGAGGGAACACCATGCCCAGTTTTAATTTCTGCTCGGTACTGCGGGTGCTCACAGGCATTCACAGATGGGCCTTTTCTCCCGCAAGAGTGCACAGATCCTCCACTGTGTAAAAATCACTGTGCTTCTGCCTTGCCATAGCTCCATCCCTGACCCCCCCATCCCTGCCTGCACAGCCTGAGCACGCACACGGATGCCTGGTGACGTTGGGAACACTTCTGAGCTCCCTCGCCATTCTCCCTCTCTTTTAAATTAAGCAGGAGCTGGGCTCAACAGCCAGTCAATAGCAAGACTTATCTTTTAAATAGCATTATTGATTGCCCAGGAAGCCTGGTTTTGTATCAATAGATACGTACACAGGCAGGCGAGTCCTGTGCCAGGTCCTGGTGGTAAATGGCACAGGGGAACGTGCAGAGATGGCTTGTTGCAGGGGGGGACACACGTGTGTGTCCATGTGAGGCAGATGCAGCTCTCCATTGGAGGCACCCCAGGGTCTTTGGTTATGGGCCTTTCACATTTGACCAGCATTATTGTGCTGCCTTGACCACTCTCGGATATGTGTCCCTTTCTTCCTAACACATGAGACTGTGATGCAGGACCTCTGCCAGCTTGCTTTGCCTCTGCGTTTGCAGGGGGGCTTCTGCACTCCGCCTTCGGAGAGGACGTGCAGATGTCTGCCCACAAATTGCGTGGTCTCCTCAAAGGTCACTGACCCTGCAGGGATTCTTCACGTGGGAGATTTGGGATAGATGTGCAAAGCTCAGTCTGCTGTAGACTGTTTGGAGAGGAGGATGGATGAGACAGGCTGGACCCATCCTGCCAGGGAGGGCCTTGCCTTGTGTCCAGCCCTGGTCTGGCCATGCAGGCTGTGAGCCGACGCTTGTGGGGAGTGTGGTGGGACCTGGCTGAGCTCTCAGCAGGTGGGGCCGAGGGAGTGTGGCAGGGAGGACAGCTCGCTGCCATGCTTGCTAAGAAAGGCAAAGTGTGCTGCTGCTCTCGAGCTGTCTCCCTCCAGGTAACGGGCAGTGGGTGGAGGGGAGCTCCCATGGGCTGTGGGGCTTCACTGGCTTCATCCCCACAGGGCTCAGAGTGGCTCTTGTCCCTCGGAGGTGGCAGAGTGCTTGCAGCAGCCAGGTTGTGGCTCGCTGCTCAAGGCCTGGCTTGCCAAGGCACTGCACGTGCCTCCGTAGCGTGGAGCCAGCCCCTCATGTGGGGGGAGACAGGAGAGGGCCGGGGACTGGACCTGAGTGCGAACAGAGCTGTGTCCTTCCTTTTGTGCAGCACCACTACTCTCCCTGGAGCGGCTCAGTGTGCTGGGAGCCCTGGCTGCTCTGTCCTCCAGGGTCGTGGAGCACAGCCAAGGTGCGGTGATGCTCGTGAGAGGAATTGCAAAGCCTCCTGCCAGGTTTGCTGTAGCAAAGTTTGGGCTGTGGCAGCTTTGCATTGGTGCTGCAGAGCCCCGTTGCCCAGCCTCGCCCGGGGCTGCCACAGCAGCCAGCCTTGCTCGCCTCGCCACGTGCACTAACTCACACTCGCTCTGTGACAGAGCACGGCCCCGTGTCCCATACCTGGCGTCCAGCCTTGCTTCCTGATGCTCTGCTCTCTCCTGGGATTAGCTAAGGCTGAGGAAAGCCTTGGCTGCGTTGTCACAGGCGGCTGAAACAGCTCAGATGATCCGTAGGGTCGGCTCGCCGAAGCCTGGCGGGTAGGGGCTGGTAAGACCTTTGTGTGTGTCACTGTTGAGCTGATCTGTGGGCACGGGAAGTTCTTGGGTGTCATGACTGTGTGTCCATGCATATAAATGTGTGTGTAGATGTAGCACTCTAAGATCTTGCTGCTGTTTGGACCCTCTCAGCGTTTTTCTAGACAATGCCTGCCCGCAGCGAGCGCCGGTTGCTTGATCTTAGCCAGCCAATCTATGCAGGGATCTCGGGAAAGAACAGTTGGGGTTTTATGAAGCTGGCATAATTTACAGCTAAAATAGCACAGCAGATATATGTCCAATCCAATCTCCTTTGTAATCTTGCTTTCATTTAAGCCTCCAGGGTGGTGATGGGGGGAGTAAGGAAAGCAAACTGCTAAGGGAGTTTATTACCCGTGCCAGGGAGATTTGTGTGATGCTCCGTACCAAATGACCTCAATTTGCAGAGGTTAAAGCTGGCTGTGGTGGTCCCTGGCTTGGAGGGGTGTCTCCTGCCTGTGCCGGGGGCACTGAGTGCAAATCCTTCTGCAAATGGCTGTGGGTGTGTTCAGGACCGTGCACACTGCGAAGCCATCCCAGTGCCTGCTCCCGTGACCAGGCAGGAAGAGCGATGCGATGCATCCGTGTCACCCTGGCCAGCTCCACAGGAAAAGGAATGAAATTATCTCGCTGCCGCTGCCTTTGCGGGTTGCGTTTCTCTTTAGTTTTCAAGCCACATATTGTCCCAGATCTCCTGCCAATAGCAGGGAGCAAACTGATAATGCAGCTGCTATTAATAAAGCAGCGTCGTTACATATTCATATCAATCAGACTTCTGATTCCACAATATTTTTTCGAGAAGAAAAGGCAGTGCTTCACTGGGGTGATGGAGGAAGCTGACAGGTGGGATGGTGGTGGAGATGCCTTTCACCAGCACTGGCAGAACCTGCTCCCCTCACGTTTCTTCCCTTGGGGATTCCTGTACTGAGCTGGCCCTGGGGTCCTCATCCACCTCCTCTTCAGCTTTCCTTCTCCCTGGGAGTGCTGAGCTAAAAGGTGGGGTCCCCAAGGCAGTTCCAGAATCCCTGGAGCACTGTCACTGTGGGGAAACACGAGCGGTGCGAGACAGAGAAGCGCTGAATTCCAGCGGCTGGGTTTGGCAGCAGCGGCTCCTTGCTCTTCTCCATTTTATATAGAAATTTTCGCATATTATGCAAATTTCAAAGCAAAGTATGGAAAATCTGGGTATAAATCTGGGATGGATGTATGTTTGTACAGCCATTAGAGAGGAAGGTATACCACAGAATCCTGGCCGATGGATAAATATACTTACACTGCCATTCCTGCAGTAAAATATGCTTTTTGTCATTGCTATAGTATAAAAAAAAAGTACTGTCTCCAAAACTGTAGCAGCACTTTATGGTATGATATAAATTGGAAGAGATACCTGATTATTCATAGAGTATTATGGAGGTCTCAGTGACTTCACCATTAAGCCCATACCAATACTTTGTCCATAAAGCAAAATCCTCTCTCTCACTCCTTTATGGTTGAATTCAATGTCCAGATTTGGCCAAATAAATCTTGTGAGGCTGAGCATGTTTTTCCATGAATGTTACTCTGGAAGCTCGCCCTTACCCTCGGGCTGGGAATGTTTTGAAGCCTTAGCTGTGGGATCTCCAAGTGCTGAACCAAGCCTCGCAGCCCTCGAGCCTTTCCGGGCTCTCTCATCCCTGGCGCGTGTCAGAGCTGCTCCCAGCTCATCCCTGCTTCCTCCAGCTCCTGGCACATGCCAGGGAAGGGAGCGTGGCTGCTCCACCAGGTTCCGTGGTGGCAGCCCTGGGAAGTGGGCTGGCGTTGAGCCCTCCCGGCAGCAGCTGTCGGTCGCTGCAGCAAACAGTTTCCAAGCAACTCGGAGGCTGCCGGTCTGAAAAGGCTCCTGATAGAGGCTTCTAATATTAATGGGAGTTATGGAAAGGAGGAAAGCTAGGAGATGTGGGAAGGGCAGCTGGTGTGGTGTCCCCAGTATCCTCCTGCCATCAGTCATGCCACAAGTGCCAGAGAGGCCTGGCACGACTACAGCTCTGGTTCCCCTCCTGCTCCAGTGGGATGCAGGGCATTGCTGTGCTGCCAGCTCTTCAGCTGGATGCTGGGGCAGATGTAGAGGAGGCAAGAGGTGCAGTCCCGGCCCCAAGGAGCTTGTGTCTCAGGCCTCCATCCAGCTTTGGCACCTTCTCTGAGCAGATCTGTTCCCCAGCGTTGCTCAGCTGTGTCACAGCCTGCAGCGAGTGCTCTGCTCATCTGGGGGCAGGTGGGAGAAGGGCACTGGGTGGGTCAGGTGGGTCTGGCTCCCTGTGCAGATGTCCAGCCTCGATCCATGCTCTGCCGTGCATTTTCTCTCTGGAGGCTTAACTGCTTCTTTCAGGTCATATTTCCTTGATCTGCATCTCTTTATTTCCAGTGTTTCAATGCTCCCTTGAATCTTGTACCCACTTCCACCATGGTCAGCAGCCACCTTTGAGCATCCCTCACCTTCTCTTCATCTTTGTTGTTGCTTGCTCCCATTGGGCTGTAAGGGAGGGGCTTGCCCACATGGACTGGTCAGTACTGGGAATTACCAGCCAGCGCTGCCTTCAGGTGGACAGAGCAGTGGGAATGCAGTGTCCACAGGCACTTGGAGCAATCTGTCGCTACACGTGGAGTGGTTTGGAGGTTGTTTCCTCCGTTCCTTGACAAGTACAGGCTGGAATTGCTGCTGCACAGAGCCCTGGGAGGCTGATGTGGTGCTGGTGGGACGTGGACCAGGAGCTGCCATCAGTGTCACGTCTGCCTTGGCCGTCACATCCCTCGTCCCAGCTGCTGGGGATGGAACCAGGTCTCTCTGGGGAAGGCTTGGAGTGGTGTCTGGGTGCTTTCTACCATGGCTAGTTGCTCTCCAGCCCCATGCAAGCTTCTTCCATCCCAGGGGCAAAGAGAGATACCAGCACTATACTCTGGCCAGGGTCTGGGAGGGATCTAGTGGCTTCTTGTCATGTAAGTGGTGAGTGTCCCTGAGTGGGCTGGCAGCAAAAATCCCCAAACATGTCCAGAGGACCATGATGGTGCCTGGAACAGTTCAGATACAACATAGGGGGATCCTACTGCCTGGATGCCTGAGCTGTTTGTCCTGAGGGTAGTGGAAATACAGGCTGGAACTTGCTGGCCTGGGGAGATGGGTGGTGTGTGGGCAGCTGAGGGGTTCAGGTGCAGAAAGCTGTGTGGTCATAGGAGGAGGCAAGCAGGATCTCTGCCTTCATCCCCATCAGCAAAAGCATGGAGAGGAGTGCTGGGACACTTCCCTGCAGCCAGCTGATGTCAGTGGAAAAGGCCAGCAGGGCTCCTGCCGGGGTTTCTGAACTCTCAGAAACCTGAGCCCAAGGGAGGAGAGACACCATGGCAGTGCTTACCAGGGTTTGAGCTCTGATGCCCGAAGCTAAGCCCTTTCTTTGGCAGAGTGAGTGTGTCTGCAGTGCGACAGCCAGCCGGGAACAAGCCCACTTTGTCCACGCTGGAGGCTGGACCTCCAGTGCCACCAGACAGATCTGCACAGTCCTCCAGAAGCAGTCTCTGGTGTGAAGCCGTGCAGTGGCAGCGTGCAGGAGCAGCGTCCTGCTCTCACAGCACCAGCCATGCTGTGAGTGGATCTGCCACCTGCGTAACGTTCCGTGTCAAGATAAAGGCTTGGCAGCTCCTTGGGCTCATCCCTAGGTTTGGATGCAGGGGTTGTCACAGCAGCAGGGCTGGGATGCTGGGGGGAAGGAGGGTGGTGGAGCAGCCTGTGGGGTGCTGGATGGGAGGGAGGAGAGACCAGGCCCTGCCACCTGGTCCCCTGGTCCCCAGCACAGCGTAGCAGTCGAGGCCAGGCTTGTTCCGTGTGACGTGGGGAGAAACTGAGGTTAGTCCTGCTGGGTGGACTGGCACCTCCAGCAAGCCCCTTGCCCCCAGCAGAGCACAGGATGCTTGACTTTGGGAAGGAGTAAGAGAGCTAGAGCTAACTGAGAGAAGTCAGGAGCTGTGTTGGTAGCAGGTGGGATTACTGGTGTCACAGGGGAACTGCGAAGTGCCTGGGCTGTTTGCTGTGGCTCTACAAGCAGGAGGCATCTGGCTTTTCTTACCTTGTCTGTGAATTTGACTTTCTGTCTCTCCTGAGGTAGTGTGAGCTCAGGATGGGAAGGGAAATAAGGAGGAATTGGTTTTTTGCTGATCAAAAGCAGATCCACCACATACATCATCGTGAGCAATTACTGGCCTTGCAGGAGTGCAGAGGCCACGAACAGCTTTCTGTGGCAGAGAAGACCTGCCTGGGCAGCCAGGCAGGGGCTTGGGGGGTACCTGCGGGTGACATCCATCTCTCCCTGTGCATGGCAATAAACTCCTGGATGTACCACTGGGGCACTCAAATCCAGAGATGGATTTCAAGAGGCAACATCTGTCGTGGTCCAAATGGGCAAAGTCCTGCTCCTCAGGCAGGCATTTCACCCTGGAAATGGAAAATGGGTGACTTGGCAGCTCTTCTGTGTTCTGGTTTGGGCTGAGCTCTTACCTGCTGCCGGAGGCCCCAGGGTGGCCACCTACACAGGGCAGCAGCCAGGGGAGCCACGTAACTCCTGGGCAAGTGATGCCACCAGGCTATATCTGGTACTGCCTGTGTGTGCCAGAGCTGCACAAGGCTGTTTGCAAACGGGCTGAGCTGGGAGGGTGCCCAAAGAGGGGCTGTGACAGGAGGAGGGAGGACAGGGTCATCCTGCAGGACTGGGGGAATGAAGGGCTGCCTTGCAGTGCAGGGTGCCATGTGCTGGGACTGCCAGGCCGTCAGGAGCAGATGGGCTGGCTGTCTGCTGCAGTCCAGCATCTCCTCTGGTGCTCCTGCAGGGCACGTTTGCAAAAGATGGGTCCCCGCCTGCCCTGGAATACTGGATAAGGTGCTGGCTGTCACCTCCCACCGGTGGGTGACCACTGGCAGGGTGCTGCCCCTGGAGACACTCGCATTGGGGACTGGCTCCTGCCACAGGAGAGGGGAGGGGATGCTGGGACCAGCACAGCAGTGCCTGTGCTATCATAAATCTGCCTGGCACCAGTGCAAAGAGCATTCCCGCTGACTTACGGCTCCTCTGCTCCGTGAGGATGGGAAACAGCGTCGCATGGCTGGCTCTGCTGGCGTTTACTGCGTCACGAGTTGTCCTTCCTCCCCGTGCGACATCAGTGAGACACGGAGAGTGCCTGCAGCCAGGCAGGTGAGGTGCTCAGGGCAGGGATGGTGTGCTGGCAGCTCAGACCCGTGTGAGGGTCCGGTGGCTCCTGCAGCATGGTGAGAAGCGGCTGTTGCCACACAGGGAAGCAGTGTGGTTATGGTTATCAGCTGGCACTGTTACACCCACCTTGCACTGAGGGAAAGGTGGTGGCCAGGTGTGAAACGCTGCCACCCCTGCTGTGCTACCTGATGGCCTTTGTCTCACGTGTGTTACCCTCTGCCCTTCCAAGCCAGGGCTTGATCCTTCCAAAGCTGCCTTGCTTGCAAAGCTGAAATGGCTGCCAGGGTCCTCTGCCACCACCAAGGATGGCACCACGCTTGTGGCCTGCTCTGCTCTCAGCAGTGGGGTAGCCACGTTCCCCTCCGTGGCTCTGGCACCAGCTCTGCAGTCCGCTCAAGGCCTTGGGGCAGCAAAACTGCCACGTCGTGGCAGTGGATAAGGCTGGGAGAAGCCCAGAGCAGCAGAGCATAGCCAGGGCTGTGCAGGGTGGCACACTGAGCCCTGCTCCTCTCGAGCCAGTGACCCCAGGCCTGGGGAATGCCACTGCCCCCATCCCAGGGAGGATGTGCTGGGGCAGGACAGTCCCTGCCTGTTGAAACGACACTCACAGGTTCCCCTTGAGCCCTACCCTAACCAGCCTTGTGGCTGCTGCTGTCCCAACCCATTCTGAGTGTTCTATGGAGGTTCTTTTCCCCCAGTGCCATTCTCTGTTGTTGCCTCTCTCCACCCTTCTGCTCCACACAAAGCCAGCTCTGGGAAGTCTGACCTGTCCCACCCCAGTGCAGCGAGTGTGGGGCACTGGGAGGCAGTGGGATACCCTGCTCTGTTCTTGGCAGCACCTCAACCTCTTCTCTGCACTCTGGGTCTCACTGGCCAAGTGCCTTCTGCTTCTGTGCCTGCGTTTCCTTGTTCTTGCAAGGGGAGTGGTAGTAACGTTCCTGAAGTGCTTTGGGAGGAAAGGGACATGCCATGCACCATCTGTGTCCCTGGTGTGATGGTCACCAGGCTGTGGTGGCCTCCTAAAGCCCCTTTGCCCAGGGAGGTCCCTCTCCACCTCTCAGCACTTTAAATAGACGTGGTGCAGCTCTTGGCTAAACAAATTTTCTCCACGGCTCTTTTCTTTCCTGCTCAGAATTCAGGGAACATCGTTTTGGTAACCAAGGTATTTGCATAATCAGTATTTTGTGGTAATTGCTCCCTTTCAGAAGAGGTGCTTATCATCCCATCGGGTTTTGAGGAGCTCGTGCTATCTTTGAGGCCAGGCAAGGAGCTGGTTTCCAAAGGGGAATGGCTGGGCTGCTGCCCTGTGGTTTGGGGGTTGCCTCCCCCAGGGTGAGGAGGATCAGAAGAGCCTTTTGCCTCTGGGCTTCTGCACCATCAGCGATCTGCTGCAAGTCCCTTCCTCCCCCCCGTGCCTCAGTTTCCCCTTAGTCCCAAAGTCTCTGAGCTGGTAGGGAGGAGATACCTCCGTGCAGTGGGCCACAGGATCTCATCTCTGCAGGAGCTGCCTTCCCAGGGCTGCTCCTTCTCTCCCCGGTGCCGTGGCACGGAAGAGCCGCCTTGGGGAATCGCTTTGCAGTGCTTTAGCAGCTACCAGCCCAGCGGAGCAGGGTGGGAGGCGTGGGGCTGTCACCCAGCTGCAGGAGATGCCGCTCCGTGGGGAGACCCTGGCCCTGTGCCCCGTGTCGCCGTCACTGCAGCTCTCGGGGGGCGAGTGGTAGCCAGTGCCTGGCGTGCCAGCAAGCCACCCTCGCCCGCCCGGCAGCGTGACTCACTCCCTGAGCGGCAGCTCCCACTCGGCAGCGTTTCCAAGGAACCCGGGAGACGTCTTGGCTGGAATGGGGAGCCCGGGACCCCGACCGCGGGGCCGGGCAGGCTGTGAGCTCCCTCCGTGCCCGGGAGAGCCGGGAGGCAGCGGGCTGGGGCAGGAGCCCTGCGGCGGGGTGGCAAACCGGGCAGCCTGCACCGGAACGAAAAGCAGCCGAGCCTGGTGTTTCCCAGCACTGGCAAAGGCTGGAAAGGCCGTGAGGAGGGCGGCTGCTCGCCGGCTGGGACGTGGCAGCGAGCAAGGGAAATGCCCGGCTCTGCGGGCTCAGCCGGGCACCGTCCCGGAGGAGAGGCGGGCAGCCAGGCTTGCACGCTGCCTCTCGGGTTTGCTGCCATTCAGCCTCTTCTGGTCTTCAACGCTTCTGCCTTGCTCTGGCCAAGCCCAGGTGTGCTGTCCACAGATCCTGGGGTGCCTGTGGGTCTGGGACAGGCAGCGATGCAGGAAGCAGCCTGGCCCGTGGTACAAAGGTTAACCCATCCCGGTGCTCCCTGACTGCCAGAGGGAAAACAGCGTGTCCTGTTCCTGCGCCCGGGCAGCGTTGGTGCTGCCTGACCTGACTGCTAAGCAGGGGCTGAGGCTCCTTGCAGCACTGATCTCAGTGCTCGCCGAGCCAGCCCTGCTTCCTTCTCTGCGTCTCTCCCTGGTCCCCTGCACCGGGATCATTCCCGGCGTGGCTCTGCTGTGCAAACCCAGCTCCTCTCTTGCCAGCTCCATCCTCCGTGCCTTGCTTCTGTGCTGCCATCAGCCAGATAGCAGAGGCTGCTCCTGCCCCAGCACCGACTGTTTCCCCAGCTGTATTAAGTCTCTATTTATCTATGTGAAATTTCATGTCATTCATCGTCCTAAAAGGCTGGCAGGTAATTCTGTAATTGCCATCCCTCCTGTGGTGCTGGCCTCTCCTCTCTCCCTGCTAGTTGGATATCCTCTTCAAGTTTAATCCCGTGGGAATTTACACCGTCTTTGCAATCCCCAAGGGAACGATGCTGCTAAATCCAGGTCCCAGTGCTGGCCTCCCTGGGAAGCCCTTAATTCCCATTAGCAGAATGCCCAATTAACAACCCCTTGTGGCTCCTCTCCTGGTTCTTCTCCCCACAGAAGTGGTGTGGGGCCAGCTCTTTGGGGTGTGTGGGCTCGGATATGATGGAGTCCATGCCCTCTTCCCAGACAATCCAGCCTGGGGTGCTGGGACGTGTCAGCACTGTTCGCCCCACACCCTGCAGACCCGCTTCAATTCCTTCCAGGGGTAGGAAAGGCTTCAAACTGCTTTGCACCCCACACTTTGCCTCAGAGACTCCACAGACCCCCCCAGACCCCATGGAGGTTTCTCATTGCAGCCCCCCCAGGCCATCTCATGAGCAGGGTGGGTGGTGGGAAGGGGGGAGGCTGCACTGGAGCATCTCCCAGGCTTGGGGTCTCAGTGTCAGAGAGCCTGTGCCAAGAGTCCTTTCTTCTGGGGAGGCAGAGAATGCTTTGAAGCACTTCAGTGCTCAGTTGGTTTTTGTGCTTTGCTTTTTTTCCCCCCTTTTAATGGGAATTGTATTCTGTGCATGGAGCAGCTGGTGATTCTTCTGGCTGCTGCCGCATCACCTTTGAGCAACTCTCGGGAGACTCCTCTTTTCACCGGCTGTACAGAGAACTTGAGCAGAGGAGCCCTGGCTCTGTTCCTGCCGTAACCCTGCTGATGAGAGAGACATTTCTGAGAAGGCAGGAGGTGCCTGGTCCTGCCCGGGGTGGGGACACAGGGAAGAGACCTTGGGAGCTGCATCCCCACCTCGTTAGCTGTGGGTGTTCACACGGGGGTCTGTATAATCACAGCCAGCAAAGCACAGTGTGTGCCCCACTGATGTGTAACAGCAGTAAAATCTGGGGTTTTGATTTTTATTTTTCCTTTGAAAAGATGCTTCCCTCACTCAGAATCCTCTAGTTCCAGAGCGGAACCAGGCCTGAGCTGGGGGAGGGAAGAGAGCATTCCCCAGGGAGTGGGGGCTTTTCCAGAGCTGTGGGTTCCTCCAGGAAGGAAGAAAGGCTGTGGGAGAGAAGCTAGAGCTGCTCCAGTCTCAGCTCCCATCCCTTGGCTTTGTAAGAGGAAGATGCTGGGGTTTGCTTTGTTTCAGCTCTTCAGAGGAGGTCTTTTTGAGGGAACACCTTCCCTTGCTACCTGTTCAGGCAGGCTAAGATCCAAGTGAGATACTCTGTGCTGATGCTGATACTGATGACTTGCCTGTGTTTACCTGCCCCTGGCAGTATTCCTGCAAATGAGGTGTCAGCAGGGATGCTGGCGTGTGTGGGTTTTACAGGACCAATAAAGCAGGGCTGAGGCGTGTGGTCAGGAATCGTGCTGGCATCCAGCCAGCGGCACGTGGGGAAGTTTGAGCTGACAGTGTCTCATCACTCGCTCATTCACCTGGCGCCCGTTCAGCAGAGGGGCCTTGTGGAAATGGCTTGAGCACCAGGTGTGCTGAGCACAGCTCCTGCAGGCCCCTCTGCTGATGAGGTGGCACTTTGTTACCCAAGCTCCAGCACAGGCTGCTTTCCCAGGAATCACCTGCTTGTCACGAAGAGCAAAGGCCAGGTATAACACCTGTGGGTCTCTCAGTCCCTGTGTGATTTGGCTGCAGAGCCCTGCTCCTGCCTGTCCGTGAAGGAGCAGTCTCCGATCTCCCCGTCCTGCACAGGGCGTAAGTGATGCCCCCAGGACTGCTCTGAGGGGAGTGGGAAGCACATCTCCATCACCAACACCATGTCTGTACCTCAGTGGACCCAGGCATTATTTGGAAACTGCCCCTAGACCCTGAGCTTCTTATTGCCTCTAGCCTCCAATATATCCTGACCACTCTGTCTGCAGCAGCAGGACTGATGGGGCTGTAAAAAGGTGACCAGAGACTTGGGAGCATCTCATCTCTGTCCTGCAGATTTGTGGTACCACCTGTCGTTACCAAAATGCTGCTGGGTAATCCATCCCCAGTGTGTGCACAGGCTGGCACAGAGCCATGGCTCCGGGAGATCTGCTCCTCCTTCCTCAGCCCCTGGCACTGGCGTCAGGATTTGCAGATGCTCTTGGTCAGAGGGCTTTGTCTCTCCTCCCTTTTAATTGCCACAAGGATAATTGGTTTTGTGGTTGAACGGGGGAATCCATGAGCTCTCCTTCCTCCGCATGCACCCATGCAGCTCCCTGCCAGCAAGCTGAGTGCTGAGAGGGTGTGAGAGCATCCCAAGGTGGGAGCTGAAATCCTTCCCACTCCTTGCCCCACGAGCCCCCCAGCTTTCCCAGGTGGATGTTCATCCTAGCCCCAGGATGGAGTTTACAGCTCCTGTCCACCCATGACAACGAGCTGCTGGCAGCCAGGAGGAATGAAGGACCAACTGGCTCATCTGCTGAGAGCATTTGAGTGGTGTTGTTATCATTTTGATTACCTTTTTTATAGGCTAACAGAAGGATTTTAATCTGAACAGTGAAGTAGGAAATGGGAGAAGCTGTGCCTGGAGCTCAACGAGGAGGCAGCGAGGGCTGGGGCTCCTTGTCCACATCCCTGGGAGGTGATTTTGGTGCTGTCGGCCAAACTAAGAGCGTCCGGTAGAGGCGTTCCTGGCCTGGTCTTAGAGGAACTGCAGCTGCCTCTTGTGTTATTTACAACCCAGCTGGTGCCCAAGCAGCTCAACCCCGGCCTCACAGCTGCCCAGAGCCGGGCACTGCCTCAAAGCATCCATCTGAGCCGGCGAAGGAAGGGGCAGCGAGATCTGAGGCCAAGTTCAGCTCTCTCTGCCGCTTCTTGTGACTCGGGACAAGGTCATCTGATGTGTTCCCAGCAGCAGCTACGAATTGTCATTCTCCAGAAGTGCCGAGGTGACAGCTGTGGGGACCGCGGGCGGCGGTTTCGCCTGCAGACGAGGAGCGGTGCCGGGCCTGGCTCTGCGATGCTCTCCGGATATGAACGCGGTGCTGTGAACACGCAGGGTGGGTGAGAGAGCCGCTGCTGCTCTGCTAACTGGGCCACCTCTCCTCTGAGGCTTCTCTGAGGCTCTACCAGTGCCCTGCAGAGGGTTCAACCTGCCCCAAAACTTATTTGCTTCAGTGTGTCTTGGTGAAGGCAAAGCAGTGGTGCTGTAGGCAGATCTGTGTGCTTCACTCCAGCAGCTCGAGGGCACAGGCCAGGGCTGGTGGCATGTGGCAAGGGAGGGGATGGCGATGGGGAGCAGGGCTGTGTCCCGTGGGACTCAGCCCCACCAGGACTGACATGAGGAGGTGTCTTGCCCCAAGCCAAGCTCACCAGATGGCTCCTGGAGGGCTGTTGCAGTGCGGGTGTGAGGTGGGCTGGGGCTGTAACACGGTACCTCCATCTCCATCCTTCCCCCTGTGCCTGCCCCAGCTCCTGGTGCTTGAGTGGCAGCCAGGTGGTTGTTTCAGCCTGATCCCATCAGCCTGTCATGGTCTGCAAAGCCCGTGGCAGCAGGCCATGAGTGTCCTGCTGCAGGAGAAGATATGCAAGGGGCCAGGTGACAAAAGCAGTGGCCGGCACCCCTTGGCCAGGGGACTGCCCAGAGAGGTGACGCAGTGGAGGCAGCGCTCCCACAGCCCAGGCTCCGAGTGCTGTGGCTTAGCAGGGGTGCCACAGCCCCGTGGCAGTGTGGGTTGCAGGGTGTTGTGCAGGAATGTGTTGCAGCTAATGCCGTGTGACAGTTTGACACGTCCTCCTGGGACAGCCAGAGCTGACATGTCATCTTCAGAGCTGTCACTCTGGCTGCCGCGCCACGGCGTTCGCTGTAAACAGGCGGCGCGGGGAACGCTCTCCCCCGGTGTGTGAGGAGGGAGAAGGGCTCTGGTTTTATTTGCATGTCCTCAGAAGATGATCAGGCCCGTGTCACTTGGCACTGGGATGTATCCTCCAGAGAGATGGAGCCAGCTGGGGCGAGGGCAGAGAGGAGGGGGAGGTCTAACATTCCCCTGATCCGAGGAGGTGATGCCGAGCACCTCCGTTAGAAGATTCTGGCATGAGCAGAGCATTGCCTGCCAGCCCCAGCCAGGGGTTTCACAGCCACCCAGGCAAGCTGTGGCTGCCACAGTGTGTGGTGCTCACAGTGCCTTGGCTGGGCAGCTAAGGGCATGGCACAGGCTCCTTGGGACTGGGATAGCCACTGACCCTTGGGGGATGCTTGCGTGGGGCTCAGAGAAGGTGCTTGAGGCAGCTCCTGCCCAATCCCACAGTTAAACCTGGAGCAGGATGTGGCATTTCACAAGTAAAGTGCAGGAGCAGAAGGACACAATGCTGCCTTTCCCAGTCCCCTGAGCTTCACCCAGGATGTGAACAGTGTCCTGTATGGACAGCTGTCCCCGTGGCAGGAATTCTGGGGCACAAGGTGCCCTCATGGACCAGCCCTGGGGGATGCTTGTGCTCCTGTGCCTCCCATTTCTCTACTCTGCCTGCTGCTTTTGATGCTCTTCAAGAACATTGAGGCTCACAGCGCTGAAACCCTTTCTCTCTCAGAGAGAAACAAACGTGGCACGCACACAGCAGAGCAGAATTACCGGAGTGTCTGGAGAGGCAGGGAGCTGGAACCAGACAGGCTCTGACAGCTGCTTTCAGGAGGTCTGCGAGAGACCAAGCAGCGTGTCAGCCACACACAGCTTGTCCTGCACAGCATCAGCCCCCATTTTGCCTGGCTGCCTTTGGGCATGATCAGCCTGTCCAGGTACCAGGAGCTGCCTGGCTTTACCTGTCCTGGCTGTGAAATGCGTGTGGGGTGAGTGCTGGGGTGGCGGCCATGGGCTGCTTCCTTGTGGGATGAGCAGTGGGGACGTGCCAGTCCTGGCAGTGGGACTGGGAAGCAGCATGTGCTTCCAGGCTGAGTCATGCTGAGGATTGTGTCTTGTTCCTCGTTACGAGTCCAGTTGCAATATTCACTTGGCAGAATCAGCTCGTCCTCCCTCTCTCCCCAATTTTGTGTCTGTCCGTCCGTCCCTCCCACCTCCTTCACAGAGCAGCAGAGTAGCACTTGTAAGGGGAAAAAAAAATTAAAATCTCTACCTGGAAGCTTTGCAGGGCTGTAAGGTCAGGACAGCAAACACTGGCGCTTGCTATGCAAAGCACAGAGCCAGTGTGCCGGGCAAGCAGGTACTCACTCAGCTGCAGCTGCCAGGGTTGGCTTTGCACTGGAATGGGGGCTTGCATCCATGGGAGGGGGGAAATGACGCCACCAGGGCCAGAAAGGGGTGGCAGGCAAATGGGAGATTGAGACACACAGCTCCTGAGTGGGACTTGCTGTCCTCTCTGCCAGCCAGGCAGTGGGAGCTGCAGAGAGGGACAGGGCACCTGCACTGCTCTGTCCCCCCTCACTGAGCTGTCTCTGCTCAGCTGCTCTGTGTCTAGGTTATTTTAGCTTTGATTCAGCTCTGAAATTGCCTTGGCTGAAACTCTGTCTCTATTGTTTTCAGTCTGCAGAAGCATCATTGAACGTGTCAAAAAGATAAATTGGAGAAAAAGAGAGGAAAAAAAAAAAAGAGGAGTGCAGTGCAGTGCAGTTGGTGAGGGGAGCCATGCTGGCTGTGGTTTCCCAGAGCAGCTGGCTGCTCCAAGCCTACACTCCCTTTCCAGAGGCAGCTCCTTGCAGCCCTGGCCCCTTCTCTGCAGGGCTCAGACACCCTTCCAGACATCCTCCTCACCTTCTGCCAGAGGGCTTTTCCCCCTTGGCAAAGCTCGTTTAGGCTCAGCATCTGCCCTGCCTGAGCCTTGTCTGGGAGCATTGTGAGCACAGTCTCTGAGGCCCCCTCTCTGTCTCTGCCCTGGCTGGGGCTGACACCGAGTCCAGCCTGGTGGATCAGCCAGAGCACCACAGCCGGGCTCTGGAGATGAACAGAAAAGAAGTAGGATGGGCAAGAGGGGTCCTGGCTGTGGGCAGGGGCTCGGAGCAGACCTGTGTGTGTCCCCAGGGATTTGGCCTTGTGCACACCTTGGGGTCCAGCACCAAAACACCTGGCCCAGGGTCCATTGCAGCTGGGGAAGGTCTGTGCAGCACTGACCAGTCTGATGGGTCAGCTTGGCCTCCAGCCCAGGCTCTCTCAGGAGTTCAGGGGGCCTCTGTGCCAAAGGTTTGAAGAGGGCTCAGGCTTCTGCATCCCTGGAAGGATCAAGCCTGAGGGATGAGGTTTGGGGTCTGTTTGGGGTATCATTTGGTGCTGGAGGACGTGGTGCTGTCCAGGGGCTCCTGGAGCCAGCACTGGGGCTGTGGCATCGAACAGCATGGGGTGAGTTGCTGTGTAACACCTTCATAATTGCTAATTACCTCCGGGAGGAGGAGGAGGCACCCAGGAAGGGAGCTGGCAGTGAGTAATGGGAGGTTGCAGGAGTGGTTGTTGCTGCTGCTGAGGACGCTGGGGCAAATGAATAACCTGTTAAATAAAATGTCAGCCAGGAATGGATGGGAACTGGCATCGCTTTTTCCGCTTGCACTTTACAAAATCAATCTCCCCGTGCGTGGTTGATTTGCTTATTCAAAACAGGCCGTGGTGGAGGGGCTCTCCTGCTGAACCTGCTGACACCAAGGGCTAAATTGTGTAAATTCCGTTATCCAAATGCTCCTCTGAATGGCTGCAGTGATCTAAGGACATAATCCATTGCCACAGGAGTGGGAATTTCAGAGCCTAACCCCCTTTGTTTCTGGAAACAATGAGAATGTGAGAAATGAAGCTGAGAAATTGCCACTGAGCTCCAAGCTGCGTCTGGTGCTCAGGCAGGTGAAACCACTCCCTGCCCCAGTTGCCTTTCACACCTGAAACGGGGAAGATCGATCTGTGTGAAAACTCCAGGAGGCAAATACCGAGTGGGCTCCATTAGATAAGGCTGGTTTCAAATGGAAACTGATTTGCATGGGCTGATTAAGCTCATTACTACAGCAGGAACGCAGAAAATCATCAGATCCCTGTGCAGCAGGAGTGCTGAGGTCTGCGATGACGCTCGGCGTGCAGCGCTCGCCAGCACCGCTGTGCCCTCAGCAGCATCTCCTGGGAGTGCACACAGGACGTGGCCAGTGGTCACTCTGGTACCAGCACCAGCCTGAGCTGCTGCTCCCCCTCGCCTGAGAAGGGAGGCACACTCATGACACCGATATTTATAAATGAGTTGGCCTTGTTGAGAAACCTGCTGGGGTGTTTTCTGTCCCTTATGGGTGCTTCCAAAGCGCCGTGGTGAGTGCAGTGCCGCGGCCCCGCAGAGCAGGGATGTGGGCAAAGCAAAGCCGTGGGCACCCACAGAGCATGTGGGGAACGAGCACCTTGCTCTTGCTGGTGCTCTGCTCCCATCTGGTACCCCAGGGACCAAAGGGCTGCACTGGCAGCCCCTTCTTCTGCCACAGCCAGGGCGAGTGTGACCTCGGGTGCTGCCTGGGAGTTGTGGCAGAGAGCGGGGGCTGTGTGGCGGGGGGGGACCGGCATGGAGTTGTCACTTGGGCTTTCCCCTGGGGACAGTGTGTTTGTGCATCCCACAGGGACCCAGGTGCTTGTGTCCTGTGGGGGACCATGTGTGCGTGTGGGGGGCATGCAAGTCAGATCATGCTGTGCCAGGAGCAGCTCTGTGTCCCCATGTCTCTTTCAAACTAAGAGAGAGTGGGTTTATATTAGATATTGGGAAATAATTCTTCCCTGCGAGGGTGGGGAGGCCCTGGCACAGGCTGCCCAGAGAAGCTGTGGCTGCCCCATCCGTGGAAGTGTCCAAGGCAAGGCTGGATGGAGCTCTGAGCAACCTGCTCCAGTGGAAGGTGTCCCTGCCCATGGCAGGGGGGTTGGAAGTGGATGAGCTCTGAGGTCCCTTCCAACCCAGGCCGTTCTGTGGTTCTACTCCTGCAGCTGCTTTCCCCAGGTGAGCACCTTGGGATGAGTGAGGAGGCACGGGGCTGTACACAAACAGGTGCCGCCTTCCAAGGCTGCTGCTGCTGCTTCTTCAGTGCCACATTTGTACACCCACGTGTTGAAAACAGAGCCCACGTGGGCAGGTGTGCCTCTAAATTTATATACCTGGGAAATACACTGCGCTCATGAGCACGCACAGACTCCGCAGTTTGCAGAGCCCCCTCCTCGCCCTGCACCCCCAGAGGCACCCTGGCACAGGCAGCAGAGCTGGGAGCTGATTATGAAGAGATTATAAGGAGGTATAAACTAAGCCTCTCTGCTAGAAAGGCCAGCAGCCCTAGGCTGGAAGCGTCACACACAAAGGCTCCTCTGCTCCTGTGCATTTTCTCTTTTTAATGTTTTTGCCTTTATCTTGCATCAGCTCAAGAGCTTTACTAAGCCCCAGAGCAAGGAGAGGGATCCTAGAAAACGCAGGGGTGGAGGGGGACTCTGTGAGGCTGTGTTTGTCACCTCCCATAAGCTGGCTCCTGTGTAGCTCTTGTCGAGGCTGGTGACAGTATTGGGGGCTTGATGGGACGGTCCCTGCTGCCGTGCAGGCGAGCTTGTGGGCCAGTTCTGTCACAGCTTGGGGGGCTGTCTCACCAACATTGTACTGCCAGAAATGCTCCAGTGTTTGCCACCTCTATGTCAAAGCGAGCTCTCGTCCTGGATGGGCTGGCAGGGCAGGGCTGTGGGTTGCTGGAGCTGCTTTGAGTCCAACTCACACTCCCTCTGCACGCAGGGGCTGTCACGCAGCCGTCTGGGCTGGGGATGCTGTTATCTCTCTTGCTGTCCTGCCTCCACTGGCATTCCTTCCCCCAGGTCCCTTTCCTGCCCTGCTCTGTGCTGTGCTGGGTGGAGATAGGAGTCCGAGCCATCCACTGAGGAAATTGCTCCCTGTAAATCCACAGTGAAAGCCCTGAGATTCCTGAAGGCCCAGAGGAAAGTGCTTGATTGGATTTTCAAGCCTCTCTGCCAGCTGTGGGAGAGGAGGGCTGACAGCCTCCCTGAATCTTCCTCACTGATGCCTGGGAGGGGATGCAGGCTGTGCCTGCTTGCTAATGGAATGTAAAGGATGTGTAAATCTCCCGCCTTATTTAACTCCCCCCTGAACTTTATATGCAGCGATAAATTTCTCCTCCCGCAAATCTGCTGGAGCAAGGTGGGCCTCGGGTGCCTGGTGCCCACGCAGGCGTGGGGGGAGCCATTCTCCTGCTGCTGGAGAGGAGCTGCTGTGCCATGCAGCAGCCAGACCTGGTCCCCGAGGAACTCGAGGCTCTGGGGACACTCTGTGTGCGCTTGGGGGATCTTGCAGGAAAGGCTCAGTTTGGGTTCAAGCTGCCCGTGCCAGCATCAGAGGTGCAGGGGCACCTGGGGCTGGTGTAATCCCCCTCTTCCCCACGGGGCCAAGGGTGTTTGCCTCTAGTGCCACCAGAAAGCAAAGTTAATAAAACACAGAGGTTTCCCGAGTTAAAACTGCAGCAGTAACAGGCAGGCAGAGAGTGGCCAGCCTGTGGTGGGGAACTGGTATCGCTCCAAGCCCCCATCATGCAGCTGAGCATCACACAAATAATGGAGCAAAACACTGCAAATCTTATTCTATTGCTCCTTATCTCTGATTAATCCTCTTATGTGTTCATCTCATTTTATCCCAGTGTTGACTGTCTGTTTATTGTATTTCTATAGTCCTCACAAAGACAAAAATCCCTCCGAGTCTTGCCCTGCTGGGCAGGGGGGGGCTCCTGCCTGCTGGCACCAGTGGAGCACCACGGAGGAGAGGACCAAGGTAACATGCCCATGGTCACCACAGCAGATGGTGGCAGAGGAAGGGCTGGAAACCAGTTTCTCCCAGGCCCTAGATTACTACCCTGCTGCTTGGGCATTCCCAAACGTAAAGAAAGATACCCTAAAAAAAATTGCCCCACGGTGTGGCTGTGCAGCCCGTGCTCAGGGCATGTCCTCAATGCACTAGAGAGGAGACGGGCTTTCCTCTTCACACCCCTCTCTCACTGCAGGCAGATTTGTTAGAGCCCTGCAAGGGAAGTCCTGCCTATCTCAAGTCCCTCTTCTCCAGCCCAGGCTCTCCAGCCCTGCTCAGTTTTGCCAGCAGCCCCGTGCTCCTCTACCTGCTGCTGAGTGAGTCAGGAGCGTGAGCCTTCTGGGCCTGATCCTGTTGCTGAAGGATTTTGCTTTGATCCTCTTCTCCAGCTGGGGAGAACAAAAATCCTTTAAACGGCCAAAAATTGGAGGGAAGATTGGAGGAAAAAATTTTTACCTGAGTGGGAGCCCCTGGTTAAAACAATTTGGTGGAGGAGGATGGTGTTTGTAATAGCTTAAAACAAGTTGGAGGAGAATGGTGTTTGTAACGTGGTGGAAACCTGCACAAATGAAGGAACCCACTGTCTCTGGGGGGGCATTCAGGCAGGTTCCACAGCACCCCAGCCTGTCCCACATTTGTGCAGGTATGGCCAGGCTGTGCGAGTGAAGAACCTGGAGGTTGTCATCATCTCACGCTCAGCACCCTTCACTCCTGCAGGCGCTGAGTGCTTGCCCTGAAACCCGAGGGCCTCCTGAAGTCGTCCAGTGGCACAGTTGGGCACGTGCAGCTGGGGTCCCATCCCTGCCACACTCATGTGCACCTCGGGCAGCCCACGCACATGAACTGTGCCAGCGAGGTGGGCTCAGGTCCTCTCTCCTGCTGCATATTGATCAGACGACTCTCAGTGTAAATTCTCCCAGGTTCTGGCAAGCTGTAGCATGGGAACTGTGGAGGCCTCTGGCTTTAGTAGCTGCAAATTGCTTTTCAAACCCAATTGAATTTCCAGCCTCCCCAGCATCCTGTGGCAGGGAGCTCCTGGGATTAATCGGTTTCTGTGTGGCGAAGCGCTGCCTTTTCCGTGCATCGAACCTCCTTCCACAGGTGCCTTCCAGTTCTCGTGCAGTGTCAGGCTGGTTTCAGGGACCATCATGGTCCCTCTTCTCCTTTCTAGCCTGGAGATCTCAAGTCTTAGCTGGGGAAGGCAATGTCTGTGAATGTTTGCCTGTGGAAGGTGCGATACAGGCTGAGCTTCAGATTCTCCCTGGTGCATCTGGCCCTGTCTCACAGGGCTTGTTTCAGGACAGTCTCTCCCTGTGCAGAAGCTGTTTTTTCTGGTGACCTGAGCATGGCTGGAGGTTGTGGTGACACACAGGGTCTTTGCTAGCCATGCTTACACTGTATTTTCTGCAATAGGCATCGTTACTTCGAGAATTTTTGGGCCCCTCTTGCCCCCAGCACCTTGTTGAGCTGGCTCCACTCCTTGCCAGGGGGCAATAAGCCCATCTCTGCCACCCCCAGGATATAACAGGTGCTGGATTTCCAGCTAGCCCCTAACCCTCCTGGCCCCTCTGCCTGTGTTTATCTCTAGGTGAGATGCCAGGACTGTTTAAAAAGCTGCAGGCTGAGCAGCAGAAGGCTGCAGCTGCTGCCCGGAGCCAGGCTGCGGCTGCCGCTTCGTTATTTACAGCTGCCTTTGGCCGCTCACGAGCTTCTCCAGCAGCTCTCCTGGACCCTGCTCACTGTCTGCTTGTCCCTGCACTGAAAGCCGGGGGTATCTGTGCCCTCGAACGGGTGCCATCTGGCACCCCACCTGTGTACCAGCAGCGTACCCGGCTCGCCTGCCAGCTCAGGACAGAGCCAGCGCCAGCGGCAGAGTTAACCCCTCTGAGGAGCTCTGCTGATTTTAAACTGCTTCCCAATACTGACAGCAAATCCAAGCTGGAGCACAGGGGCTGAAGTCGGGGGCCATATGGCAGAGCCGTGTGCAGGCCACATGCTCCAGGCTGGGTCCATGAAGGACTTCACTCGCGAAGGCCGGGGTTATTCTGCTGCCTTTAGTGTTGGTCTCAGCCAGGCTGGCACCCCTCAGTCCAGCTCTCCTCGCTTCAGTCAGCTGTTAAACACTGCCAGAGCAGGGGCAGCCTTACCAGGCTGTCAGGCTCCGTGTGACCGAGCAGCTCCTCAGTGCTCTGGAAGTACAGCATCTGTTTGCCCATGCTGGGGGTGTCTGACATGCAAACCTGGGCCAAATGGCATCTTCCAAGGTGACCAGATGCCTGCTGGGTGCAGATTCAGGGCTGATGGAGCAGAGCTGCACGTCGTGGTGGATCCCGTGCTAGCCAGCTCTGCCTGCTCTGCTTTTGTCCCCGCTGTTGGTCCCCACGCCTCCATCTGAGATGGAGACCGGGGTGTGAGGCTGGAGCTGCCATATGTTCCCCATAAAAACACTTCTTGGCCCATTCCCCGGCGTTTCCTGCCGCTGCCACACGTGCTCAGGATCCCACATGCCTCACAAGCCGTTCACCAACTGCAGCCTGGCAGATGGAGGAGCCGGGCATGGTTTTGCAGTAGGAGAGGCAGGACTCCACAGGCTCTGTTTGTTCTTGGGTTGTTCATGGCAGCAGAGGAAGGGGGAGGAGAGCTCCCAGCCCTGCAAACTGCCCCCCTGCAGAAAGGTCAAGACCTTCCTATACCCACTCCCCATCTTGGAGCTGAGCTGTGAGCCCTTCTTCGGCTGCAGAAAGTGTTTTCACCTGGTGCCATCCTGTTTAAAGGCAGTTGGAAATGGTGTGAGTGTCCTGGGTAGATGGAGACCATCATTCCTCCCAGGCAGGTGGTACTGGTTTGTTTTGGTGGCAGATGGCCAGTCAGCATTAAGAGCAAAGGCAGAAAATCAGTCCTCAGAGGGAGCAGAGATTTATTGCGGTAGGAGATTAAAAATGTATGTGTCAGCTTTTGGAGTAACTCCTGTTCTGCCTTTATCTGTTTGGGGGGGATGAGGGCTCTGTGTTCAGCCCTGCTCTGTGGCAGGAAGGTCTGAAGGTGCTCAGGAAGCTGAAGGCACATCCCTTGGTGGTGTATCATGATGGGCAGTGACTGGACGGAGCTGATGTCTCTCTTACCTTGGGTGGTGGAGTGTGACCAGATCGGTGTCAGCTCTGAGCACAGCAGATGAGTGTCCACGCCTCAGGAGTGGGATATCTTCATGCCATGTCAGTCGAGATGCCGTGAAGAGCCAGGTGCTCCCACAGGGGTACGTCTGTGGTGGGCTCCTGCTGCTGCTGGGCACAGAGGGGTTTCTCCTGATGAATCCTTTTACTTTGTGCTGAGCTGTTTTCCAGTGACTTTGTGCCTCGGTGGCATTGTGCCATGGTGGTCCCCAAGGGCACAAGGGGATGCAGAGCAAGCTCTTGGGCTAAGGGTGGGCAGCAGGCAGGTAAGGACACAGGCGGGGTGGGGACATGGACATAAACAGCTCCCTGCAGTGGGATGGGGTCAGTGCTGCTCTGTGCCCACCAAGGGGCTGGCAAGTGTTCCCTGAGCCCTGTGGCCCCAGGGTGAGGCTGGGTTTGGGTGCTGCTGATGGCACGGAGCTGCTGAGCTCCAGGGATGGTTTCATAGCCTCGGCTCCCTGCTGCGAGAGCGAGGCCGAGAGCTTTGCAGCCCAGCGCACCTCTCTGCCTGGAAATTAAAAGAAGAAACAGAAAAAACTCAGGCTCCAGGGAAGTGATGGCTCCTGGGGTGCAGCCAATTACCAGAGTTAGGGAGAGAGTTACCTTGCCCACCACTGCTGCTGGTTTTCTCTGACCTCTCGCTCTGGCCCAGGGTGAGCACACGTTATTCCCCAAGCCCGGCATGGGAGAGCTGCCGCAGCAAGGAGATTCAGAGCCTCAGCCTGGAGAAGGCATGTTGTACCTGCTGCTGAGCATATTACTGCTTCTCCAGGAGTGTATAAGTCCTGCTTACGAGGACACTCGTACTCTTTTATTTAATTTCCTGGTAATGCTTCTGCAGCGTCAAAGTCTTATCAGGAGAGGAGCAGCTTAAGAGCCCGGTAAAGGAGTTTTTATTGTCGGTATCCATCTCTTTATTCCCCTTTTCTCTTTGACGCTGGATGGCAGGCTGGTTGTGGCTGAAGTGAGGTGTGCTTTCTTTCCCTTTTGTCTGTTAAAGCTGCAAAGATTTCCCGGCCGAGCAATTCTGATGGTAATTCGGCTGCGGGAGATGCCGCTGTCCCTGCTCCCTGGGCGGTCACCGGCTGTGGCTCAGCCGCGGGTTCCGCGGGGAGGAGTGAGTGGGACACCGACTCCCAGATCGCACCCAGAAGGACAGATCTGGGCGCACATCAGCTCTGACTGGGCAGCTCTGGTCTGGGACTCGCCATCCACTTCGCTGTGACTTGGTGAGCGAACCCCTGCCTCCGTTTCCCCAGAGCCACCGCACTGGGCTCAGCCACATCTCTGAGGCATCCTCGTCTTCATCTGCTGCGGGGGCTCGTGGATGGGGGGACTGGAATTGCTGTGGGCAGCACGGGTGGGATGAAAGGAGGAGTGTCCCCTGGGAAGCCAGCAGCTCGGTGACTGCTGTCTCGTGGCAGCCAGCTCCGTCTCCGGCGTTCTCCCTGGCCATGCCAGGCGTGTGGAGACGCAGTGCTGCATCCGGCCGCCTTTTCAGCTGCACGCAATGGCCTTGGATAACGTTTGTTGGAGAGAATTGGTTGAATCGCGTGATTCCTTTTGTTGTGGTTGTTACTGTTGTTCTTTGAAATGCTCATGGGAGTAGCAGAGCAGCTAATGAGGCGGCGCAGAGACAGTCGCCGGGGAGATGGTGTCGCCTGTACTTCCCTGCAGCTGCACTCTCCTGGCGATGGAGCTGGCTCTGCTCCTGCTGGGAGCGCTGGTGGGTGCGGCATTCCCGTGCTCCGAGGGGTGCCCAGACCCTTCTGCTCCTCACCAGTTCCCTTCCCCAGGCCTCACTGTTTTCTTCTCCAGCCATGTGCCGCTGCATGAGGGAGGGGAAAGCCACGAGCGCCCATCCAGCTGGGCGCTGGGAATGGGTCACCTGTGACATCCCATCACCACAGAGCGCAGCTCACCCATGGCCAGCTGTATCCCTGACCCTGGGCAGACTCACCCGGTGCTCAGAGCTCTCCTGGCTCCCACGGCAGACATGGCATGCTCCCTTAGAGGATTTTGGGTGGTTACCTGGGGATCAGGCTCGGCACAGGGCTGTCTTTGCTGGCTGTGATGTGCTCAAGCCCCGGGCTGTGTGTGGAGCTGCCAGGAGCTCCTGTCCCCTTCCAGCCCCACGTGCTGTCCCTCTTGGCTCTGCAGCGGGTGCCAAACACGGCGCTGGGAGCGGGTGGGGGGTGTCAGAAATGCAGACAGATAGCATTAGATGGATGATGCATAAAATCCTAAGCTGATAAGAGATGGAACAATTGGTGTGTTGTCACAAGACCGGGAAGGCTTTCTTTTAAATAGACTAAATAGTCTGGACAGGAACAAGCAATGAGCAGCACAGAAACAGCAGCACGTTCACCACTTTGTTTTTCCGGCTGGGCTGTGTGTGCTGCCATCTGTGCTGTGCTCCGTGGCCGTCCCGTGGTGCTGGAGTTGCTCCCCCATAGCAGGCTCACAGCCCTGCCGAGCAGCCTGGAGCCACGGCTGGCATTGCTCCGGGATGCCAAGGGCAGCTTTGACACAACCTTGCCCTGGGCTGGATCTCCCCATTTTCTGGTTGTCTCCACTCCAAGGAGTCCCTGGGCTGGTGGTGGAGATTTGGTTGTAGCAGCACAGCTGAGCCTGCCATAATCCCAGTTTTTAGACTGGCTAAACTTGTTTTCACTTATCTCTGATAGTGTTCAGCTGTGTTACACAGCGTGAATAAGCCAGCCCTTGAGTTTGCTGTTAAAGCCCTGCAGAGTGGCAGAGAGAGCTCTCTGGCTGTGCCAGGGCCGCTGTCTCCCCTGACCCTCACGGCGGTGCCAACCCTCAGGGAACGGCCAGAGCCACACCACCAGTAGCTTATCCCACACAGATTTCCCATCCAATGAAGTGCAGTGCCGGGGCAGGGGTGGGACAGCGAGGTGCTGGCAGAGGATGGTGTGATTTACCCTCGTGTGGCATCTCCATGCGCGTCCCCCTGCCTGAGCTGCTGGTGCTGTGGCAGGGACAGGCACTGAGCAGCACCGCTCTGAACCGGAGGACGGGGCTGTGGCTGTCCCAGGAAGGGACTGGGAGTGCTGCAGGTGGAGCGGGGCTGCCCTCCAGGTCGCAGAGGGCTCGGTGTGACGGGCAGGGCTGCGTGGTGGGGCACATTACAGCCTGTCCCTGTGATTCCAGCGCAGCCATGTGATGCCGGAGGAGCGCGGTGGCGATGATATGGAATGTGGGCAGCTGCCTTCGGACACGCTCCGACAGGTGACGGTCCAGCGCCACCCCCTCTACGGATTCGGCTTTGTGGCTGGCAGCGAGAGGCCGGTGGTGGTGCGGTCGGTGGCAGCAGGTAGGGTGTGGGGGTGCTCCTGGACACAGCTGCAGCGTGCCGGGAAACACAGTGACACTTCCCCCTGGTGAGACCCCCCCCTGGGCTCCTGTCCTCTCCTGTCCCCTCTGGTGGGCCTGCAGGGCGTCCTCCACAGCCACGTACGTGGGCAAATGCTTTGGGGGTGCTTGGGACCCTCCTGCTTCCCCTCCACCCCGCAGCTCCGGGATGCCTGGGTTGGCCCTGACCCTCTCTCCTGGCAGGCGGCCCCTCTGAGGATAAACTCCTGCCAGGAGACCAGATCTTGGCCATCAACGATGAGGATGTGAGTGAAGCCCCCAGAGAGAGATTCATCGAGCTTGTCAGGTGAGGACAACACTTGTCCCTCATCGCCTCTGGGGAGGGGCTCATGCCAGGCTGCTCTGCCCGTACCAAAGCCTTGGGGTGTCAGTGCACACCCGTGTCACCAGTGGTCACTGCTGGGGTGGGGAATTGTCAGCCTGAGCAGGGGGAGCGCCTTGGAGCGAGTGCCACAGCTGTTCCCAGCTGGCCAAGAAGTGGGAAAGTATCCACAGCCGTGTTACCAAGCACCCCAAGGAGCCCACAAAGGTCCCGGCCACCACTGGGCTGGGAAGGGTGGGATGTGCTCTCAGTAGCCAGCTGCACATGTTAAGGTCCATCACCATAAGGTCCCATCCACCTTCATCTCTCCTTTCTGTCACAGGAAGGCCAAGGACTTCATCATCCTCACGGTCCTGCACACCCACCAGGTGAGACTGGCAGGGCCGTGGCCAGCTGCAGGGGAGCCAGGACAGGGGTGCAAAGCCCTTCTGGAGACCGAGGCGGGGTCCCTGGAGACCCCGGGAGACCATTCAGGCAGCTCAGCTGATTCGTGAGCCGTGTCCCACCACCCCAAGGCTCTTCCAAGCTGTCGGGTCTGAGGGCTGCCACGGCCCCTTGGGGTCAGTGGGCGTGCAGCCATCTCCCTGTCCTTGTCACCAGGAGAGAGGGAGGACAAATATCCCCAAAGCCATATGGTTTGCTGAGGACATCACCTGTGTCCGGTGGAGTGACCCATCATGCCAGAGGCGGCAGGAGGGAGTCCCTGGGGAGCTGGGAGGGCCAGGCTGCAGGAGGGCTGGAGGTGCTGCTGGTGCGCTGGGGCTGCCGTGGCGCTGGGGCAGAGTGAACTGGCACCGTTTGTGCTTCACCGAGCCCTTTGATGTCGGGGAAGGAGAGAAGTGCGAGAGCTCCCCTGCGCTCCCCTCCTCTCCGGGAAGGAGATGCCCCCCCCCAGCGCTGCTCCCTCAGGAGCGGGGCCATGTGCCACACTCCAAAAAAGCTTTTTTCCTCCTGGCCCGGGGTGGCCGCCAGCCAGGACAGGCAGCTCAGCTGGTGCTGGCACCCTCAGGCACACACAGCTCCGTGGCACGACTGTCTCCGTGCTGGAGTATGTGCAGGCACCGCCACCAGAACACCCTGCAGGGATGCCCGGGGTCCTGCCACCTCCCTGTGGCTGCAAGCCCACATCCAAGGGGTTCATCTCTCCCATCCAGCCGGTGCCAGTGCCTCCAAGCAAGACCTGGCTGACATCTGCTGGAGCTCAGCCTGCACAAGGGGTGCCAGGCACGGGTGCTCACTGGGGTGCAGCCTCCCTGTCACACGGATGGCTGCTGGTGTGGTTTCAGGGGCTGCCGCTCATCGTTCTGGCCCTGCCTGCAGCGCTGTGTGACCACAGCCAAGGGGACTTGCTTTCCACCCTCCCCATTTCATGGTTTGCTGCCCACTCCCCATCATCATGCTGGCTCCAGAGGGGTTTCCTCTGGGCCCCATGTCTGGCTTTCCCCACACCACGGCTCCAAGGGCAGGCAGGTGATTTACCCAGTGCTCTCTTTCCAGTCTCCCAAATCTGCTTTCATCAGCGCAGCCAAGAAGGCGAAGCTGAGGTCCAACCCGGCCAAAGTCCGATTTTCAGAGCAGGTGACGGTCGGCGAGACAGACCCAGTAAGTCCTGCCCTGCCTTCCTCCATGCTTCACCCCCCTGAGGTGTCCCCAGGGCCATGGGGTGTGAGGTGGTTGGGGGCCACAGGGCTCCTCTTCCCTGATTTGGGCTCTGCAGGTGAGAGCAGCCGTCTGGCCTGGGGAGCCCCACAGGGCAGCTGCCCTGGGGCACAGTCAATGTGTTGGGTCACTGCTGGGGGGACTTTCTGTGGTCCTCCCCTGTCCCTCTGAAAGAGCCCCAAAAACTGGCCTTAGAAACCTGGTCTCAACTAAGGCCCCCTGGGCACCCAGGGGAGGCATCCAGGCAATGCCAGTGCCTGCCCTAAGGAAGGTCTGTGGCTTCCAGCCCGATCCCAAAGGCTTTGGAGTGCCTCAGTGTGGGGCAGGGTGACCAGGGCACTGCTGCATGACTGTGGAAGCTGAAGAGTTCCAGCCCAGTGCTTTTATCTCTTAATTGCAGAAAGGTTTTATTAACAACAAAACAAAACTGAAAAAAAAAAAAAAACCTGTAAAGCGCTTCTAGCACGTTCTATTTTTAAGCAAAATCAATTAGGTAATTATCTGATTGAAATGCTTCTCACTAAATAAAATCAGCCTTCCCCTCACTTCCTGCAGAGGGGATGCGCAGGGTTGAGGGGGGATAGGTTTGGGGTAAGGGTCAGGAAAAGGGGGATCAGCTCTGAGCCACGCCAGCCATACCCCCCCTCTGGGACACCAGCTGGGGA
>VZTE01000201.1:70962-105785 GCA_013397775.1 Eulacestoma nigropectus
TGGGCACTGGGATGTGCTGGACGGAGCAGGTTGCTCTGTTCCCACTGCAGCTGCTGGGAGCTGAGGAGGTGAATCCGTCGGGCAGCTCTGAATTGCCTCAGCCCCGCGCTTCTTGATGGCTCAACGGAACGCTGGGTTTTCGGGGGAAATGTGCCTCTTAGCACAAAAGCCCAGAGCAGCAGAGGATGCCACGAGCGCTCCATCACTGACACTCATTCTCTCTGCCCACCCTCCCTCCGTCTCTCCGCGCCCCCCACCCTCCTCGCCTCCCCCTTTGCCGGCCCCACATGCCAGGACATGTTGAAGAAAGAAGCTCTCCTCCTCATTCCCAACGTGCTGAAGGTTTTCCTGGAGAACGGGCAGATCAAATCCTTCACGTTCGATGGCCGAACCACTGTGAAGGTGAGCCCCTGCGCTCCCCCCGCGGCACAGTGACATTCCTCTCCTCCCACCTGCCCAATCCATTTTTCCTCTCCTGCTTCCCGTGCACGAACCCCGCAGCAGCGCTGGGCTGGCTGCGAGCCACTCTGGCATGATGGATGGCCCGTCTGCCTCCCCAGGCAGCACGCTTGGCAGCTGGCAGGGGTGGGGGTTTGCTGGCTCTCTCCCTCTCCTGACTTCTCTCCTGGCTCTGAGCCTGCCCTCCAGCCAGGGTGGATGCTCTGCGAGTCCCCCTGCCAGGGCCCAGCTCCCTGCAGCCCCCCTCAGCATCACCACGGCGTTACCCGAGGTGCTGGGGGCCTGGCTGCTGGTCAGCTCCCGCTGCAAGGTCACTGGGTACCATCCTGGGGCCCCTCGCAGCGCTGCCGGGCCTCATCCTGGCACGGCCCCGGTTGCCAGGGAGGGGTGGGCTCTCAGTGAGGTCCCAGTTCCCCCTCGGGAAGTAGCCAGTGCCTCGCACCCAAGCCTGTCCGTGGCGTTTGCAGGACGTGATGGTGACGTTGCAGGACCGCCTGTCGCTGAGACACATCGAGCACTTTGCCCTGGTCCTGGAGTATTCCAGCCCGGAGCAGAGCCACCGCTTCCTGCTGCTCCAGGACAAGCAGCCGCTGGCCCACGTAAGCTGTGGGGTGTGGGAGGGTGTTGGGATGGCCGAGGTGAGGGGCTGGGACACAGAGAGCCTCTTCTTTCCCCAGCATGGGGCTTGGCTGAGGTTGTGCTGTGGGGTGGCACAGCCTCTCCTTGCCTCTGGCATGGTCCTGCAGCCTCAGGGGTGAAAAGGGTGGCCAAAGAGGGAGACAATCAGGGTTTTGCCCATCCCACACTGACAGCACCATGGAGCTGCTCCGTGCTCCAGCCTGGGCAGCTGCAGAAAGCATTCATGAGCATCCTTGGCTGGGAGATCCAGGAAGCTGGCGCTGCACAGAACCAGGGATAAAATGGGGATCATGGAGCAAACATTAGCCTGAGTGGCATAAATCCTACAGCAGCAGGCAAAGCTGTCACACCAAAGAAGGCTGGGATGTTCCCGGGGTGAAAGGTGGTGCACGGAGGAGAGAAATCGAATATCACCCCAGAAGAGAGGAGAGGGGGTCTCCTGCCCTGCAGCCAATGGTTCCTGGGCTCACTGCACCCCTCTGCTCCTGCCACAGGTTGTGCAAAGAACACACTACCATGGCATGAGATGCCTCTTCCGTGTGAGCTTCTTCCCCAAGGACCCAGTGGAGCTGCTGCGCCGGGATCCTGCAGCTTTCGAGTACCTGTACATCCAGGTAGGGGACTGGGAGCCGGTGGTGCTCGTGGCCCACACGTCTGCCAAGGCTGGGCCCTGTGGAGGCACCCCTGAGGTGGCAGTGCCCTGTGTCTGTCTGAGGACACCTCCTCTCCCTCCCGCAGAGCCGCAACGATGTGATCAGAGAGCGCTTCGGCACAGACCCCAAGCCAGAGATGCTGCTGGGGCTGGCCGCCCTCCACATCTACATCACTGTCTCCGCCACCCGCCCCAGCCAGAAGGTCTCCCTCAAGAACGTGGAGTGAGTCCTCCTCCCTGTCCCCAGGCTTCCACACAGCCCCGCTTTGTGTCCCTTCCCTGTGCCCCTGGGGTGCTCCCAGCAACATTTTGGGGTGCGGAGCATGAGATGCCCTGAGAGCCCCCCCCGGGCTGGGTGGTGGCTCAGGGGCTTGGCAGCAGTGACACACAGCCCCTGGGGTTCTGTAAGACCCCCCGACTCTGACATCCACCTGCATGCAGCAGCCAGGGCTGGGGACGTTTGCTGTGAGCCCAGGATCACTTCATGGGAAGCCCGGCTGATTTTCTGCCCGCATCCAAGGCAAGGAGAAGGCTCTGTGGCTGCGCAAGCTCAGCCTGTCACCAAGCCGTGCAGCCCTGGCTCAGCCCTCCCGCGGCTCCTGGGGGACCTAGACCCATACCCAGCCCATCTGTGCAGGTTGGCCTTGCCCAGTCGGCACAGGGAGGGAGGAGGGAGGGGTCACCCCGGGAGGACCCCAAAAGAGGTTTGGGAATTTGCCCTGCATCCCCTAAGCTTAGATGAAGGTGGGTGGGAGCTGGGGTGGCAGCTGCACAGCCTGGCACTGCTGTTCCCCAGCCTGAGGCTGGGAGCTGTGACACCAGCCCGGGGTCCCATCCCCTTGGGGATGCTGCTGGGGGCTGCTGCTGCTCCGGCTGTGGCACCAAGGAAGTGCTGGTGTGGCTCCAGCTCCCTCTGACGGCAAGAGGATGCTCTGGGACAGTTTTCTGTCCCTCTGCCCGCTGGCAGTGTCTCTGACCTGGCAGCTCATGCAGGCTTCCCTCCCCACAGGAAGGAGTGGGGCCTGGAGCCCTTCCTGCCCCCCTCGCTCCTGCAGCTCATCAAAGAGAAGAGCCTCCGGAAATCCCTCTCGCAGCAGCTCAAAGCCCACCAGCACCAGCCTGGCAGCACCAAGGTGAGCCCCTGTCCAGGGCTGGTGGGGTGGCAGCCTGCCCTCCACCCCAGCCTGTTGTCCCCAGCTGCTCGGGGACTCTTGTTATTAAATCCCCTGGGACGGGAGATCAATCCCAGAGAGCCAGGTAGATGCTCTCTCTCCTGAATCCGCTTTCAAGAGCTGATCTGGATTGCAGGGAGTGCAGCGAGGATCAGGGGTGAGATCAGCTGAAGCTGGGCTGAAGTGGCACACATCAGCTCATTGTTATCTCTGCTTCTGGGCTTGGAAAGCTCTGGAGGCGGCTGCTGAGCCACTGCCTCGGTCCCTGCAGCTTTCACAGCTCCCCAGGGAGGGAGGGAGGGTTGTACATCTCAGGGGAGTTATACATCAAGCACTGGGGCTCCTTCCTGGCTGTGCCTCTGCTCTGAGTTACCTCCCAAGAGCTGCCCAGGATGGCAGGCGAGTGGAGACCCCCCTCACCCACGACTCAGACTCGCTGCCCCTGCAAAGCCATGCCCAGAGCTGTCTGACAGCTTGCTGTGCACCTCTGCTTGAGAGCCCCCACGTCTGCCCCAGCCTCTTGCATCTCTCCCCGCTGTGATCACCCCTGTGATGTGTTTTGTCAGGTCTCCACAGCCCAGGCAAAGCTGCAGTACCTGAGGATCCTGAATGAGCTGCCGACCTTTGCTGGGGTTCTCTTCAACACAGTGGGACTGGTACGGTAATTCAGGCTGGGCTGGGAGGTGCCTGCTCCCGAGTGTGTGCTGGGGGGAGCCAGGGGACATGTGGCTCCCACAGAAATGACTTCCTTCAGGCTCTTCTCTGCCCTGCTGAGCTCCAAGCCCACCCAGAAAAGCCTTTGGAGCCTCTGCTGTCAGTAGGGTGGACATTCAGCTCTGCAGGGTCGGGATCGGCTCTGTTCTTGCCAGCCTGGTGGGCAACGAGATGGCCTGCTCAGTGAAGCTGGAGTAGTTTCAGGCTGTTTGTAACATGTGTTTGTAACTCTGTCGTGCCCTGGGCCATCCTGCCATCCATCCCAGAGGAGGGCCACTCCTGGCAAAGGCCACCGTGTCCCCTGCTTGCCCACACAGCCCTGGCTGGGCTTGCTGCCTCTGTCACAGATGGTCCAGCCTGATCACTGCCACAGTGATCCTTCGTCTCCACTGCTCACCCAAGCCACCTCACTTTCTCCACAGCAGGAGGAAAGCCACCAGCCCAAACAGGACCCACAAAGGCTCCCCACTGCCTGGCTCACGCCTTCATCCCTCTCGCTCCACCTCCCACCCAGGGGTCCCCATGTAGGTGTCACCTCTCTGCCATCCTTCCCTTTACCCCCACCCATGGTCTCAGCACTTCCCTGGCTTCCCGTGCTTTGCCTGCTGGGTTCCATCTCTGGCAGCCTTCGGTCTGCTCTGCCCCCTCACCTCACAGCTCAAAGGGCTGCCTGCAGGAAATCAGTGCAGGCACAACCTCGTGGTGTCTGGCTGGAGCTGTGGCAGAGCAGTCAGAGCCTGCTCCTGACACTGCCTGAGTAGACGGCATTTTTTTTTTTATCTCTGACACCAAAGCAATGCCTCTGAGCCAGCCTGTGAGTTGAACTGTGCTGAAGTGGTAAAAAGTATTCCCTTATTATCTTCTGCAATGGTCTGCCCAGCTCCTCGTCTCCTCCACGCCTGGCTTGAAGCATCCTTTTAGACCAGAACAAGAAACACCCCTGTTTCCAGTCAAGGCTTTGGTCTTTCTTCTTTTCTGAAATACATTCACTCCCTCCTTTGCTTCCTTCTCTCGGAGGCAATGTCAGATCAGACAGGTTTGTAACACACTCTTACTTTAGTGTAGTGACCCCAGCGAGCCTGAATATTTCATGTGGACAGTCAGTTCAGAGCTTTACTTTTAAATAGCCTTGGCATCCTGCACACCGCTCCCAGCTCTGCAGAGGGGCTCAAGGAGGCAGGTTGGTGGCACCAGCCTTACCTACTGCTCTGCAAAAGCCATCCTGGACCTGACCAAGCTGCCAGCATTGAGGCTGGGCTCCACGGAGAGAGCCAGGTGCAGCCTGTGCAGCCCCGGGGTGTGTTTGTTCACCCCTGTCTTGTCTCTCTCTCTCTCCACGTGCCTGTGCCACCAGGACGAGAAGCAGCCAGCCACCACCCTGCTGGTGGGACCCCGGCACGGCATCAGCCACGTCATCGACCTGAAGACCAACCTCACCACGGTGCTGTCGGAGTTCAGCAAGGTCAGCAAGATCCAGCTGTTCAGGGAGAACCAGGGGGTGGCCCGGGTGGAGACGAGCATCCTGGATGCCAAGGTAGGCATGAGTGCCGTGGAGGCAGACACTGGAGAGAGGGGCAGAGATGAGGTTGGGAGTTTGGGGCCAGCCTTCGAGGGGATTCATGTCACGAGCGTGTGTTGGAGAATCTGCTTGGGGATTCCTAGAGACTCCAAAGCCCCTTTCACACCGGGGTCTGCAGCATCTCCCCTGCTGGTCTGACTCCTTGTGCCATACAGGCAGGAATTGCTGCTGAGGGCTACAGGGCAAGCATGGTGGCACTCTGGCCATAGCCCAGGGTCACAGGGCAGGCGTGGTGGCACTCTGGCCATAGCCCAGGGTCACAGGGCAGGCGTGGTGGCACTCTGGCCGTGACCCAGGGTCACAGGGCAGGCGTGGTGGCACTCTGGCCATGGCCCAGGGTCACAGGGCAGGCGTGGTGGCACTCTGGCCGTGACCCAGGGTCACAGGGCAGGCGTGGTGGCACTCTGGCCATGGCCCAGGGTCACAGGGCAGGCATGGTGGCACTCTGGCCATGGCCCAGGGTCACAGGGCAGGCGTGGTGGCACTCTGGCCGTGACCCAGGGTCACAAGGCAGGCACGGTGGCACTCTGGCCATGGCCCAAACACCTGACTAATGGTTCAAGCAGGGTCCTCGGGGCAGATGGGAGTGACACAGGCCAGGTAGAGAGCAGGACCCTTTGGAGGCAGGACAGCACCTCAGCTCTGCTCAGGGTTGGCGAGGAGCAGTACACGGCCATACCTGGGCTGGGTGCAGCTATTGGAGGGGACTGGGAGGTTTCGTGCATTAGTAGCACTTGTGGAACTTGTCCAGCCAGGCAGGATTATTGGATAAAGTGGAAATGATGGGAAGGGGGTGTCAGGCTCAGTGTGAGAACAGATCACTGTGTGTCCCTGGCCCAGTAGCCACCCCCTGGGTATCTTGCCAGCTGCCCCCGTTATCCTCCCTTCAGCACCCAGAGCACTCCTTGGCATACACGCCCTCCTGAGCCCTGTGTGTTATCATCCCCCATCCCCTGCTGGTTGTTGTGTGGTGTAGTGCTGGTTCTGACAGTCAATCCCCATGGTCAGGCCCTGCCACCCCTCCTCACCCCTCAGGTGTCCCAAACCCTCCAGGAAAACTGTCAGCAATGCAGTAAGATCTTTATTTACCTCTTTGGTGCCTGGTCCAGCAGCCACAAGATCCTAAGGAGATCTAGCACTGGCCTTTGCTCATGTTTTTAACAAGATGGGACTCGTCCCTGGCAGACTCAAAGGCAGATAGTTGTGTGCTTGCTCCAGGGCATCCTCGGTGTCACTGCCTCCCTGCACCCACCTCTGCCCTGCCCCACGGGGAAGGACAGCTGAGAGGCAGAGATCTCACAGATAAATGCCAAGCTTTGTCTTCTGCTCTCCTCCCACTTTGAATTAATCGGGACAGAGTCAGGACTGAGTTTGGGTAAATTAGTCAGGAGCAGTACTTGGCAGAGCCTGTCTGGCACAGTGGGGCCAGGACTCTGTGGGGTGTGGAGGTGCTGCTCACAGCACGCAGGTGTATCTGCACAAGCTCTCTGAGCCTTTGGCTGTGGGTCAGCTTTCCTGCCCCTGCACTCATCCCTTTTTCCCCCCGAGACTGATGGAGCTGAGCTGCTTTGCCAGCTCTCTCTGTTTCCTCATCTCCTGCAAGGTCTCCAAGCCTCAGCCCTCCCTACAGTCCCTTCCTTGCGCTGTTTCAGTCGTAGTCTCACAGATGTAGTCATGGTGGATTTGTTTAGGATTCTCCTGCTGCCTCCTGCCCTGGTGGATTTTAGCACTTTCTCCCACCCAGCTCATTAATTCCTCTGAATCTGTTTTCCTGCTGCTGCTGTGCCTGGTCCAGTAGCTCTGCTAACCTGCAGTAACAGCCCAGTAGCCTCTGCCAGAGCCACGTTAATCCTCATCTCCTCCGCTTCAGCTCTCCCCTCCAACAGCCTCATCGATGAAGCCCTTTTTTTGCATTCATCATTCAGTGGTTATTTGGTCAACTGTAACGTTTTTAACATTGCCTCTTCTGCATCCCACCGAGGTCAGTTGCTGTGCAGTTAAAGCCTTGGTGTCCTGCTGTGCCTGTGCCAACCCTCCAAAGCCCTCACCTTCCCCTGCTGCAGCCTGGGCAGGTGGAAGCCCTCCTTGCCCAGCCCCTCCAGCTGCCTGGGCTGTGCAGGAATCCATCAATTTATTCCTTACAGAGCAGGAATAACAAAGGGATACTGCCTGCACCATGAGTAACCCTGCTGGTTCCTCCTGCTGCCCACACCCCTCAGATCTGTGTGTATAAAATCACATATTAATGCATTAATAATAGGCTGGCCATGACCCTGTTACTGCTCGTGGCTCACTGTGAGTGCTCTGAGCATGGCTGTCCCCACTGTCACCCACCTCCGTGGCACTGAGCTCTTGGGGTGCTGCTGTCCTCTCCCTGGCGTGGAAGAGGGCAGTGTTCCCCCCAGCACAGACTGGCCACAGGAGTGACAGATGCTCTGGAGGCTTAGGTGATGCTGGCATCCATCTGCTCTAAATTAGGTGGCAATTCCCACGCAGCTCGTCCACAGCTCCCGCAGTGCTGCTCCCCACAGCCATTCTCCGCAGCAGAAATCCACTCTGTACCACCAGCAGCCCTTTCCTGCTGCAGGAGCCGACTTTCTCCTGTGACCCTGCTATCCAGCCCCCCAAATGCTGGAGAAAAGCCAGCGCACTGGAGCAAGCCAGCTCACACACTCCTGCGAGCACGTCCACATGCACGATGGCTTTATCTCCATGAGAAATTCCAGGCAGCTGCCTCTGGCCACCACAAGCCCCTCTGCCTGCCTGGAGTGGAGCAAGCACCCCAGCTGTGGCTCTCAGCAGGCTCAACAGCACCGTGCCAGGGCAGAGGCTGCTGTTATCTGTCTTCATTTAGCCATTATCCAGAGGGCTGGGTTTTAAAGCCAGAATGTCTGCTCCAAAATGAGGCATATGCTAATCCTACGCAGGACAGCGATGGATGAGGCAGGCTAAGAAAAGCAGGCAAAGAGATCATTACCTCACAGTGCTAATCTGCTCTCTGCAATTATTCTATTGCACTGAACCTGTCGCTGGCTAAAGCCCTAGGTTGCAAATCAGTCTGTTTCTGCTGTGAGTTGCAAACCATTAGAGGGCTCAAAGGAATGTCCTGACTGCTCTGGAGACCTGTCAAATCCAAATCACCCTTGGGAGCCTGTCAGAGCTCCATGGACTGCAGTGTAGGAGGGGATGTCCCCCCGGGCTATTTCACCCTGGTGCCTGGCACTGCCGCTGTCATGGGATGCTGGTGCTGGGGCAGCTCCCAGCCTGAATCTGTGGGAGGTGCTCGCTGAGTTACTGTGGAAACACAGATGGTCAGTGATGGTTTAGGGTTTTGTGCAGAAAGACTGTCTTGGATTTCCAAGTGTAGTTAAAATGATGGGTTAAAAAAGGGGTCAGGTCATGGAGCAGCCCTCGGCTGGGAGGTCTGAACACCCTGACCAAACCAGCCAGCACAGTCCAGACATCCTTATCTGCTGCTGACATGCAACCACAGCCCAGACTCACCTGCCAGGAAGGAGCTGGGGGAGATTTTCAGGTAACAAACAGGCTTGAGGAGATCGTAAACCATTTGCATTTATTTCGGGCTGAAAGGAAATATTGTTTGTCTTATGCATTATTCACTAGGTAGTTAATTGGTTTGTTTTGGAGCTTTTCCATCCTGGGCTTCAATTTCTGTTTGAAACAGCCCGTTTGGGATACAAACCCAGGGCTGGTACCTCTGCTTTGCCTTCTTTAGCTTTTTGCCACTGTGAGTGGGGCAAGAGGGGGGCAAATGCTGACAGAACCCCTCAGAGAGGAGCTGCGCAACCTCGGGACAGAAGAACAAAAACCTCCAGGCCTCTGCTGCTGGTTCCAAGGATTTTTGTTCCCTGCAAGGTCTGTGAGAGCTGCTGGGAGGACAGGAGCAGGTTTTGTCTCAACAGTCACGGAGGGAGCGAGGCAGTTTTGCTTGGGAATGCTGAGAAAGTTCCCAGCCCGTGGCTGGGGGCAGGACCACACATCCCCAGCTGCACTGCAGTGGTGCAGGTGGTCATTTTGCAGGTTCCAGTGGTCATTCTCACCTGACAAAGCCTCCTTTCTGCTGGGGCTGTTGCTTCTCCATTCTTCCTCCTCGTGTTTGGGCACTGATTCTGGAGCTCATACATTTGCTGGGGGCAGGGAGGTGGCACAAGGTGTTTCCTGTGATCTTTATGCAATAAGTGCAGCTTGCCAGGTTTGGGGGCCCTGCATCTCCCAGGGGCACCCCCGTCCTGCTGGGACCAGCATTTGAGAGTGGCCAATGCTTCTGAGCCAGCTCAGAACTGAGCTTCAGGTGTGCACCTCCCCTCCTCCCCAGCGCAGCACTGCAAAGTCCTCTTCTACCTCCCAGTATCCCAGGAAGGACAATGTCAGCATCTCCTGCCTGGCACCTGGACAAGCCTGGCAGCCCCGATGGGGCACAGGGGAGTGACTGCTCCCCCAGGCTCCCCAGTGCAGGAGGTGTTGGGGGGAGCTGCTCAGCTCCAGGCTCCCCTGGCTGTGCGGCTCCACAGCTCCCTCAGGAGCGAAGGGTTTGTTCTTCCTGAAATGCCTTTTCCAACGGAGCGTTTCTCCTCTCTGATTTACACAGCTGCACACCGCTGGGCTTTTTCTTATTAGCAGTCTTGACATTGGAAAGAAGGCTGCTGAAGCACTCTGAATGCGAATGAAAGAAGAACGCTTGGGGGACAGCCGGATCATCTGAGCCTGGACGGTGTCTGCAGCTCAGCACAGGAGCTGTCCCAGGCTGGGCCCAGTCCCTGTGCTGGGCTCTGGGGCAGGAGCCCACGGCGCCGGCTGCTCGCCAGCCGCAATTCAATCAAAGGCATCGGGGTAATTGACTTTGGTCTCCCAGCAGGGCCTGCAGCCAGCCGGCGCTTAAGCCGAGATCAAGACTTGACAGAGGAAAGCAGAGGAAAAATTAATTCAGAAAGGTCCCTGGCTGGTGCTTCCAGCCTGGAATCTGGGTGCTGATGCTGGTGTCCCAGGGCCCCCGGCGTGCTTCCAGCCTGCCGTGGAAAAAAAGCACCCCGTGCACAGCTGGGGTTCAGCCCTCTCCTCTCCCCACGGAAGGAGCCAAGGAGCCCCTTCCTCTCACAGGTGATGGGATGGTGACCCTTCTGAGACTTCCCTGCTGGAGCCAGCCCCAGGCCTGGCCGTGCTCCCCTGAGCTGATCATGGGATGTGCCGTGGTGCTGAGGCCAGTGCCCGATGTGTGTTTGACAAACTCTGGTCTGAAAACAGCGGGGAGAGCCATCGAAGTCACAAGGGCAGGCGAGGCTGACATTCCTCCTGCTCCTTCGAGCACCTGAGATTTCTCCTACGGGAAGAGTGAGGCTTTGGAGTGACGATGGGCCGGCAGGCTCTGGTTGCTGACCAGAATTAATCTTTATTTGCATTAAGCCATTCTGAAATGCTGTCATCTCCTGGGAGAGAGGGAGGGATTGAGGTTTCCTTTGGCTCAGTACCTGGGCGGGAGGGGCAGACGCAGATCCCTGCTTGCAGTGGGATGTAAAATGAGGGAATGGGATGCAAAGCAAAGGAATGGGATGCAAAGCAAAGGAATGGGATTTAAAGCAAGGGAATGGGATGTAAAGCAAAGCACTTCCCAGCTCTGGTGCCACCCAAAGCACTGCCTGCAGGCACCCAGGACAGGAGCCAGCCAGAAACACGAGAGGCAGACAACACGTGGAGAGGATGAGTTTCCAAGCCTGCAAAGTCAAATTTGATTTGTTGATTTAAATTAAAAAAAAAAAAAAAAAAAAAAGAAAAAGAGAAAAGGACTCCTCAAACCCAACCAAAAAAAGCAGCCCTCTAAGGAAGGAGAGACCTGCAGGTCTAACCAAGGCAGGGCCCTTATTGATTAACAAGTAGGAAATAGTGGTCCTGGTCACAAGCAGCCTGGTATCGATAGAGCTGAGTTAATAATGCTTAAGGGGAGAGAAGGAAAGGTCAATGTAGAAGTGAAAAATTGACTGCTGCCTCATTAGGCCCGGGTGCCTGTATTATTAAATAAAAACTTGGCAGTGCACCTCAAGTAAACCAAGGAACATAAATTATGTAAATTCATCTCCCATCTTTCTGCTGCGCTGCATTAAAGGAAGCAGGGTAGGGCCCAAAGTACATGATAAAGGGGAGAGATTAAAAGGAAATGCATATAAGCTTAGAGGTTATAGAATGAATAGATTGGGTCATAAATTAATTTCCATACGAGGACTGTTAAAATCATCTAGCATAAGCCTGGCCAGAAAATTTCCTCCAGACCTTTGTCTGAACAAGAAAATACCCTCCAGAAGGACATTGAGGTCTGATTTAAAGGCAGGGCGTAATAGAAAAATCACTTTATCATTAATAAGATAATGCAAGTCATTTCTTCTATCCGGTATAAATGTATTTTGTTTTACTTTCCAGAGAGACTGGTTGTCAAACAGGAAACTTTGAATGAAAAAGTGTCCTTTCCTCATGAGGCCTAGAAAATCTAGGAAACCATTATGAGTGAAAGATCAAGCCATCAATAATTTCAGGCTGGTATTACACATTTAGATGCAGAAAGAGCATCCTTGTTAAAATTTGCTTCTTTACATGTTGGCTCATTACAGGTCAGAGATGAACCTTTACCTGGGCATCCCACTGGGAGTCTGATGTTTGGCATTTTTAGAGCAGTAGGGTTATCCCAGTAAGTTTGCTTCTGTGTACAGCTTAGAGTTTTCATCCTAAAGGTGCTGCTGGCCTGACGAAACACAGACAGGCATTTCTGCTTTGCCCTCCCAAGGAAGCAGAGCCCTGGGGGCCACCGAGGTGCTGTAGCAGCAAGAATGTGCCCGTGAGAATGAGGAAGAGGATGGGCTGGTGGGCATGAAACAGGCCAGAGGTGCATGGTGGGAGGACAGTCAGGGGTTATCCAGGTGGATTACTTGTTCCCCACCAGTGATCAACATCATCTCCTGATTAACAGCTGGGAAAGAGGGTTCTGCACCTTGTGGCCACAGTGCTGCCAGGGCAGGGAGCAGGGCTTAGAGGAACAGCACTGCTTTTGCCCCTGCTGCATCCCTCCCTGCCTTCTGGCTGCTCACAGAAGTCTCTGCCCTACTGCACCACTGGGTTTAGAAAACTTAGGAAGATTGATGCTCTTCCAGGTTGCTGCCTTTTTGTCAGGTTGGGTTGAGATTGAGCAGCGAGTTCAAAAAACTGCAGGGAGACACAGGGATGTCGCAATGAGCCCCAGCCCCGTGGGCACCAGGCCACTCCTGACCACAGGCACGAGCCCTCACTGCCTCCTGCAGGATGTTTCCAGGGACAAGGAGGTGAATCCCAGTTGCCAGAAGCCATGGGTGTCGCAAGGAAGCCCAAAGCACAGGCTGCAGTCATGAGTTGTTCTTATTTAGAGCAGCTCCCTGCAAAGCTGCCCTGAATTTGCCATCTAAAACCCTCAGCACCATGAGCTGGAAATGTTTCGTGCACCTGTTCACCAAGTCAATATTTGCTCAGCTCGCCCATGCCTGGCTGTCTCCACACCATCTCATTTGCCTTGCCCACAGGAACAGGGTGACCAAGGTTGCCAGTGCCTAAAAATAACACCTCCATTAGCTGCCACCCCTGATACCTCCTCTTTGTGGAACGATTTCCCAAGGGAACAGGGCTGCTGCAGTCATGTTGTCTCTCTGCCTCTTGACCCCATAAATCACTTTCAGATCCGCTGGCCACTCTCAGGAGGATGTGGCAGCAGGGTGGACATCTCAAAGGCAGCTGAGCTGTTGCAGTCTCAGCAAAACTACCTAGTGGAGTGCAAGAGAGAGACTCAGTTGTGTGGGAAAGGCTCAGATCCTGTGCCAGATCTCTGTTACAGAGCAGCAGAGAAACCACCAAGGCCAAGGGAGATGCACAGCCTGACTGCAGCAGCTTTGCTCACAATCACTTTGTGATTTGTAAACAGCTCAGTATCTCTGTAAACAGCTTATAATCCATGAGCAGGACAGAGCCCCATGGCACTGGGGGCTCCCAGGCCATGGGGAGATCACCAGAGTGCTGCTGGCAGCACGGGTGGATGGGCCCAAGCTTCACCTGAAGTGATTTAATCCCTAATAACAATATTTGAACGCTTGGCAGTTGAAGAACTCTCACACAGCTTCCCTGTCAATATATCAGGGTAATCTTTTCTCAGCTGTAATATTAATCAGGTTTAAGATTCCTCTTTTTCAGAGCAAAGTGCCACAGTTAACCCCAGCATGCCATCCATCTATTGCTGGAAGCCATTCTGGAGGCTTGGAGACCTGGTAGGGAGCTCGCAGCACTCTGGTGTTTCATTTGTACTCGAGAAACATCAGTCAGGGTTGCTGTATCTCAGTCCTGTCACCCTTCAGGACTGATCCAAGGGCTGCCTCTTGCCAGGAAGAACCTACAGTCCCATCTCTGGATGGGTGGGAGTAGCCTGAGGCAGAGGTAGCTGAGCAAAGATGGAAATGGGTTTCGGAGATATTGGTCCCCATCTGGGCCACTGGGGCTGCCCTGGGGGTTGCACAGTGAGCGCTGACAGGGAGGCAGTGAAGGTCCACAACCCTGTGCCACTCTGCCTTGGTGGCATTACACATGGTGGAAACTATCCCCTAGTTTCCCTTTTGGAAGGAGATTCTCAGCCCACCTTGGCCTCTTGGTTTAATCTCCCAGCAGTGGGTGTTTATGAGCCACTGCCTCCCTCCCACCGGGATTTGCTCCCTCCCTTGCTGCTGACACTCGAAACCCTGCAGAACAGAGCAGGGAAAATGCACAAAAATGTCCTTATTCAACAGATGGGTTGAAAAACCCAGGAGGGCTCAGCCCTGTGTAGAAGACACTTGTTTTAAGGACGCTTGATACGCAGAACACATGGTTTCCTTTCATCACTTATGTCAAGACTGGAGCTGGGCTAAGAGGTGTCACCCCCCTCACCACTGCACTCCTGCCTCCTTCGAGCTGTGTTGAGAATCTCTTCACTCCTCTCTCTCTCTGGCTTGATACTTCCCCTTTGATCTGTGTCATCTCGGCTTTATTTTCCAAGATGCAGAAGGAGCCTTGTCAAGCGGGCAAGGACAGAGCCTCTCAGCAGAGGACATTCACTTGTCAGGCTATTTCTCTTCCACATCAAGTTATTTCTTTTCCTTTATCTTCCTGCACAGCAGCCAAAGAGGGAACTTCTTTACCCTGGCCCTGGGAGAAAGCTGCCCCTGCCAGGGGCTGGCATGGCTTGAGGATCGCATGCAGCTCTGCCCAGGGCTGATGGCTTCACACCCAAGTTTGTTGCACTGTATGGTCCAGAGCATGACACTCTGGCCTAAGCTGGGCCTTCCTTTGCCAGAACTGGCTTGGTGGCTTACAACAGCAAATACTAAGCAGAGCACAAAACTGGCCAGTGGGTACCAGGAACCTCTTGTGGTTATAAAACAAGAAAACCAAAATAGCTCTAATGCTTTCCACACTGTGTAGGCTTAAGTGTTTTTTTAAAACAGCCTTGGTGTTCCCTGAATGTGGTAAATGAGTTCTTCTGAGTCCTGGAGGGCTCTCAGTGTGGCAGGACAGGCAGCCCGAGACAGCAGCAGTTCAGCATCCCCAGCTGGCTCGGATATGCCCTGTACCTGGGTACAAAGGTTCTTTAGGTAGAGGTGCTTTGTGCAAGGGGTAGGTGAGGGCAGGAGCTGCCTTTGCCATAACTATTGAAGGCACTGTCAATTTTTTTTCCATCTCAGGGGTCTGTCTTGAGCAGTGCTGGGGGCTCAGACTGAGCATGGACCTCTCAACTGAGCTGTGCTGGCACAGGCTGCTCTGCCCAGCCTGGTCCCAGCAGTGCACAGGACCTCACTGGGTGGGTAAGAGTGAATCCCACCCTGACAGCTTCCCTGGGCTAGCTAATCTTCTCCTTGGGACAATCTGGGAACTGGGAGTTGCTCTGTCTGAGGCTAGATTGTGCTGTGAGGTGATACGTGTCACACAGATCATGTCTGAGTTTTATCTCTCTTTAAAGCAAAGATCTTTTTTAGCATGCAAATAAATGCTCTCCTAAAAGGGAAGGCACCATCTGCTCCTAAGCACAAATTTAATTTTCCAAAGGGTTAGGTTTAAATAAGATCCACAGTCTCAGAGTGGTAGCTGTGGGAACCTGTAATGGGGTTTGGCCCCTTTGGCATCTCGCTGGAAGCAGATGTTTTAATTTACAGGAGGGAGACACGGTGCCTGCAATGAAAGAGGGGTTCTGGCAGCTGGAGACTCCACGAGCTCCCTGCACTCCTCCCAAGGCCCTGATGGTTGAACAGGTGCTTGCAGGTGGGCTCAGAGCACTGACACGCAGACAAAGGATCGGGAGGATGTTGTGTGGGGCCCTGGCATGCACAGCCCGTGCCCGGCGGGGCTGCAGCTCTTCCCTCATCCTGGGGGCAGTCATCTAGCAGGAATCACAGCTGCAGCCGGGCGCTCTCCTGTGCACAGCCGTTTGTTGGGTGAGCTGGAGCAAGGCTGTGCACCTGGCTGGTTTTTCATGTGGGAGTGCTGGGAGCGCCAGCAGCTCACCAGTTCCACCAGTGCAGGGCCCAGCGCAGCCCCCCTGGAGCTCTGGTCCCCCTCAGCTGAGCCAGCAGCCCTCATGAGCTTTGCCTCTCTTGCCTTCCAGCCGCTGGTGTTGCTGATGGAGTGGCCTGAAGCCACCAACTTCGCCTGCCTCATCGCGGGCTACTGCCGTCTCCTGGTGGACTCCAAGAAGATGATCCTGTCCAGGGCCCCCACCCAGCCGCCCCCGCCTCAGATTATCAAGGCAGGTACGTTTCAGCCTCTGCTTTCTGTGCCAGCCCCTTCCCCAGCCTCCCTCCCCTCCCTCTGCTCAGGGCTCTGCAGCATTAGGAAGGTGAAGGGTTTCTCTGGCATCTCCCCCCTGCTCCCATTCACCCTGAGAACCAGCAGACTCCCTCTTTAACCAGAAAGCAAGGAGCAGGGAGAGAGGTCTTCATTTGGGATCAGCCACAATGACTTGTGGTAGCAGCTCAGGCCCTAAACCCTCACGGCGAGTGTTGCTGTGGCAGCTCCTGGAGCAGCTCCAAGAGGTGCTGTTTGAGAAGACCTATAAAGCTGCCAGCCAAGCGCTGGGCCCTCACAGCACAGCCTGTGCACTGCTGCAGGGATGCAGCACACGCTCCCTGGCTGGCATCCCGCTCCAGAGACCGACGTGAGTGAGTGTGTGAATCAGGGGAGTGCATTCCTGCTGCCTCTGGACACTGCTGCCTCCGTCCTGGGGCTCTGAGCCTCACGGGCAGCCCTGCCAGAGTGGCTGCTCTGCTGATTTCCTGAATCAGGAAGGCTCCTTGCTGTCTCAGCTTTTCAGGGAGCAGAAAGCTGGTCCGGACACAGCAGGAGCTTCTGTCCCAACAGGCACCAGTGCTGCTCCTTGAGGATGGATTGCAGGTGTGAGTCAACCTCCAAAAAGAGCAATGATTCTCAAGAGTGATTTCAAACAAGAGCCAACCATGAACTACGTGCTGCTGTTCTGTGCAGGTGTTCACATCCAATATATTTTGTATAGGGAAATATAAAATACACGTGCAGTGACTGGAGATGGGCAAAATACCAACCCAGCTGCCTCTGGAAGGTCACTCCCAGATCTCCCAAGTGACACTGCAGCTCCAGAGAGCTGTGACAATTCCTCAGTTTAGCTGGCAATGTCAAAACTCCCTTCTCAAGATGGGCCTGGCTTGGGGAGGTGGGAGGAGTGTGGAGAGCTAGCAGGGTCCTTGGGAAAGCACTTGGTGCCTTTGAGGAAGGCACCCGAACATGGATTTGGCACATGTGGGAGGACTCTCACAAGAGGGATCAGGAAATCATCTGCAGCAACCTCAGTGAATCCAGGACAGGCTGGGCAGGTGATTTTGGTGTAAGTATAAGCAGTTTCCTCTCCTTTCTCCCCCAGTGCCTCTGGCTGACAGCTGTCGCTGTGCTCTGCCCTGGGTGCCCTATGGAAGTGTATCTGGTCACATTTTGCTGTGAGCAGAGGGTGTTTGCAGGTTAACTGGTTTAACTGTCATCAAAGTGTCCTTCCCTGGCTTGTGTCACGCTGACATGGGCTACAGGGACACATGGGGCACGTGGCTGTGGGAGTCAGAGAAGTGGGAGAGCATCCCATACCCAAGGGCTTGGAAGGAGGCTGTCAGCACCCACAGCTCCTGGCCCCCTCAGGGAATGTCTCAGCATGTGCAAGTGGTGTTTTCCCACACTCCAGCTACTGTGACAACAGCCAGAATTTTTTCCTGAGATTTTGCTTCAGGGCCATGGTCCAAACCTCTGCCAAAAAAGGGTTGTAGGTCTTGCCCTGTTCTTGAGAGTCTCAAGACACCAGTGTAACCCTGCAGGGGCAGGAATGAGTGTGAGAGGGAGTCACAGCGTGGGTAGGACAGCAGTGGAGCAATGGATTTGTGGCAGCCCCTCTCTGGATGGCCTGGTGTCCCCTCCTGGGTGCAATGAAAACCTCTGTGACCAGTGGAGTGGAGCAGTTTCCCCGCAGGCCCAGAGCACTCAGCCCAGCCCCTCAGGCACCCTTCAGCAGGAGTGAATTCAGAGTGTATTGAGGAAACAGCCTGCTCTCAGTTCTGGTCTCCACAGGGCTGCAGGCGGAGCTGTCAGGAGCTGGGCGGATCACAGGCAGCAGCGACTGCTGATCATTAGCACATCCTTGCAGGAGAAAGCCCCACTGGGATGAATTAAGTTAGTCCAGACTTCCCAGACTGCAGGCAGACTGTGCCAGAATCTTAAATGTAAAATCAAGCCTGGGCCCATGCTTTTACCTAGAAGAGGAGCACATCCATCTTCCCCGAGGCTCATTAGAGCCTCCTGCTGAACAGCAGAAGTTTTCAGAAATGCACACGCCGTCCGAATGTTGTCAGTTAGATCCATCTCCCTGCATTTCCCTGCGGAGCCATATGCCAGAGCCTTGCCCTCCGTTGTGCCATGCTGGAGCTACACAGGTGATTCACCTCCCTGTCCCTTCTTCTCCCCACTCTGAGCATCAGCCAAGCAGCTCCGTGCCCTTAGTTGCTCTCTCAGCTCCTTGTCAGGAAGTTTTCTCCCAGAGCATCCAGCAGCTGGATTTTGGATTTTAGGGGTTTGGCCCCATTCAGCAGCAGGCCTTGGCTTGGCATGGGCAGCCAGCAAGCCTCTGCCTCAGCCCTTGCCACCCTGCTGCAGCCCACATGTCCCCAGCTCGGGCAGCCTTGTGCTCCTTCACTCATTTCTGAGCGCTGCCATGGCCAGGAATGAAAGAGATTTTGTTTTTATTGGGATTTTAGCATTGCAGGTGATGAACAGTACAATACAAACATGCGTTTGGGGAGACAAATTGTCCAATTTGTTGAGCTAATGAATTTAATTAGGATTTATTTGATTTAATTTATCCTTGGTGAGACAGAACCTGCATCCCCCAGCAGCTGCTCTCAGCACAGCTGCACGATCCAACCCGCAATGCAGACAGATGCCCCTCCTGAGGGATGAACCACTGGCCAGAAATCTGAGCAGTATTTCAGCCACTTTCCTTGCACAAGGGAACGAGGCGGGGGCTGTCACTGGGAGATGCTTAACAGCAAGGGCAATGGGCTCTGTCAGAGCCAGCCTGATCCAATAGCTGTCAGCCAGATAGAAATAACGCATGGATGGATCATGGGCAGCGAGGGACAAGGGGCTGGGGGGTGTCTGTCACTGGAACACAGCCAAACTGCAGTGGCTGTCTCCCCAAAAGGCAATATTGCTCCAATTTAGTCATCTCCTGAGGAACACTGCTTGATGTGGCCAACGTTACTCAAAAATGGCATCAATTCCTTCTTGCCATATAACGTGTGAGCTGGCAGGCTGAGGCTGGAGGTCCTTGGTGGAGCAGCCAGGCTGCTCCTGCTGCCCTCTGGATACAGCTGGTGGATCAGTGATGCAGCACCCCCATCCCTGTGTCTCAGAGTCAGCTGTGCTGGCCAGCCCTGCTCTGGCTCTGCCCAGCTCTGCCCCCAGCAGAGGGACCAAGCTCAGGGGTCTGTACTGGGACCAGGACTGTTTAATGTCTTCACCAAGGACACAGTGGATTGAGAGCACCCTCAGCAAGTTTGCAGATGACACCAAGCTGAGTTGTGCAGTTAAAATGCCTGAGGGACAGAGTGACATCCAGAGGGACCTGGACAAGCTCGAGCAGTGGCCCATGGGAATCTCATGAGGTTCAACAAGGCCAAGGCCAAGGTGCTGCATCTGGGGCAGGGTAACCCCAGTATCAATCCAGGATGGGGGATGAACAGATGGAGAGCAGCCCTGCTGAGAAGGATTTGGGGGTGCTGGTGGATGAGAGGCTGGACACGACCCAGTCGCGTGCACTCACAGCCCAGAAAGCCAAGGGTGTCCTGGGCTGAAGAAAAAAACCTGTGGGCAGCAGGGGAGGAAGGGGATTCTGCCCCTCTGCTCCACTCTGGTGAGACCCCACCTGCAGTGCTGCCTCCAGCTCTGGGGTCCCCAGCACAGGAAGGACAAGGACCTGTTGGAGCGAATCCAGAGGAGGCCATGAAGATGATCAGAGGGCTGGAGCACCTCTCCTAGGTGAGAGAGTTGGAGGTTTTAGTCTTGAGAAGAGAAGGCTCCAGGGAGACTTTTTATTAGGGCCTGTAGCTATAGGACAAGGGGAAATGGTTTTAAATTGAAAGGGAGTAGACTCAGATTAGATACAAGGAGGAAGGGTTTTCTGATGAGGGTGGTGAGGTATAGGCACAGGTTCCCATCCCTGGAAACATTCAAGGTTTCCTTGAGTGTTGGACATGGCTCTGAGCAACCTGATCTAGTTGAAGATGTCCCTGCTCGTTGCAGGGGGATCGGACCAGATGGCCTTTAAATGTCCCTTCCAACCCTTTCTGTGGTGCAGGACGTTTCTTCTACCCTCGTTCCTGGCAGGCAGGCCCAGCAGGTTTTCCAAAGGACCAGCCAGGTGGCCTGACTGTGCTGCAGGGAACATGGGTGTCCCACTGCCGTCCAGCGTGCTGAGGGCTGGAGGGCAGAGAGCACACGGGTGCTCCTCCAGGGTGAGCAGGAGGAGCTCTTCCCCGCGCTGTTTTCCCTTCATCCGGGTGCTGCTGCTAATGTGCCTGTTGTGGTTTTGGTTTAGATTACATCAACGCACACAACTTCCACCGGCCTGCCACGGCAGGGCACATGGGAAAGAAAGAGAATGGGCTGGTGGGTGGCTCTGCCACTGTCACCGGAGCAGCCGGGGCTTCTGCCACCAGGGCTTCAGACTCGGAGCTCATCCGCTTCTGCTACCTGCATATGCGAGAGCAGAGGAAGGAAAGAGAGAGCGGGACGGATATCAATGAAAACCTGATTTTTTTTGAGGAAACTCGTCCCAGGACCAAATCTGACCCCACTTCCAAAAGCTCTGGCCAAGGCTACAACGGGGCAGCTAAAGAGTACGACCCGGACGGCCTTGAGCAAGACAGGCACGCGAGCAGGGCCAGGGCACACACCATCGACACCCACCTGCGCAGCGACGCCTCCCACTTCTACTGCGAGTCCTGCCAAGCCAAGATCAAGAGCCGGCTGGCCTCGGGCACGGGGGGCAAGCCTGGCAGCACCCGCGACAACATGGTGGACTTGATGTCGCTTCCCCCTCCCGGGAACGATGAGGAAGAAGACGAGACAACGTCCCTGCTCCCCGCCATCGCCGCCCCCCCTCCTGGCTTCCGAGACAACAGCTCCGACGAGGATGACCCCAAGCGCCGGGCAGCTGCCCAGAGCCAGGAGCAGGGCCGGCACCTCTGCGGCATCCTGTACGACGAGATCCCGGTCACGCTGATTGACAACGTGCAGCCACGGACGGTCCGAGACCATGCCCAAGAGCTGGATGATGCCCTGGTGTCCACCCTGCAGGCGCTGGAAGCCCTGGCTGCTTCAGAGGATTGTCCACATCCCCCACCACAGCAGACAGCAGGTATTTTAGTGGCTGTGACTCCCTTTTTTCCCTATAGCCTTTCTTTCCTATTGTAGAGCCTTCCCTTTAGTCTCCTCCCATTCTATAAGTGACTGTGAAGCAGCTTCTAGTAAAAACTAAGTTGTGGCAACAGGCTCTAGCAGGAGTTCTCTAGCCAAGTTCTGCTCAGAAGATTTCTGAGAAGCTGAGGTGGGACTCCTCTCCCTGACAGTGGCTGAAGGAGTCTCTTGGTTATCCCATATCTGCCACAGTCCACATGCCACGATGCTGGGGCGAGTCCTAACAAACCACTACTGTGAGCATGAGTTCCTCCCCACTGTGACCCCACTCAGCTGGGACCTTTGGCCATCGGTCTTTGCAGGTTCCCACCCAGGTTTTGCAGTGTGTGAGCCCTTCACAAGGCAAACCTGCTGCCAGCTGGGTGACTCTGGGACCAGCCTGCTGGCAGCACAGTCCTTTGTCCCTCTTCCCACCTTGGTTGCCCTACTCACTATGGCAGAGTACCTGTTGCCCAATTTTCCTTCTTGTGCCAGACACGTCCCTATAGCTCTGCTACCACCAACAATGGAAAGCTTCACAGGATCTTTTCCTGGGCCAGAAGCTCTTGCTGAATTGAGCTATCGAGCCAGCTCAATGCTGACAAGTGATCTCCCTTACAAGCCTTAACTCTTAGTTGTGAGAAGTCACAGAAGTTTCTCCAATGTGCCCTGCATTCCTGGGACCCTCCTGCCGCAAGGAGTTCCCCTCTCCTCCACACAGCACTGTGGTGTGAGGGTTGTTGTGGGGTTTTCTTTGTGTCCCTCCTCAGGTCTTATTGTCCTGGCTGCCATCACTCCTGAGTCATCCTTGGACTCTGGCCACGAAACGAACTCCTCAGAGCTGACCGATGTCTCGGAGATGGTCTCTGCTATGAAGCAGCACCAGAACGCAGCCTTCTTCCTCACTCAACACATCAACAAAGAAAACCTCCTGGCCAGGAAGGACTTGCCTTTCCGAATCCAGAGCTGTGCTGCCCAGGCTGTTCTCACCTCACCCCACCCCCTGAGCCGCCAGGACCCGAGCCCTTCACTGAAGCCAGCCTTCTCTACCCAAAGTCCCAGCCTTACCAACTGCAAGAGCAAACAGGAGCAGCAGCACGGGGAGCGGAGCTGCACCTCGGCTGCCCAGCCGGGGCCGACCCCCCAGCTGAGTGAGCAGAGCAAGGGGGCTTCGGTGCCAAGCTCTGAGTGCAAAGGTGCAGGTCACACAAAAGCTGCCTATGAGGTATCTCTGCATGCCACAGCAGCCCCGAGCAGGGAGCAGACGCAGGATCTACAAGAAAAGATGCCCAAAGAGGTGCAGCCGAGCTCCAAGCTCCTCCTGGATCAGAAAAGCGGTGTAACTCCAGCCATCGTTTCAGCTGCTCTGCAGCAGGTGGCAAATGCAAAAGCCTCAGCTCCTCAAGTGGTATCAGCCTTAAAAGAAGACCAGAACACGAATGGTACCAGCAGCTGTGCACCAGCCAGCAGCAAGCCTTTGACACTTAAAGGAGGTCCACAAACTGCAGAGACATTATGCAACTGTCAGCAGCAGCAGCAGCTCTCTCCGCAGCAGCACTGTGAAGTTTCTCCAAGTCCTAAAGAAGCTCCTGGCAGTCAGGCTGAAGCTTTCCACCTCGCCTCAGCAGACGAGGAAATTACGTCCAGTAAGACTTTTGCCTCTAAAAGCTACCAGCAAAAAGTGAGTAGAGACGCTCCAGGAAAAGCTGCAAGCGGAGAGACAGGTCAGAAGGCAGGTGGGGAAGCCACAGGCCTCGTCTTGCAGAAACACACAGCTCCTTCAAACCAAGGACAGAAAATACAACAGGAAAGCTCGGCCAAAATCTTAAAAGCTGAGAGCAGCAATGTGCACTCTCCATCACCTGGTAGCACTTTCAGGAGCACCAGTGAGGAAGCCAAAGGGCCAATCCAGCTGATGCCCAGGTCCGAGAGCCTGCAGATTAGCACTGTGCCTTCCAAAAAAGTAGAAAAAGTCCTGGAGGTGACCCAACAAGATGCTGACATCCCAGCTAAACCCAAAGCCCCAAAAGCTCCCTTCAGGCTTAGGAACCTGTTCTCTGCAACATTTCCCACCCGGCTGAAGAAGGAGACGGACGAGCGGCAGGCCCAGCTGCAGAAGGTGAAGCAGTATGAGCTGGAATTCCTTGAAGAGCTGCTCAAGCCAAAGAGCAAAGGTGACCTCCCGCCACAGGAGTACCTGCACCCACCTGCCCCTGGGCGCTGCAGCTGCCAGCTGAGGAGCAGTCCTGTGCAAAAAGTCCCAGGGATGTCCAGGGAGCAAAGGCGCAGCTGTGACTGCAAGCGGATTTGCAGGGGAATGAGGCCACCCCCCAACCAGCTGGTGATGCCAGAACTGGAGAAGCGAGGCAGGGATAAAGTCGCAGATGACCAGAAGCAGGTAGAAGCCATTAGGCTGACAAGCTTGAGCAGCCCTTCCAAAGGCAAACGGATACGCTCCACAAGTTTGGAGTCCAGAGACTACCGGTCAGATCCAGAGAACGGCATGTCCTGTTTGACAACGTGCACCTCCCGAGGGGAGTGCATGGGTGCACCCCACTACAGGAAGCTCTTGCGTCGCTACAGCGTCAGTGAAATAGATAAGACTGATAGGACGTCCTTGTCCTCTGACATCTACCAGAACATCTACACAACCAAGCAGAAAGGCCCCCAGAAAGAGCCTGAGCCCAGCATCCTCTGTCCTGTTCTGAAGAGCAAAATCCAGGAAGCCTCTGGAGTGGCTGACCCCTCCTATGTCCAGATAGCACAGGACAAAAAGAACCAGAAGGGTTCAGCAGTGTTCTCTGTCCAGGAGGAGATGTACCCAAGTCCTGCTGAGCTGCGGGATGAAGACATGGAGGATGAGAAGTGCTGCTCCATCCGGTACTGCTTCTACTACAGAAAATGCGATGTTGCAGATGATGGGAGTGAGAAGGATGAGCTGTCCTATTCCATCCCCATGCAGATACTCCCGGGAATGAAGCTGGACAATCAGATGGTCCCAGTCATGAGCAGGACTCTTCAGGTCCTAGACGCAACAGCCTGCAGCAGTCCCAATGAAAGCCAGACCCAGGAAATAGATTTAAGGACCTCCAGTTTTGAGGGGAGCTTGGCAAAGATCAACACCCTTCGAGGCCATGCCTACAGCTTTCCCAATGGGTTTCTGCAAGTGCAGCTGGACACCAATGAGCTCCTGACCATCTTGAGGCAGTGTGTGCTGAGCCCTGAGGTCCGGGACTGCAAACCCTACATCTCCCAGCTGGCTGAGTACAAGCAGGAGCTGGCCCTCAAGTTCAAGGAGTTCCGGGCGTCCTGTCGCCGTGTGGCCGCCGTCGACAAGAGTCCCACCCACATGCTCTCCGCCATCACGAGCAGCTTCCAGGTGCTAAGCAGCCTCATCGAGACCTTCGTGAGGCTGGTGTACGTCGTGCGCTCGGAGTCCCAGCGCCAAGAGCTGCTGACGAAGGTGGAGGAGGTGGTGAGAAACTACACCTTCCTCCTGAAGGCTGCCGAGGAGTCCACGGCCAGGATGCTGAGCCACCAGCAGACTGTGGAGCAGCTCGCCCGCCAGTCAGCCACGGTCGCCACTGTCATGAGCACTCTCACACGCTCCCTAAAGACGTTGATCAATAAGTAAAGCCAGCTGTGAAGACCAACAAGCCAGTGTGTGCCAGGCCGTGCTCTCAAATCTCACAGGTCTGGTGAGGATGTGATGTCTGCAGGCCCACATTTACCAGGGTTTGCGGTAGCCAAGACACTCTTTGATCTCTGCAGAATGGATGGTTGTGTTGGTGGTGGGTTTGATGGGTGAATTCATGCCCTGTCACAAGCTGTGCAATCAGCTGGTCAAGGGGCTCAAGCAGCTTCTCTGCTTGTTGTCCTACGCTGGCTTGTTGGTGATGGTACTTGGGAGGCACAGGCACCCCATCTCCACACTAGTTTGGTTCCATGGGGTTCTGGGCCTTGCTCATGCAAAGACCTTTGTCACAGTTTGTGGTGGGCCAGTGAGTTACCAGGAGCTGAGCTGAGATCTCCTGGCTTCACTTGGGCAGTCTGGAGCCAAACTGGTGTCTTGCCACGTAAACAACTCTTCTGCCTCCGGGATCTTCCTGGCCCACAAACACAACGTAATTAGCAGCAGAAGGGATCTCTGGGGTGCAAGTCCCTGCTGCTATGCCAGGGCTTGGGAAGTAGTCCTAGCACGGGCAGGTTGCCATAATCCTGGGACAGAGCTAGGGCACCCTACTGGGCTCTACTCTCACAGCTTAGGCACCAGTGCTCTAGTCCTGAGCACAGGCCCTGTGCCAAAGGCAAGGGTTTAATGCCTGCAAGTGGGGAGGATCCAGGGAGCTACAGGCCTGACAGTCCGACCTCGGCGCCGAGGTGGTCATGGAGCAGATGAGCCTAAGTGCCATCACACATACAGGATAAGGGGATCAGGCCCAGCCAGCACAGGGGAAAGGCAGGTGCTGCTTGACCAGCCTGGTCTCCTTCTATGACAGGGTGACTCAGTGGGTGAAGGAAAGGCTGGGGATGTTGTCTACCTAGACTTTAGTAAAGCCTTTTACACTGTGTCCCACAGCATTCTCCTGGAGAAACTGGATGGGTGGACGGGCCCAGAGAGTGGTGGGGAATGGAGTTCAATCCAGCTGGGGCCACCACCAGTGGTGTTCCTCAGTGCTGGGGCCAGTCCTGTTTAGTATCTTTCGAGAGCACCCTCAGCCAGTTTGCAGATGACTTGGGTGGGAGTGTTGATCTGCTGGAGGGCAGGAAGGCTCTGCAGAGGGATCTGGACAGGCTGGGTGCATGGGCTCAGGCCAATTGTATGAGGGTCAAGCAGGCCCTGCCCTTGGGTCACAACAACCCCCTGCAGCTCCAGGCTGGGGCAGAGGGGCTGGAAAGTGTCCGGTGGGAAAGGCCCTGGGGGTGCTGGTCAACAGCAGCTGAACATGAGCCAGGTGTGCCCATGTGGGCAAGAGGCCAATGGCACCTGGCCTGTCCCAGCCATGGTGTGGCAGCAGGACCAGAACAGTGACCGTTCCCCTGACTGGACACTGCTGAGGCCACTCCTCAAATCCTGTGTCCAGTTCTGGGCCACTCATAAGAAAGACATTGAGGGGCTGGAGCGTGTCCAGAGAAGGGAACAAAGCTGGGGAAGGGTCTGGAGCACAAGTCTGATGAGGAATGGCTGAGAGAGCTGGGAGGGCTCAGCCTGGAGAAAAGGAGGCTCAGGAGGACCTTATCACTCTCTACAACTCCCTGACAGGAAGGTGCAGCCAGGTGGGGATCGATCTCTTCCCCCAGGTAACAAGTGACAGGATAAGAGGAAAAGGCCTCAAGTTGTGCCAGGGGAGGTTTAGATTGGATGTAAGAAAAAATTCTTCACTGCAGGTGGTCACGTTTTGGAAGAGGCTGCCCAGGGAAGTGGTGGAGCCACCATCCCTGGAGGTGTTTAAAAGCCCTTTAGTTGTGGCATTTGGGGACATGGTTTGGTGGTGGGCCTGGCAGTGCTGGGGGAATGGTTGGACTCAATGATCTTAGAGGTCTTTTCCAACCAAAACAATTCTGTGTTCCTCTTCTGGATGGCCGAATCCATGCTAGAGACCCTGCAAGGAACCCAGATTGATTGATCTTTGACCACTGCAAGCCAGAAGCTGGGCTAGCAGCTGAGGGGGAGACCACTTTCACCGCATTCTCCAGAGGCCAGGTTCATGCCCCCAAGGCTCAGCCCAAACCCTCTCCTATTTCTTTTCACTGTGACCATCAGAGAGGAGCCCCAGATCGGCTTTGACCGTGAGCCAGGCAGGGGCTGTCCTCCTTGCCAGGGTGTTGGGGTTCTTTTTCTGTCTTCACCAGGCTAACTGCCATAAGAAGCATTATTTAGTTCTGTGAGGTGGTTATTTACCTGGAGTTGGGGTTTTTGGATTGTTTTGGGTTGGTTTTTTTTTTTTTTTTCACTTCTAGGTGAATAGTAAAATGATTCCTATTTGTGTTCCCCTCCTCCTCCCGGTCTGGTAATAGACATAATCAATGAGACGGCCTTAACTGGTGTTTCCCTGCAGCCACCTGCCCTCCAAAACAGAGCGAGGAGAGAAATGCAAGGTCACACGTTGCATTGCCCTCCCCCTGCCACCCACTGCACTTCACGTCCCGCCGGGATCCCGGTGCCTGTCCCTGTCACACCCCCTCCGGCTGGGCAGGAGGTCACAGCATCGGCCTCACGGGAGCGAGGGCAGTTGTCCAACCCAGCCCTTGGGGATGATCAGGGATCTCCGTGCGAGCAGTCGCTTCCCATCTCTATTGTTTTTGATAAATATGCACATTCGAAATGTCTTGTTCTTCCATAGGAGCTATGGAAATGCACAAATGTGCTTTTAACATGCGCGTCCTCGGAGTGCAATAACCTCCCCTGGCCCATGGCTGTCCTGCACTGGGGCCGTGGCTGTCAGCGAGGCACAGAGGATCCTGCTGTGGGGACAGCCTCCTGATTTCAAGAACCATGTAGCAAATATCCAGTGGAAGAGCCAAGTGGGACTTCAGTCCGTGGTGGGCAAGGCCTGTTACAGTGCTGAAGGCTGACAGGGAGACGTGTTTTCCTTTTCCCTAGGAATTACCTGCTATGAAACTCTGAGTTTCTTCAAATCTCCCCGTTATGCCTATATCATTCCTCCATAAATCTCTCAGTCTAATACAGAGGAAAATTTTTTTATTGTCTGTATATAGTATATATAAATAAAAAAATATATAAATTATATCTATACACAAATTTATGTCTTGTTTTACAAACAAGAAAGATTAAATATATTAATCTTAATATCCAAACTAGCATTTGTGTCTTTTTTTAAGAACTTTGTGGAAATGTGGCTGTTCTTAGACATACCAGACACTGTTTGTAAGCAAAACCTCCTATTTTTGTTGCTGTAGAAATGCAGGTATCTCACACAGGTTTGAAATGAACTGTTTGACTTGCCAAGGTCACTTTCGTTTTCTTAATGGCTGTTTTGGTTTAATTCTCCCCCAGAAGGGGAAGGCAGCAGCAGTCACCCCTTCTCACCAGGCCTGGGGAGAAATCTGAGCCAGGCAAACAATTTCCTAGTTACAGATGAGAGCCAATGTACACATTTTTGCCTGGCACCATGAACTGCTCTCTGTTTATCAGGGAGGAAGGCATTGATGTGTGTTCCCTCTGTACACCCCAAAGCCTGCAGGAATTATAAAAGCCAAGTCTAATAAGGATCCCACACAAAAAAAAAACCTTATAGGAACTGGGTCAGTCTCTGTACGGGGGTTGAAAGTGTTGTCTAAAGCAAAGGCGGCAGCACTTGAGACACACACGTTCTCTGTGCCTCCAGGCTCGTTATTTTAATCTGCATCACACCATTTCCCATGCTGAACTAACGATGACACTGAATGGGACAAAACCCACCTATTTATAAAGCTGGATATGAATCAAAAACATGGAAAAGCCAAGAGGTTTTCTAACAACCCCCAGAGCCTGAAAATGTTATTGACAGCAGGCAGTTTAATCAGCGATTTCAGACTCGGTGCTTAGTACCATCTAGAGGGCAAGAAGCACACCATCAGAATGTTGTTATTTGTACAGGGATATTATCCAGGAGCAGCCAAATGTCCCTGTGTGAATAGAGCAGCTGGACTGGTGTGTACCCCAAAGGATGATGTTGCTGTACTCCTCTCTTAGGTGCAGTCCCTGCTCTTGTTGGGGACTTGTAAATACTCTGAAAGGAGATGATCCAGGTAAAACGTTCTTGTTAATGGTTCTGGATCACGGGTATTTCAAAAAACTGCATCTCAGTAACACAGCACAGAGAATTAAAAGTAGGTTTTTTTCCTCCCAAATCTAGTTCCCATTTCACTGCCCGTCTAGTTTATCTCCCTGCAGACTGTCTCGTTCTCATTTAGCATCAACAGTTCTCCACTTCAAAGCCACTGTGCCCCAGGAAGTCAAAGCAAGTTAAAATGCTGTGTTGTTTTCAGGTGTGTGTGCAAAAAGATAAACCAATTTTTCTGCGTCCTCTCCCACCACAGCAATCTGCCTGAGAGTGGCAGGTTGTGTTTGCTGCCTTTCAGCACCTTCCCAGAGCAGCACCAGCAGTACTTGCCCTTCTCACGCTGCCTTCACCCCAAGTGTTTTGCTGTAGCCTCACAGCTGGTGCAGATTTCCTGCAGGACCTGCCCAGCTCCTGGGAGCATGGCTCAGCCACAGGATGCACTCCTGGCCATCTGATGTCCGTGCACCCCCATAGTCTGCTCCCTCCCTTAATCTCCTCTAATCTGTGCCTGCTCTCAGGGAGTTCTCACCAAGGCTCTATCAGTGATGATGGATAGAAAAGGAACAAAAATTGGGTCTCTGCTGGTCCCTCTAATGCTCAGGAGACCAACGGAAGACCTGGTGTGCTGGTTTTGGTTGGGGTAGGGTTAATTTCCTTCACAGCAGCTGCTGTGGGGCTGGGTTTGGTTTTGTGCTGGAAACAGGGCTGATAACACAGGGATGTTTGAGTTATCACTGAGCAGGGATTACACACAGCCAGGGCCTTTCCTGCTCCTCACCCTCACCAGTGAGGAGGTTGGGGGCACAAGGAGCTGGGGGGGACACAGCCAGGAGAGCTGATCCCAACTGACCCCAGGGATATCCCAGACCATCCAGCACCACCCTCAGCACATAAAGCTGGGGGAGGAGAAGGAAGGGAAGACATTCTGAGTTTGTCTTCCCAAGTCACTGTTACATGTGATGGAGCCCTGCCTTCCTGGAACACCTGCCTGCCATGGGAAGCAGTGGATCAATTCCCTGTTTAGCTCTGTTTGCTTGTGCAGCTTTTGCTTTATCTGTTCAGCTGTGTGGTGCTGCTTTGCCAGCTGAGGTTAAACCTCACTACCTGGCTGTCAGGGGTTAAAGTGTCAAAGGCAGAGGCTGGAAAATCAGCAGGCCTCAAGCAGCAGTCCCAAGATAGGTTTTGTGTCTCCATGGACTTTGCTGGTCATTGTCAGCTGGAGACAACAACTGGGCACCCTGGTTGAGAGCACTTTGAACTCTAATCCCCATGGCGGAGCAGACGCATTCTCCTGTCGGGATTTCCATCCTCTCCAAGATCTTGGCAACACAACACAGGACTCGCAGGAGCCCCAGATACAACAGCAGAGCGAGCTGAATAGCTGGGACCCACTGCTGCTTTCATCATGCCCAAGGGAGCTGACAGTCAAATGGAAATGAGTAATGTCTAAATTTTATCCTCATTTAAGGCACAGCGTCTGGATTCCTGTGTGAAATATCCCAACAAACTCCTCACGTGGGCAGTCACAGTGGGGTTGGGCAGGACCCCTATGGCTTTATGTGGACACGGGAGAAGTGTGCCAGGGAACACAGGTATCTCAGCCTATTTACAGCACCCAAACATATCTAATGTACATGAAAACAGTCTGTACACTTGATAGGAAACTTTTCCAAAGGTTTTTGTGTCCTGCTATGTAATTCCATGTCAGGGCATGAGCAGACACCTCATGCCACCGCAGCTGCTGCACAACCTCCCAGCCCAGCTGAGATGGTGCCCCTTGCTGTCACTCGTCCCCTGCATACAGAATGGATGGGAGGGGGCTTACTGCAGAGGCAATATTAAATTTATTAAAAAGCAAACACACCATGCCCAACGTGGCAGAAATTCCAGTGCTGCCCCTCTGAGGCTTGTTGCCCGTGCCAAGGGCTGGTGAGAAGATGAAAGGGCTGGGAACATGCACCAGGTCAGGACACTTCCCAATGCTTTACAAATCCCACTTTCGAAAAGCACCTTGGAAATACTCCTAATCTAATGAATATTCACCTCTTCCCAAGGCAAGACGGCTCATTCCTCATACTTTTTCCTGGGCTCCTTAGAAAGGCACAGTAAAAGTGAGAGGAAAGATCAGGAACACAAAGGGAACCAGTCAGGATCCTTTAAAAACGATCTCTAAGTCTGTATTATTTCTAGTGGAGACTTGACAATACCATTTATTTCCCAGCGTTTTCGCCTTTTTCTGACAAATGCTGTGCTTTTCTTTGGTGGGTGTGGTCCAGCGGTGTCCTGTGTAACTCTGGTAAGATTTACAGTGCTAAGGGTGAGCACCGTTCCTAAACACTTGCCCCCTCTCCGCCAGCCTCTCCTCTTCTTCTGCCCTCCTGTCGGTCTCTCACCCCTTTTCGGCATCAGCTTTCAGCCTCCCTCCCCTTTTTAGCCTCTGCTTTTCAGCCTTCCAACCTTTTTGGTATTAATTTTGTTCTCAGCCCTACTTTCCTATCCATCCTCCCACCCTTTCTCTGCCTCTACTTTACTTTTTTTGACCTGCACTCTTCTCCGGCTCCTGCTTTCAGCCACCAAGGCCAAAGGGCAGAGCCCGGTGTTATTTCCATCGAGTGCCATTCATTAACAGAACCGGCTGTGAGGCAGTGAAGTCACAAGGCAACAGAAAGAAATAACAACCCTCAGCCACAGGCTTTTTGCATGAAAATGTGCTCTTGATTAGTGGCTGGTGGTAATTGAGAGGCAATTGTATGCAGGAAAGTGCCAAGAGGGGGACGAGGGCTACTTGTCTTGATTGACATCGCCGTGAAATTCGATGCTGTTAATGTACTGCTTAAAACTTCCTGGAAAATGCATTCTCAGCTTGCGAGGCACGAAGGTATTTCTGATTAATTGCATCTCCTTCGAATCAGGTAAGTAAAAAAGATTTTTTTTGCTGTTTGTGTGTTTTCAGGTTCTCCTTAGTTGGACGGTAATTTAATTCACAATTTACAGAACTTGATGGAATACAGCACCTCAGGCTATGAAGCTTGACCTTTCTGCTTGTCCAGGCCAGCTTGTGCTTGTCCGTACTGTAAACCACAGGAAAATTAAATAAAATTCTTTAGATTGAAAGTAAATAATTCAATTTATTGTATTTTGCTTTCAGAATGAAGCAAGCGAGCTGGAATGAGGTGCTTTAATTCTGAGTAAGGGCATCCACATAGGAGTTCAGACACTCCAACGCACTTTCATGACCTGTGATCATTTTCATGATCTGTGATCATTTCCCTGAGCATCCTTTGACAGGAAAACCTGACTCCCAAGCCAGTGCAAGTTTGGTTTTCAATGGATGCAACCACACAGTCTCTCCTTTCATCCCAAGAACCAGATAAACGTCTCACTCTTCAAAGCTGCTTCTCCTTGTCCCTGCATGGCAAAGCAAACTGCTCGTAGACAAGCTGTGGCTGAGGAACCTCCTGAGCGAGTTTTTGGCTTTGTTTAACTTAGACTTTGGTGCATCAAGAGCTTCTCCTTAACCAAATCCCCGAGGTTATCCTGTTCCAAGAGCTTTGTGAGTCGTTAGTGGAGGTGGACTTTTGTCCTCAGGAACAAAGCGCTGTCTAATCTACAGAGGCTGAAACACTGAGGGAAGCAGGTGGGTGTGAAAACACACCTGGCCGCCAGCTCAGAAAGGGGAAAAAAAAAAATTCTTTGATTTTACACATAACAGGTTGCCAGTTCCTGGTTTTAGGATTAAGGAATTGATTTCTTTTTTTTTTTTTTTTTCTTGTCAGGTTTGTCACTCCTGCAAAGCTCATCTCTGTGATGCCAGGAGGAACCCGATAGGAAAGCTACTTCCAAAGTCCTATGTAGGGAAAGCCAGGCAGGGCTCATCAATGAGAGGCATAATTTGCATGTTTAAATATACCCTCGGCTGCTTTCGGGCTCAGATTCCCAGTGCCTGGTTCACAAATAAACTGAGGGGAGCCTGGGATGTTGGGGCGCAGAAGACTCTCATTCTGTATTCAAGAACAGGGGAGAAAAAATGGAATTTAAAACAAGAGTGAAGCAAATACTTCGAAACCAAGGTGTTCCCCAGACCAAAGTCCAGGAGTCAGTAGAGAATGGCTGCAGTGATGTGGATTTGGGGGAAGAATGTGGCTGCTGGAAATTTGGGAGGTATCCACAAATCCCATCACTTGAACCATCAGGTAGCCACCCCCCAGTGAAGTTTTATTCACTGCTAAGATTAATTTTGTTTGTTAAGACGATTTTTGTTTGTTAAGATGAGCAATGATAGCAACAAATTGGAAGGAAAGGGCTGCATTCGTCTTTCCCCATTCCCTGGATTTGTTGTCTGTCACAGCATCTCACAACTGCTACAGCTACACCAGAAAATAATCAAAATTACCATATATTGATATTCCAATTCCATCAATGCAAAGTATGGGAATCAGTATCTATTTTAATCCAGATGAACTCCCAAGTTTAATGATACTGTACAAAGTGCTATAGAAAACTTCCTCCGAGCAGTCCTTAATTTACGTGTCTTTGGGGATAATGGCAGCAGCATTTGGGGCCAGGATAAGATGTTGTAAGATGAAATAAAGAAAACATGGCCAGCCCCGCTTGATTGTGGATGATTTCTTCTGGCTGAATCCTCAAGGGCTCGAAGCAAATCAATGTCAAATTCACTGCAGAAGTTTATTGTCTCTCAGTCAGTCAGGTAACATGAGTAGGAATTACACAATTGTATGAAAATTCTGAAGCAGCTGTCTGTGGCTTATTTTCAATTTTTTTTTTTTTGTATATTTATATATACGTGTCAATCTTCCTCCTTCACTGTGTGAGGAAAATAACAAGCACAGACAGGGAGTAAAGAGGCACTGATTTGGTGTCATCATTACACTGGACTTGCTGGTTGTTGTGTGTCTGATAGAAAGGCAGAAATGTGAGCAATTATCAGTTCCTGCATTTTCTGTGTTGAACCACAGGGGCTTGAAGGGTTTATAATAATATATACAAGCTAGAACTTGAGTATCATTTCCTTCAAAATAGTGAAAGGTAAATTGAGATTAACTAGGTCTTAAAAAAAAAAAAAGACAGGATTATATTGGCCTATTAACAACGACTGGAGACTGGATCAGAAATTTAGAACGAGAATAAACCACTATAAAAATCACATTGGTGGGATTCTTGGGGGTGTCCTGTGCAGGGCCAGGGGGCAGGACTTTGACAACCCTTGTGATTCCCTTCCAACCCAGGATGTTCTGATTCAACGATATCCAGGTTTAAAGGTTAACAATACAGGTTTAAAGGTTAAAAACCCTTAAGCAAAATGTTTATTTTCGCTACAGATAAATCAGTGTGCATAATGCAGTCACATACAAGCCGACAGTTCACAGCAGACTAATTTGGTATTAGTCTATAGTTAGTTACATACATAATTATATATGATGGATACACATACACACATATATATGTATCTGTAAATGTATCAGTATATAATTTGGTATGGAATTGGGCACAAAATCCCGACTATGAACGTAAAAGCCCCTCAGGAATTAATGGCGCTGTTGGAACAGCCCCGGCGCGGGCTGCAGCGCGGATCCAAAATCACAACAACCCTCGAAGGGCACGGCGGGGCCTCCGCAGCGCCGGGCTCGGCGCCCCCTGCGCGGCCGGGCGGTGCCCGCACGGCCGTTCCCGGGGCACGGCGGTGCCGCAGCGGGCCCGGTGCCACCCGGTGTCACCCGGTACCGCCTCACACGCGGGCCGCCGGGTGACGCCAGCTCAGCGCAGCGCCGCGCAGGGCGGCGGGGGAC